>KN881897.1:2143-13411 GCA_000934395.1 Fistulina hepatica ATCC 64428
CGAGTGGTGTGTAGTTCCCTTTGGCCTGGCTAACGCCCCCGGCGCTTTCCAGCGTTTTGTCAACAACATCTTTGCGGATATGTTGGATGTCTGTGTTATCATCTATCTAGACGACATCCTCATTTACTCGGACAACCCAGCTGACCATCGCCGGCACGTTCGGGAGGTCCTCTGGAGACTCCGGGAGAACAAACTTTACCTTAGTCCCGAAAAATGCGAATGGGACAAGGACAAGGTCGAATATCTCGGATTCATTTTGTCCACCTCCAGACTCACCATGGACACCGCTAAAGTCTCCACCATCCAGTCCTGGCCCGTACCATGAAAGGTTAAGGATACCCAGTCTTTCCTGGGGTTCTGCAACTTTTATCGCCGGTTCATCTACGCATATTCCGACATCTCTATCCCGCTCACCCAGTTAACCTGGAAGTCAGTAGAATTTTTGTGGACTCCGGAATGCCAAACCGCTTTCGATACCTTGAAGTGGGCCTTCTCCTCTGCCCTGCTACTCTGGCACTTTGACCTGGATAGCCAAATCACTGTGGAAACCGACGCTTCCAACTACACAGTAGCCGGTATTCTCTCAGTAATGGGTGAAGATGGCGATCTTCATCCCGTGGCCTTCTACCGATCCCTCTGCGAAGCTGAGCCCAATTACAATGTTCATGACAAGGAGTTATTAGCAATCTATGACTCCTTCGTTACTTGGCGACATTACCTAGAAGGCCCCAAATTCCCGGTGGATGTGGTCACTGATCACAAAAATTTGACCTATTTCTCCACCACCAAAATGCTTACACGCAGGCAAGCTCGCTGGTCCGAATACCTTTCCGGGTTCAACATGGCTGTCCGTTTCCGACCCGGGAGACTGGGAGGGAAACCGGATGCCCTCACCCGAAGGTGGGATATTTACCCTAAAGAGGGAAGTAACCGCTATGATGGTCTCAACCCACACAACTTCCACCCGGTCTTCACCCAGGATCAGTTGGCCGCATCCCTCCGAGCTACGGTTCTATATGAGCCCATCCTTCGTGCCAGCGTACTCATGGACGCCAAATCCCTCCATAACGACATTCAGGCAGCAATAACCGCACTCTCCTCTCCCGATAAATCAGTCCCTCCCATTCTCCCGATCGACTCCTGGTTAAAGGAAGGCCTCCGACTTTCCAGCATCCCAATGTCTGGCTGGATTCTCTCCAATGGCCTTCTCCAACACCGACGTCTCCTCTACGTTCCTGACATCGGTAACCTTCGTATTCGCATCTTGCAATATTCCCATGACCACGTTCTTGCTGGACACTATGGACAGAAGCGCACCTTAGACCTGGTGCGACGCTCCTTTACATGGCCTGGCCTCCGACGCATGACTTGGGAGTACATCCGATCCTGCACTACTTGCAACTGGAACAAGACCCCCCGACACCGACCCTACGGAACTCTCAAACAGTTACCGGTCCCCACCCACCCGTGGGATTCAATTTCCATGGACTTCATCGAGCAGCTCCCGGACTCCAACGGGTACACCGCGATTCTCGTGGTCATAGACCGCACGTCAAAACAGGGCATTTTCATCCCTACTCATGATACTATAACATCAGAAGGTCTAGCCCAACTCATGCTCATTCACGTCATTTCCAAGCACGGAGTCCCTCAACATGTCACTAGTGACCGGGGCTCCGAGTTCATCTCCCGGTTCACCCAATCTCTCGGTGAAGCACTCTCAATGACCCTCCACTTCACCGCTGGGTACCATCCCGAGGCCGACGGTCAAACCGAAAGCCTCAACCAAACTCTGGAGCAATACATCCGCATCTACTGCAACTATCAACAGGACAATTGGGACATCCTTCTCCCACTTGGTGAGTTCGCGTACAACAACAGCACCGCAGAAACCACCAAGGTCTCCCCGTTCTTCGTGAACAAGGGTTACCACCCGAACATTACCGTGCACCCAGAACACGATTTAGCATCGGAGGCTGCCCATAATTATGTGGTGGATCTCGATGAGTTGCACATATTTCTTCGTGAACAAATGACAGATGCACAGATACGCTACCAGAAAACCGGAGACAAAGTCCGGTCCCTGGCTCCTCCTTTTCCCGTTGGATCTAAGGCATTCGTCTTATCCAAATTCATCAGGACCACTCACCCATCCCAGAAGCTCGCCGAAAAGTACCTCGGCCCCTTCGAAATCATAGGATGCCCGGGTACTCACTCAGTTCAATTATCGCTCCCGAAGGAACTTCGGGCGATCCATCCGGTTTTCCACGTCTCTCAGTTAGAACCGGACCACCTGAACCCATTTCCGGTGAGGGTCTAGGAGAGCGCCTTGACGGGAAACCCCTGGGGGAAAACCAACCAACACCTCCTACTAAACCTCGCGAGTACAGAGGGGGCGCGCCTAGGGACGAACAGATGACTTAAACGCTGATTAGATAGATAGAAAATAAAGAGAAAGTAGTTGTTGTTTTTGAAAGACAAACAAAAGTATAAAATGCGACGCAGTCGTCCCCCCCTCTATTGCTACATACAGTAAGTCTTATATACCGCCCGCTACGTCCTTCACCATCTGGTGCCGTGTAGTTCAGACCCTTGAAGCACGTATGTATGCTGCTGCGCCATAGTCCTTTGATTGTCGCTCTACGTCACGACTGTCTAAATGTAGGACGAAACATCAAATAAAATTCGACGCATCTTCAAAGTCCAGACGCGCGCGAGACAACACGCTATGTCACCTGACTGCGCTATGAGTGCGCGCTCTTGCCTCATGTGGGATACCCCGCACGCTCTTGAGTCTCGAGTCCAGCCCAGACACCCTTTCGAGTGTCAATGGGTGGCGTCGTAATCACATAGCTGAAGACAACTGTGGACGTTGTTGTAACGCGTGCGCTACTACGCCTTATACCTCACACAACAAGGCCCAGTCGTGGCACGGCACATTATACACGATCACGTGGTCCAATGCGTGCATGCTTGTAAGTAAGGTCACCGCGCTACAGACTATGGGTGGAGACGTACCCAAAAAGCTAAAATTTAGCGTTTTCCCGGCCATCGACTTCCTGTGCGCCTCAACGCCAAGGTTGCAACTCAGCCAGGTGTCTCGTCACCTCCAACGCTTCACTCTCTGCATAGAGGTCACGTCATAGTTCTCACGACGGTATTACGCCTACCAGTCGTCACATTAGGTGAAGTCGTTTAGCACGACTCGCTCATCATTCCAGTCCACTCGCGTCCACATTTGTCTTCAATTGTTTACTAATCATAGACCCTTGTGCTCAAAACACGAGGTGTTTAAATAATCTGAACGGTTAGCTTCGATTCCTCAAGTGGAACAAAGTTTCGGTGTACCAATCGTGAGGGCGGTAGTCAATCCACCCACGAGCACCTGTTATAACTGCGGATTTGACTATTGTATTATTACCTGCCCAGAGAAAATTACCTGGAGGAATTAACGTACTCACTCCGTAAGGCCCTTTTACCTACGCATTGTGTTTGTGAATCGATACATACAAAATACCTATAAAAACCGAAGTTACTATACAAATACCTACTATGAGCTCCCCGACCAATCCCTTCACGCTGCCTACCATGCAGCAATTTCAAGAGGCCTTTGCTGAACTCCGAGGGCACTTGCGACTCAGCAAGCCCTCATCGATACCCAAGCAGCTCAGCTGCAAATGTTTTCGGGAAATATCCCGGCAGTCCAAACCAATGCAGGGAATGTTAGAGTTGCCGCTGGAATGGCTGCTGGAGGACTTATCGGGGTCAAGGCTGTTAAGCCTACCCCCTTTGAAGGAACTCGAGGCGATGAAGCCCGAGCGTTTATATCATCTCTCCGTCTCTACCGGGCATTAAACACCACAGCCTTCCCCACCGACACGACATTCATCCTTTGGTCCCTCGCCCTCATCCAGGGAAAAGCATGCCCTTGGGCACAAGTCGTCACCGAAGAAGCCTTGGAAACCCTTGCGGAACCAAATGAACCACATCCACTCTATGTCCTCAATTTTGAAGAATTTGTCAAACACTTCTCTACCTCATACTACGATCTTGATGCCGAACGCATTGCTGCTAGGAAGCTCGAACTTCTTAAGCAAACAGGACCTGCTGCCGAGTACCTCGGAGAATTCCGGAGATTATGCCGCATCGCCGGCTACGAGATGAATACGTTCCAAACCATGCGAGCATTTAGAAACGGGCTAAAAGAGCACGTGAAGGATGAGCTGGCGCTCAGAGACGAACCACCGACTTTTGATGCCCTTGCGGACTTAGCAGTCCGCGTCGACAACTGACATTGGGAGCGCCAACAGGAGAAGAGGAGCACTACCATGACAAGACCTACCCCCTTCGCAAATACCAGACCGGCCGCAAACCAAGCGCCCAATTGGCGCACTTCATCCACCCTACCACATTCTAACCCATTCAATACCATCCGAACAGCAATCACTGCTCCATCCCTGGATCCAAATGCTATGGATATCTCCGGAGGAAGGAAGCGGATCACGCCGCAAGAATGAGAAAGACGGGTGAAGAACAATCTCTGCATGTACTGTGGACAGCCTGGACACATGGTCCAGGCCCACCGCCTTCCACAGAGGGTAAACACAATCTCCACCGAGACACCCCCATACCCATGGGGACCATACATACCAACACCAGTCCCGCAGCATTATCCCACAACGAGAACTCTGCCACAGCCATATTTTGCTGTGGCGACCTACCAAGCATCACTTCCCCCGCCACAACAACTGCGAGCACTTCCGCCTGCACCACAGCATCCTCCACCGACCACAACCTCGCTGCAAGCACTGCTCGAACCCATGGACGACCTCATTAGTTTGGATTTTTAAAGATGCCTCGGATGAAAGTTGTGTCTCCGAAGGCTCCTCGTGTCAAATATGGACCAAGACCTTGTGTAAATATACACGCTTCTGTACTACTGTACTCAGAACAGAATGCACAACATTTGGTTATTGATACAAAACTTAATACGGGAAAAATCACAACACCGCATGCCATGATCGACTGCGGCGCAACTGGCATTTTTATCAACGAACGGTTTGTCGCTAAGGAAAAACTCCCTAAAGTCCCGTGAGAGTTTCCACTACCAATCAAAGATATAGATGGACGATCGCTAGGCATGGTCTCGCACCAGGTTAAAGGCATACTTCGGGTTCAGAACCATGAGGAAGAAGCACTGTTCGATGTAGCACCAGTCGGACGGTACCCGCTTGTCTTAGGATTACCATGGCTCCAAAAGCACAACCCCGATATTGACTGGACCACTGGAAGAATAGTTTTTGGCTCGGCACACTGCTCTACTCATTGTCTCGATAAGGCCCCCGACGTAGTCGCCAGAACAGACGATGCGATCGACCTTATAGACCCCATGGATGATGAAGAAATAGAAATATTTGCAATAGAAACTGCTACAAAAAAGAACCTCTTGGCTGAAATCGTGTCCAAGCATAAAGAAGCACCAAAACCGATCAAGGAAATTGTACCCGCAGAGTACCATGACCTTCTTGACGTTTTCTCGAAAGAAAAAGCTTCTATACTCCCGGAACATCGGTCCTACGACTGCGCAATCAACCTTGTCGAAGGAGCTGAACTTCCGAAACCCTCTGGCCTCATCCCCATGTCCGACTCTGAACTAAAGGAACTTCGCGAATGGCTCGACGAAATGCTGGCAAAAGGATTCATCACACCATCCAAATCACCAGTCGCCGCACCCTGCTTCTTTGTCCCTAAAAAAGATGGAACAAAACGACTCGTCATCAATTGGAGGAAACTTAACGCTATCACCGTCAAGGACCAATACCCTATTCCTCGACTAGATGAGATCGTCGACCGGCTACGCGGCTCCACTATCTTTTCAAAGTTTGACCTACAGCACGGTTACAATCAAATCAGGATTTGCGAAGGAGATGAATGGAAAACCGCCTTCCATTGTCGCTACGGGAATTATCAATTCAATGTCATGCATTTTGGACTCACAGGAGCAGTCGGAGCTTTCCAACGCTTCATCAATGACACCCTCGGTCCACTACTTGATACCGAATGTACAAATATTCTCGATGACATGCTCTCTTTCGCAAAAACCCTTCCAGAACACATAGCAACCAACCGCAAAATCCTACAACACTTCCGCGTGAACCATCTATATTGCCGAGCAGAGAAGTGTGAATTTCACAAACAGGAAATTGACTTTATTGGAGTACGTGTCACTACGAAAGGGTTTGAAATGGACAAATGGAAAGTAGAAGCGATCCGAGATTGGAAGCCACCATGAAACCTCAGAGAAGTCAGAGAATTCTTAGGCTTTATCGGCTTTTATCGATGTTTCATTAAGCATTTTTCACATACGGCACGGCCACTCCACGATCTTGAGAAAAAAGACATACAATGGCATTGGAATGAGCGGGAGCAGGCTGCATTCGACCAATTAAAGAATGCAGTGACCACCGCTCCAGTACTAGCGCATCCCGATCCCGAGAAGCCTTACACTATGGAAACAGATGCATCGGGTTATGCTTACAGCGTGATCCTGTCACAAAAACAAGAGTATGATCAAAGACACCATCCCATTGCATTCTTATCTAAATCCATGTCACCGGCTGAACGAAATTATGATATTTACGACAAGGAAATGCTTGCAGTAGTCCACGCACTGCAGCATTGGCGACAATACTTGGAAAGCACTCGAGACCCAATTCAAATCATTACCGACCACAAAAATCTCGAACACTTTTCAAAGCCACTGCCATTGTCGAAACGCCAGATGCGTTGGCTCGATTTCCTTTCACGGTACAACTTCCAAATTGCTTACCGGCCTGGTTCCCAAAATCGCACAGACACCCTCTCTCGACACTCCGATCACCGACCTAAAGAGGGGGCTGATGACCTCTACATGCTTTTAAAGCCGGAACACTTTACGGAAATAGCAGGCTTGGAAACTCTTGACTTGGACTTTGCCACTATAGCCGGGCTGTACGCTTCTGACGCTGAGATCCTCAACCTCATTAAAGAGCGCCTCGTAAATGACGCCAATCTTGCCGAACTGATCAAACTCCTATCGGCTGATCATTGCGAACTCGTTGGAAGCATCAAAACAGCACTCCAGGACTTCTCGTACGAAGAAGGACTTCTATATCACTTAGGAAAACTCTACGTCCCGGCTGATGAAGAGATAAAGCGAAAGATCCTCGAATTGTATCACGATGCAATGATCGCCGGGCATCCTGGACGTGCACCCACATTGGAACTGGTTGACCGCTTTTACTACTGGCCTTCGATGAAGGCATACGTTAACTGATATGTCGATGGGTGCCAAGAATGCCAATGAATGAAAGCGCGAAACGCGCCACTACAGGGCTTCCTGAAACCCCTCGAAGTCCCAACCGGCCGCTGGCAGTCCATCACCTATGACTTCATCATGGACTTACCCCTCACACGCCGAAATCATGACGCAATCCTAGTCGTCGTCAACCATTTCACCAAGCGAGGGCACTTTATCGAATGCACGAGGAGAAGCAGTTGTCATCTGAGGATACGGCAACCCTATTCCGACGGAACGTATGGAAGCTTCATGGATGTCCTGCAGAAGCAACGTCAGATAGAGGAAGGCAATTCGACTCAGTGTTTATGCGGTCCCTTTACAAACAACTCGGCATCAATCCCCGATTTTCTACCGCATACCACCCG
Source organism: Fistulina hepatica ATCC 64428 (assembly GCA_000934395.1). Taxonomy (NCBI): domain Eukaryota; kingdom Fungi; phylum Basidiomycota; class Agaricomycetes; order Agaricales; family Fistulinaceae; genus Fistulina; species Fistulina hepatica. Next base: position 9,848 of record KN881897.1, read on the forward strand.
CAAACTGACGGACAAATGGAAGTTACAAATAAAAGTATTGAACTTTTCCTACGGCTCTACTGCGGACACCGACAAGATGACTGGGATGAGTACCTCGACCTCGGAGAATTCGCGTATAACAACCAAATTCATTCTTCAATCAGCATGTCACCATTCTACGCAGACCTGGGATACCATCCCACATTTTCCACGGTCCCATCACACGGACAAGGGAATCCTAAAGCGGAAGAGTATGTGGAAGGGCTTGACCGACTGCAAAAAGAGATACAGTCGGCCATCATTTTGGCACAGGAAAGACAGAAGAAGGCGTATGATGCACATCATCGAGACACGCCACAGTACGAAATCGGGCAACGAGTTTGGTTGGAAGCCATCAATATCACCACCGACCAACCAACCAAAAAGCTCGCCCCCCGTCGTCTCGGTCCTTACAAAATCACTGCAAAAATCTCATTGCATGCCTATCGTCTCGACCTACCAAAGACCATGAAAATCCATCCAGTATTCCACATCAATCTTCTCACCACCGTCCACGAAGATACAATCCCAGGAAGAATTTTCGAAGAACCAGAGCCAGAAGTAGTCGAAGGAGAAGAGCATTGGGAAGTCGCCGCAATCCTTAATTCAAGGTACTATCAGAAGAGACTCCAATACCTAGTTCAATGGAAAGGGTTCGATCCCAGCAACAATAGCTGGGAACCGGTTGAAATCTTAGAAGAGGACTGTCCCGCAATGATCGAAGAATTCCACGTGCGTTTTCCCGAAGCATGGTCAAAAACACACAAGCCGCCTCCTCGTTCGTAAGGTCGCTCGTCGCGGCCTAGGAGGGGAGTACTGTCACGACCCCGAGAAAACGTAACCCTTATGGCTGGTGTATTGTCACTGGGTATTCACAATACTTGCGTCAACAGGCCTTCTCTATTCACAAACCAGATTTACCAAGGTTCGAACTCACGACTGCAATTATATATAATAAGAATTACAAGAACTAGTCATGTGACCATTAATATACAAGGATTGTTTCGCGCAGAGGGTTGATCATAGGACATAGGACAATCGGTTTCACTCAAATTACTTGGTCTGTGCTCGCTCATGACAGTATTTAAAGTAGTGTGCATACGCATGTATTCTGCACTTCACCTCTTGTATTATATACTCCAGAACAAAGACCACTATTCAAAGAATTGGATATCTTCTCGTCCTCAGGCTCTTGAGCGACTCGTGTTCTCTCCTCTATAAACTCTCGCTTCACTTGTCACGCCAAGGTTGCGACTCAGCCAGGTGTCTCGTCACCTCCAACACTTCACTCTCTGCATAGAGGTCACGTCATAGTTCTCACGACGGTATTACGCCTACCAGTTGTCACACACGGACACGTTCGAGGAGGACCCGGTTAAGTCGTTCGCTAATGCCGTTCTGCTCAGGTGTGTCGTGCACAGTTAGATGATGTTCTGTGCCCTGAGCATCGAGGTAAGCTTTGAATTTGTCACCTATATACTCGCCACCACGGTCGGAATGCAGGATTTTTACAACTGCATTCATGTGGTTGCACACCCAAGCCTCATATGTCTGATAGGCCTTAAAGGCCTCACTTTTGACACGAAGGAGGTACAGGTGAGTGAGTTGTGAGTGATCATCGGTAAAGGTGACAAAATAACGGCATCCGCTTAGCGTTTCAATTCTCGCGGGTCCCCATAGGTCGCTATGGACCTCATCACCAAAGGCTGCAGCGAGATCCCCTTCGCATTCCTTCGGCACGGACTTTCGCGTCTTTTTAGCAAAGATGCAAGAGTTGCAGTCAGTGATGGATGAGTCGGTAAGCTCAATTCCATCAACGAAGCCTCGACTAACGAGTTCGTAAGCTGTGTGGGGTGCAATGTGCCCCATGCGGCAATGCAAGTCCATTACGGACAGGCACTCGATCATGGCATGTGCGTCACCTGGCTCAGGGTCGTGCACAATATGGTATAAGCCCTTCGACTTTGGAATTTCGCCGATAACTCGTCCGTCAGCATCACAAATGACACCATAACCATTACCAAAGGTGACAGAATAGCCAGCGTCATCAAGGCATGCAATGGAGATCAGGGTGTGAGAGATGTCCGGGGCATAGAGGACGTTCCGGAGGTGCAGCACTGAGTCACCAAGTGGTACGTCCGCATCCCCTGCAGCTTTGGCCTTGAACCCCTGCTGACTTGCTGACATGAATGTTTTGGCGGGCACACTGCGTAATGCGCTCGTGAACAGCTCAGTATGCGGCGTCATATGCCGGCTGCAACCAGAGTCATAAATTTTGACAACTTGACGGGCCTTGCCTTTTTCATCATCGACGTCATGTACTACAGCATACGCAGACTCATTGACGGGCTCGTCAAAGACAGTAACGTCACTAATGCAAACAAATACATCATGTAGGTTGCTGTCAGGCTCGTCGATGCAGACAAAGTCATCTGAGGCATCCGAGATTTGAGACAGCTCGGCGTCAGAGATATTGGCAATGTTGTCATTGGCAACTGAGAACAACGGTGGACTAACCATGAAGAATTCACCATCAGACAAGTCTTGTGGTTCATAAGTTGCCAGAAGGTCATCAGTGTAGGCTTCTTCGACAGTGACAGTGTGCGGCAGCTGCATAACTGGCACACTCGAGTGAGCATCATCATCATCAGAGGAATCAGATGCTTCAAGGAGGCCAGGCAAGGAGTCACCTGACTCAATGGATGTGACGGACTCAACGTCAAAGTTGTCTGAGTCGTCATACAGCTCATCGTGACTGGTGAGCGGCTCATTGTCAGACAGGTCATTGAAGATGGAATCAGTGTCATCATCTTCGAGTTCTGACTTGGATTCAGCAAAGTAGGCGAACAAATCGTCCTCATCTTCATCAATGACAGTGTGGGCAGCACCGTCTGCCTTCTTTTCATCTGGTTTCTTATCAAGTTTGTTCGATTTGGTGCTATCCTCTGTCGAAGATGTGTTTTTGCGCTTGTTAGGGCTTGGACAGTCACGCGCAAGATGGCCTTTGCCACCACAGTTGTAGCATGTCAGGCGGGAGAGACTACAATTGGTGCCACCACGATTTCCGTGTCCACGACCACAGCCTCGACCACGACCGCGGTTGTTCGACTCATTCCTGCTGTTGCCTCTGCCAGTTGAAGATGACTCACTGGCAGCAAGTGCAACATTGGAATTGGTGGAACTGGTAGGATTAGTGCGGGGTTCGGACGTTGAGGGCTGAGGAAGGCGCCTAGACGAGAAACCCCTGGGGGAAAACCAACCAAACACCTCCTACTACGCCTCGCGAGTGTAGAGGGGGGGCGCGCCAAGGGACAGACAGACGGCTTGTATGCCAAATATGTATGTATATAAAAGATTAAGGGAAAGTAGTTGATTTTTAAAGACAAACGAGAGTATAAAACGCGACGCGATCGGCCTCCTCCTTCTTCGCTACATACAGTAAGCCTTATATACTGCCCGCTACGTCCTTCACCCTCTAGTGCCGTGTAGTTCAGACCCTTGAAGTACGCACGTATGCTGCTGCGCCACAGTCCTTCGACTGTCGCT
>KN881898.1:2827-14220 GCA_000934395.1 Fistulina hepatica ATCC 64428
GTCCCTCGGTGTGGTGGCGGAGCACACGTGGCTCGTTCCTCCGCCACCTTGATGGCGAGGCGGTCGTGGTTCGACTCCTCGCCATCGCTTCAAGTTGGTTTGGCGCATAGCAAAGAAGAATAGGAAGCGCAAACTAGGGGTACAGTAGCCGCTAGTTGCCGCTAGTTAGAAGAGCAAGAGAATAGGTTGGCGGCAGTGAGCAAGTAGATTTAAGGAGTCCGGAGAACAATAAATAAAAGCTAATGATGGTGGTGAGTCAGAGAGTAAATAATATGGATATAAAACGAAATCTCTAAGATGCTTAGAGACCACCCCCCATACATTGCGGAGCATGGAGTAAAAGGGAAAAGGAAGGACTACTAGAACTAAAGAGTAGGCATAAATCGTTTCCTGCAGGCATCAGAGCTTTTCCCAAGTAAGCAGGCTAGCTAGTGGAATGGAGGTCGTTAAAAGGCTAGCAAGGGTGCGGGCATCTTTTATCGTCGACATGGCATGCTGAGAAAAGAAAAGGAATCGCAAGTAGACTTGTCTCAAACATCGACAGAAACCGACTTGGAGATTCAAAACGTAAGAGAGAACATGGCAAGGCATCAGGTAGATGGCTAACGCTGTAGGCTTGCGATGTCTGTCGTCTGAGGCAGTCGAACGATGAAACCTGCCTTGCCAGTGGCCAGATCTGTCGCACATCTCCCACGTTTCCTCACGTCTAGACATCCCAAAACGCCTAGGACGTATCCGAGAGCTTTTCCGGCAAGTCTTAAGGCACAAAGGGCTTTATGCGACGACATTTACCATTGGTCGCAAGACTCTATCTAGTGTTTAATAACCCGTTGCCTGAGGGGCGTACGCGTCGGGACAAGTGTCAACTGGCTGCCGGTACACCTCTATCTTTTCGAGGGGGTACGCCCCCTTTGACTAACATGAAGATCACATGTAGCCGGCGCCATCGTACCTTTGCTATTGCTATTCGTTTTCACATGTTAAACGCCATGGCGAGTGAGCGAGCCCTCAGCATCCGACGGCAGGTACGGATCGCCTTTTGTCGAGACATACTTTGCCATACATAATTATCGCGTTCACAACCGAATATCTAGAATAGATACGTGTTACGAAGTGGCACATATCGTAACACCAGAGGCGGCAAAAGTAGGTTACTTATTTATAGACTCCAAAACTGTCTTGTAGTGGGCGGAATTTAGGGGAACTCTAAGCGTGGAACTCCTAACTTCGAACTTCTCGACCTCTGCGAAGCTCACGTGGTCTGTGACGAGCGAGAAGAACGGTGCTACCGAAGAGAGTTATGATCCGTTCAGGCTAAAGTAAACTAGTCTGAAGTCCGAGTTCGTATTGACTGCTCAAGCTTGTCATAGCCGTAAGAGAAGCTGCACGTCTAACAGCACTGTAACACTCGAGCACAACTGTCAGAGTTAGGGAAACCTCCAACCGACTGGAAAAAGGACATAAAGTACAATGACCGCTTCAAGCAAACGTCCATGGTATGAAGTAGTATAACTTTGTTAGAGTCTTGTGTGCATTGACACAATATCAACGTGACTACGTTCTTACCAAGATAATATCGTGCATGTAGTTCTTCCTGACGACCCAGTAGGTCAACAACCATTCACTCCTAGGTTCTTGTAAAAGGGAACTTAAACTATTCTCGCTGAAGTGTTAGAGATTACACCCGAGTACGAGTCCAGCGTTAACAAAACGCTCGGTGCCTACGGAGCCACGTCGTAGTGGTGCTACGCACCACTGGGACCGGCTTCAGCCGATCGCAAGGTAAGCGCCCGCTTCTTGGCCGCGTTGGCGCGTTTCTGACGACCTTGCTCGGCGACGCGCTCGGTAATGCACGACATTGTATTCTGGCCGACCTCTGCCAGTCGTCGCAACTCTTCCTCGTGAATCAACTCGTCCGTGGTCAACCGCCCAGGTACGTCGCGTCCTTCAAACTCGGCTGCATGCTCACGTTCGGTTTTGTCGAAGCCAAGGAGGCCGATCGCAAAGATCCCGCGATACACGCGGTGCGCGGGGACGTGCAAGCGCCAACTGTCGATATCTTCGTGATATGCCAAAACCGCGAATTCCTCGAGCATTTTCCAATGCTCCTTGGTCTCGACGTGTTGCAAGTTGAATCGCCGAGCGAACTCAGTATAGCCCGCTGGCTCCTTAAAATTCTCCTGGGACGGCTCGGCTGTGCATAGTTTCTCATGGTGAGTGAAGTATGCATCAAGTAAGACATGGTTAACGATATGAATGAATCCGTCATCCATAGTTACTTCAAGCTGTCTCTTCTCACGGTTATAGGTGAAAATCGATTTATTGAATCGCGGTGAGTATGTGTCCGTCGCTTTCTTCTTGTTGAAGTGACGTGGCTTAGCATTTCGCTCTTTGGCAGGAGGAGGTGTAGCGTCCTTCGTCTTGGTCTTCTTAGCGGGAGGCGTGCCCGCTACTGGAGGCGGCGTATGCGGGCTCGCGGGGCGTTCAGTACGAGCATCCAAACGCTCAGTCAACGAGGGAGTATCGGCAAGATTTGCATGTGCAGGAGTAGGAGTTCGCGGAGGCGAAGGCTCGACGCGAGGAGGGGACTGAAGGAACGCATCAATCTCATCCATGGGTGCAATGGGTGAGGAAGACATTGTATGTAAGTCTCCTTCGTTTCGCTCTGTCGTGTCTACTTGAAGCACTGAAATTTGCAATAGTGACCATTGATCACTCGAGGACTCGGTAAGTCACGAGCGCTCGTTGCTATTGGCATTTATCAATGGTAGATAGATTTCCTTTTCATTAAACAGGATATCTGTCATAGCCACGATGAGTTCCGGGTTTTCCGGTGCGGCTTCCTTGCCCTCAGGTAAGCGCTTCACTTCTGTTACACCTAGTAATTCCAAGTACTGATGTACAGCGGCTACATTAGGTAATTTCGACGCGGGAATCCACGTCTCATCACCTGCCTTCCACTTAACTCGTAGAATTGAGGTAAGCCCCTTTCCAGAGTGACCAATTATGCGGTCGATCATCCATTCCCCTTCCCACTGCTCGAAATCATTGACCTGATTCCACAGACGGCCCGGGAAGAGACGATCATCATTCGGAATGTGCACACGCAACAAGTTCGCATGGTACACGGGATGAATTCCCCGACGCAGCAATACCTTCGGAAGGTCCAATACAAATGAATCGTGCCCTCGTTCCTCGAGGATGCGATACGGGCCAATGTATTTAGGTAAGAGTTTTCGCGCACGACCTTTTGGGAACGCTATATTGACCGTACTCAAATATACCAGATCACCTACTTTGAAAGGGGCTGGACGACGTTTACGATTAGCGTCACGTGTCTGCTTCACGCGCGCAGCAAGCACCGCGTCGTGCACACACATAATCGCAAATTTCAAACGCTCGGCATATGCATGTACCGCAGGGAACTCGATCTCCCTCGGATCCTCCCAAATCATTGGACGAGGCATCCGCCCAGTGTTCAGGAAGAACGGTGCGTACCCTGTGCTTTCCGTTCGAGCACTATTGATTGCAAACTCAATGGCAGGAATAGTCTGCACCCAATTGCTTTGGTCCAGAGCGACACACTGTCGGATCATCTGCGTAACAGTACGGTTTGCGCGTTCAGTCGATCCATCCGTTTCTGGATGATACGCGCTAGACATACGTAAGTTGACTCCTATTAGTTCATGGAGTTTACTCCAGAATGTGCTCGTAAAGTAGGAATCACGGTCGCTAACAATGTACTTAGGTAAACCGTGGTGTTTATATACCTCGGAGAACACAATTTCTGCGATATCAGAGGCCTCGTAGTCTGTGCGGCTAGGTACCAGATGCACCATGCCTGTCAGTAGACAGATAATAACAGTAAGAGAATTGTATGCATTATTTCGGTCTCACGACTCTGGCAATGGACCGACAAAGTCCATTGCGATTGCTTCCCACGGCGTCCCGGGTACTGGTAAGGGATTGAGCAAGCCATATGGCTTTTGATTTGCCGGCTTGCTTCGTTTACAAGTAATGCAAGAATCGCAATACTTGACTACATCTTGAACCATGGTTTTCCACCATACAAAGGTACGTAAATATGCAAGCGTCTTCGAGGGTCCCAAATGAGCTAACAGTGAGTGTGCTTCAGAAATCACCATCTCGCGCACACTTCGCTTCGGTAACCCGTAGAAGACATCGGGGATGCACAACACTCGCGCATCCGCTGTCTTCATGTACAAGACTCCATCAACGTACTCAAAGTTTCGAAAATGCTTTGGCCGCTCAATGATCTTTGCAAATATAAGGTCATTGTCGTACTTGTAGCGAACGAGCTTTTCGAGCTCGAGTCCTGTTAGCGCAGTCTTCGCAGGACTCCACCGCTGGTTGACTTCTCGCGTCGTTGCGGGCGGTATGTTGTCCATGCCCGAACTTTGATGCACGCGCTGAAATCCTTCTAGCTCACTTCGAGGATCAAGATGAATCGGAGCTCTTGCTCATGCGGCTTTGGTCTTTCTGCTGCATTTATTACATCCTTCGTAAGTCTTTCTCGACGCTCGGGTTTGTCTGTCACTGAAATGTGGTTCTTTTCCTTAGACTCCGTGGGCTTTCTCCCCCCACCAGGACCGCGTTTCAGTTTCAAGACAATCCGAGGGTCTTTTGACCCATCTGCTGGGGGCCGCATTTCTGTGGATGCCAACCATGATGGCCGCGCGGCCATGACTTCGACGTTACGTGTTATTGCGGATGATGATGGCGTTGACTCTGTAATTAAGGGGCGCGTTATGCACATTCCATCGTAGTCGACATGCCCGTCATCGTCAAATGATGTATATGCACTAGGACTTCGCACAGTCCCATGTGCGTCGAATTCATACAGTCGCGAGAGTGCATCGGCCATAATATTTTCCTCGCCGGGTAAATATTGGACATCAAACACGAATTCGGCAATCTTTTCCATCCAGCGAGCCTGTCGCCCAGATAGATTTGGCTGCTTCAGTAAGTGAATCAGTCCATTATGGTCCGTTACCCAAGTAAACTTAAAGCCTTGCAGAATATCACGATGACGCAACATTGTTTCGACTCCAGCCAGCATTTCTACCTCGTGGACAGGGTAGTTTTGTTGCGTTGTCGACAGCTTTGCCGAATACAACGCTACAATATCACCGGTGCGAAAGTTATTCCCTTCGATAATGAGCCCGGCAATACTGCCACGGCTGCCGTCGGTTACTAACCACACTTTCTTTGCAGGTTTACCTTTGCTATCGAGTGTCAATGATCGACGCGATAACTTCGCGCATGCAGCCGTGTAACGCTTGCAGTCTTCGAAAGCACGTTGCTGTGTGAAGCCCCATGTCCAACGTGAGTTTTCGCTTGCAATGTCATGCAGTATACTCATTGGTTGTGCGATGTCAGCTATGTTGTCAGCGCACCAGGAGACCGTGCCTAAGAAACCCTTCAGTAATTTCTTGTTCGTGGGCACGGGCCATTTTACGATACTATCTATCTTTTCGGGATCCATCCGCACACCTTTGTCATCGATAATTCGACCAAGGACGCGGAGTTCAGACTCAAGAAAATGCAGTTTCTTGAAAGATAAGTATAACCTTTGTTGTTCGAGGATATCTATCACTCGCTTACACACGTGAACATGTTCTTCAATGGTATCAGTATAGATAATTATATCATCCAGGTAGACTTCAACACTAGATCCCAGAAACTCGGCGAGTATGTGATTCATCAGGGCTTGGTAAGTTGCCACTGCATTACAATCACCAATTTGCATCACTCGGCTGACCATATTTCCATTGGGCGTACTCATCGCTGTACGTTCAACGTGCTCAGGGATTACTGGGATCTGTTCGTAGGCGTCTTTCCCATCCAATGCCGAGCGGTACTTCGCACGTGAAACACGGTACAAAATACCCGCTTGGTCAGGCAAAGGAGACGCCATCTTCTTTGTGTTGGCATTGCGCTCACGTAAGTCGACTGCCGTTCGCAAGAGATGCTTCTCACGGGGATTCTTAGGAATTAATAGCATCGGAACAGTACTCGTTGACGTAGTCATCTGCCAACGGCCAGACTTTAAATAATCATCACGCTTTTTGTTCCATTGCTCTCGATATATTTCGGGACATCGCGACGGTCGCCACCTCAATACTTTTGATGGGTCTATCAAAGGTATTGTATGGTTTATTGCCAGAAATGGTGGGAACGGCGTCTCTGACACGCCTTTACAGATCTTCTTAGCATATTCCTGTAATTCCGCACGTGCTGAAGCTACCTTATTCTCGAGCGAGGTGGACGCAATAAGAACATCGGTCCCCGGTCCTTGGACTGGTACCGGCTGGACGCTGCCGATGACCAGTCTTGGTGGGTTGATACCCAGTGTTACCTTGTGTTGGAAGAGCCACGGGGTTCCGAGTACAACATCATGCGAGCGAACATTAAGTAGAATAAAATCCATGGTATGATGGATATCATTCCATTCGAAGTCGCAAGTAGTTATGTAATTACTCTTGGTACGTGAACCAGCCACTGCCATGTTAATATTTAATTGCTTATCCAGCTGACACACAGGTAGCTTTAATTGAGCTGCTAGGGCGACACTCATGAAATCCACCAGGGATCCTGTGTCCACCAGAGCGCGACATGGGTGTCCTTCGATCTTCACAGCAATTACAAGATAACGAGGAATACGTTTTCCTGGCCAAGCACCTGTTGGTGTTACACTTGTTCATGCGACGTCACGACGAGTTTGCGGATCCTCTGCCAGAGGCTTCCGCCGTTTGACTGTGGGTCGTGCCATACAGATGTGTAAGTACCGCTTTCGCCAATTTCGCGAGAACGGAATAAAATTACTTACCCGCGAGGTCGCAGATGTACCCACAGGCAAGTGCGGCAGCACTGTATCAAACTCAGCAACGGTTTCATCATAAAACCACGTGAACGCCAATTGATATGTGATCCACGTCGGCTGACTTCGCGCCGTAGCAAATCGAGCAGTCCACCGCTTAACTACTTTGCAATACCAGTCACAAACGTGAAAACGTGGATACAACAATGCATTGCGCTTGAGGAGAAACTCCATCCGCATCCACGAATCCCGGACCATCAAAATGTCACCACATTCCGTAGCGCGGCGTACCGAAAATCGGTCATAGGCAATAAACTGACAGATACTCCAGCGCACAGCCCAATCGTTGAGTAAGTAAGCAAGCAAATTGGCATACATATCACACACTCTAATAGACCAGTCACCAGAGCCAACCAAGTCCAACGATTGCCCGGCCCGCTGTACGAACTTCTGCAGCAACAAAAAGATTGGTCGTGCATCAGCATCCAGGAACGCAGACTGGGCAAGATGGTAAGCCTGAAAATCTCGAGGCTCCTCCATGACATCCAAATTAACTGAACTCCAGCCTCCAAGGTCGTTCTCCAGCCGCAAACAGTCACCCGGCTGGCTCAAAACCGCCATAAAGTCAGCAATGAGCACCTGCGGCTCTCTGTGGCCTGGGAGGTGCATGCGGCGAACACCAAATCGACGTATAATACCTTCTCAGTAATACTCCAGAACATGGCCATTAGATGCACGGTTGCAATCGTCTCCGGCATAGATCCAACGAGCCGAAATCCAATCATAGTCAAACGGTGCATTGGCATTCAACAATCGCTCCAGGACCCAAGCAACGCCATCTCCAACAAAACCATGAAAGATTTTATGCTGCTCCCCAATACCATCAACATGCAAGTCCCAACCCGTCATCTGCTTACAGGATTTGCGCGGCAAAACATCGGAACGGCGAGTAAGCGCAACACGATCAAAGCACTTCTCGAAAGGCCAGAACTGACCATCTTCACGCAGTAAGCCAATAGCATGCGGATCATGCTGCATTATAGTATCGGGCTTGAATCTGTACGGCTTCAAGCCCAAACGAGGACAGTCTGGATGATAGACCCGTGCACACCTCGGAGATAGATCACGAAGCGCTTCAATACCCGGCGGGACCTTCATGATGTACGTCCTCCGTCCGCACTGTCGTTTAGCTGGTGCTGATGCAGATGTACTACACCCGGCTTGTTCGCAAACTTCCGGTACAAGTACTGAAATCTGCAATTCTGCCTTGTCCTCGATGTCAGTGTCTTGTAGTTCAATAGAATAGTCACTCGGGTCTACCTGCACCGTATTTATTCGTGCACGAACACCGGGAGGCAAGTTCTTCTTTGACGAAGTCACCAAATTTAGAGTAGGGCAGTCCCTCGCGGACCATCAAAATGTCACCAGATTTGGTAGCGCGGTGTACCGAAAATCGGTCATAGGCAATGAACTGACCGATGCTCCAGCGCACAGCCCAATCGTTGAGTAAGTAAGCCAGCAAATTGGCATACATATCACAGACTCTAATAGACCAGTTGCCAGAGCCAATCAAGTCCAAGGATTTCCGGTTCCGCTGTGCGAACTTCTGCAGTAGCAGAAAGATTGGTCGTGCATCGGCATCCAGGATCGTGGACTGTGCAAGATGGTAAGCTTGAAAATCTCGGGGTTCCTCTGTGACATCCAAATTAACTGAACTCCAGCCTTCAAGGTTGTTCTCCAGTCGCAAATCGTCACCCGGCTGGTTCATCACCGTCATAAAGTCGGCAATGAGCACCTGCGGCTCTTTGTGGCCTGGTAGGTGCATGCGGCGAACACCAAATCGCCGTATAATACCTTCTCAGTAATACTCCAGAACATGGCCATTGGCTGCATGGTTGCCGTCGTCTTCGGCATGGATCCAACGAGCCGAAATCCAATCATAGTCAAATGGTGCATTGGCGTTCAAGAGTCGCTCCAGTACCCAAGCAACGCCGTCTCCAACAAAACCATGAAAGATTTTATGCTGCTCCCCGATACCGTCGACGTGCAAGTCCCAGCCCGTCATCTGCTTGCAGGATTTGCGGGGCAAAATATCGGGTCGGTGAGTAAGCGCAGCACGATCGAAGCACTTTTCGAAAGGCCAGAGCTGACCATCTTCTCGCAGTAAGCCAATGGCATGCGGGTCGTGCTGGATTATGGTATCGGGCTTGAATCTGTAGGGCTTCAAGCCCAAACGAGGACAGTCTGGATGATATACGCGTGCACAGCTCTGAGATGGATCACGTAGCGCTTCAATACCCGGCGGGACCTTCATGATGTACGTCTTCCGTCCGCACTGTCGTTTAGCTGGTGCTGATGCAGATGTACTACACTCAGTTTGTTCGCAAACTTCCAGTACAAGTACCGAAATCTGCAATTCTGCCTTGTCCTCGATGTCAGTATCTTGTAGTTCAATAGAATAGTCACTCGGGTCTACCTGCACCGTATTTATTCGTGCACGAACACCGGGAGGCAAGTTCTTCTTTGACGAAGTCACCAAATTTAGAGTAGGGCAATCCCTCGCACGGTGGCCAACATCTCCACATTTAAAGCAGCGGTTTTCTGCCGCATATCGATTCCGCCGTTCCTGCGTTAAATTAAAAGTCTTAGACTGCACTGATTTAGCATTGTTTGCAGATCCCGTAGTCTGAGACTGTTGTGGAGTAGATCGTCAGGGCAGTCCGCCACGTCGATTGGGAGGCCTCAACCTATTAGATTGGCTTCCTCCACGTCCTTGCCTAACAAAACGTGAGCGAAAACCATGCGATGAAGGTGCACCACGAGTGGCCGCTCCATTTAATGTGGAGTTACCACCTGCAGTCCCCCCACCACCACCACGTCGGTTATCATTATTGGAGTTCTTCTTATTAGGATCTCCTCCTGATCCGCCGCCACGGTGTTTAGTTTCGCGCAAACGCTTTGCCTCAGTGTTCACACATGCACGTTGCAATGTCTGTGTGCGTGCATACAATTCTTCCAGTGAGTTCACATCAGGATCATAATCATCTTCGATTAATGCTCGTTCCAGCCAACCGTCAAGGCCTTCCCAGAACCTAATGCGCTGTTCGCGTGGTGTTATTTCACCCAAAGCACACCAGTAACGATTTAGCTCATAGAAATAGTCACGCACATCTCGCCCGTTCTGATAGCAACGGCGCAATGCCGTGCAGCATGTTTCACGATAATTGACAGGAAAGCAGTAATCAAAGAGTTCTTCATACCAACGATCCAGTGTCCACTGGCCACAGCCGAGTAAGACATTTTGTGTATAGAATCGCAAGGCTCGACCACTAGTGTGTCGAGCTGCTATGTCAACTTGACGATGGGCAGGTACGTCACCATCCTCGAGGTATTGATTTGTCTGGATAACATATCTCCAGAACAGTTCATCGTCATCTGTACCATCATATGTGTCCGGCGGCACTGGTTTCAGACGACTACCTCGTTTACGACGTGGTTCGTCATCATCAGAACTGTCACCATTTCCATTATTACTGGGAGGGGAGCCATCAGGCTCCCCGGCCGCTGGTTGTTGCACCGGCCTGCTTGTACTATGGTGACGAGTGGATGTATGCTCATTCACTAAGGTACGGGTATTTTCCATGTGCTTCTGCCATGCCGCGTTGTGATTAATTTGCCGGCTAGGACGCACACGGTCTTTGACCTGTACTGTAGTAGCACGTCGTGGAAGCATGGCTTCGGACTCCCGAGTAGTAGTCAACACGACTGAGGTCATTTCAACAGGAGCCCGTGTACCTTGGTCTTGTGTGGTCGGAGCTGATGCTTGGGCGGTGCGAGCACCCTGAGCACCATGACGTTGCTGCCTCAACAACTCCTCAATTAAGGTACGTTGCTGATTCAATGTCTCCGTTGTTTCGCGCAACTGCTCACGAAAGGCCGCATTTTCTGCGATAGCTTCACGTGCTAAATTCTCGGCTACCCGTAATGCATCACTTCCAGTCAACTCGTCAATATTACTCAATGGATCAGCAAGAACATGAGCATGACTAGGACCCGCTTGAGGTTGGGCCTCAGTCAGCTTTGCATGTTGCTTTTTGCGAGCATAACGTGGGACTTCGACACTAAGGTCTTCAATTTCTGACTCTGAACTTGTGAGTCCTTCAATTTCTGAGTCCTCATTGGTAGATAACTGACTATTTGCTGTTTTCGCATAGTTAGTTACCTTATGAATATATTTCAACGTCTTTAATACTTTACGTTGTGTTTCGGGATCCAGTTCCCCTTCTTCGAATTGTATATTACCATAATTTCGAAGGTCAACACCTTTACCTTTATTCTTTCGGTTTGTGTGTTTAGCACTCGAGCGGACATCTTCATTACCACCTCTTGATAGTAAAATGCCTTTCTGTTGATCATTTTCATTATGATCACGCTCTTCCTTGTTTGGAAGAGGTTCAAAGTCCTCAGTGTGTCCACTAGGATTTGCACGCCGCGCACGCAAAATTCTCACTGCGGCGGCGATTTCGGATTCAGTCTCAGACGGATATTCAAT
>KN881901.1:1528-11941 GCA_000934395.1 Fistulina hepatica ATCC 64428
CTTTTTGAACGCTTACGTATACGCACGCCGCACGTCGTCCATCTACATACTGGTACCAAAGATCTCCAATCCTCCTTCAACACATCGAAGCTAAGCATCTATCTTAACCGTCTATGTAACTTTTTACAGAATCTAACACGCCTCCACACGTGACTAGCCTCACGCTATCCGCTATCCCGGGTATAGACGGAAAAGATTCACAGTTATTTTCTGTTGTGTGAAGCTTGCCATGGTTTGTAAACTCTCCATTTAAATTAAAGGACCTTCTGAGTTTTTTTTTCAGTGATTATCACATGTAACTACACAAACAAGCGTGAAAAAGAAACGGCATTACATATAAAGAATTTGTTCGGTTGACGCGCGACAGAGCACATGGGTCCGAAGCATTAGGTAACCAAGGGAGGGTTCTTCAAGCTGGACAAGACGTATAACTCAGGGTAACCCTGGGGTCGGCATAAGCCGCTAGCGTAGTATGTAGATACGTGGTCTGTACTCGGGATTTTATGTGGTCTACTTAGCCTTCTCTCTCTCGAATGTTGAGACTCGAGAAAGCGGGTAGGACCTGGATATCGGCGGGACTCCTCAAGGAGGTCGGCCAGGTTTCAGCGCCGTAGTGTGAGACGGTACCAGTGTGAGTGTAGCGATGAGGGCGGGTCGCGGCGTGCCTTTCGTCGACAGGTGTGGGCGAGGTAGAGCCGGAACAATATCGAAAAGTTGCTCGGTTAGTGCTAGAACGCGAACAACATGGCAAGCGGCCGTAGCAGCTACGTGGCGTGTCGGCGTGTTCGCTACAGTATGCCCTTGTGCGCGCTACGCGGCTACAATGGGTCTCCGAGTTACTCAGCGCCGACGCGTGCGCCCTGTTTACGCCGCCGCGGCCCACGTAGCAATCCGTGCTGGTTGCGTCCGAAGCGTGCGTTCAGCAAGCATCACTTTTCGCATCCCGGTTCGTGGCACACGCAGCGTGCGTTCAGCAAGCATCACTTTTCGCATCCCGGTTCGTGGCACACGCACTTGCCGTCTCACCCTTCCTACTCGAGATACCGCTGGAACTGCTCGGGTACACGCTGATTCGGGGTGTACAGCTCTCATGGACTGTATGGTCGGTGACACAAACTGACGAGTTTGGTACGACTCTCCATGTGCTCCACGACCTCCCCTTTACCATATTGCAGTGCATGACTGCGCTCACGGGCCGAACAACTACAATTAATATTTAATCCAGCTCGTCAAGAACAGAGCTGGTAAGAGTGTGGACTCAGCATCGCAATGCTAACTTCAGTCGAGCTGTACACTCACATGTCACGGTGGCAATGTCTGCGACGCTCGCCGGTTAGCGTGATTGGAGGGAGCGGCGGTGGCGGGGGAGGAGAGTCCGACTCCGGCCGCGATCGTGCATTTAGCTCGCTAATTACCTCGCGCTCATCCAGGTCACGGCGGTATCGCCTGCGCTCACCAATAGGTGTATTCAGGGAATGAGGTGGAGGCGGGGGCAGGCTGTCCAGCTCTGAACGCGAGTTCGCGTTCCTGCACATCACGGCGCTCAAAGAGAGCGCCTTCAGAATCCAAAAGGCTCCTCTTGTAGCTAGACGACAGGCTCATGCCTACCGCTCGCGCCTCGAGCTCTTCCTCGTCGGGCCCGTGTAGGACTTCCTTGATCTCATGCACATCAAACGACCTGGCCATGGTCAGAAGAGGTGGGAACGCATCGTGACCACCGTGACAATACCGGCACTAAGGGAAATGTGAGTTGAGTTTTGGCATGGCAGGTGGTTGGCCAATTCCACGTACTTACAGTCAGAAATTCAGCCATGTTATCGTATAGAACTTCTTCGAATGTTTTCCGCGATGCAGAGGAGTCCTCAACAGCCCACCGTGAGTTGCATAAACTTAAAGCATGGGCTGGGAAACCTGAATGCGTTGATCGCCGCTGTCATCATGCGTCGCCGATCAGCATCAGGAAAAACTCCATTTGGCAATTGATTTCAGTGACCGGAAATTACTTTCAATGTGTTCTCAATTTGTCTCAACTTGTGTCAATGAGTCTCAATTTACACCATTTCCATTGATTTTGTCAAGGGTGTCAAAAGTGTCGGTAGGTAGTCAATTGAATCGTCAAAAATTAATTGACACTTATTAAACTTAATATCCCGTAAATGTGTTTCAATGTCTTAATCATTTACAGCAAATTTGATTCATTTATAGCAAATTTAATTCATAATCAATTCATTTACTCAATTATTTCCCACAAATTACAGCGAAAATTAAAATGTATTGTCAAATCTAATATATGTAAACTAAATTTGAAAGTAGCATAGTGAGTCACAATTAAAAAAATGCGGTAAAGAAGCGGAAATCTAACTACAAGCAAGACCATCAATATCTATAACAGAGAAAGCAGTTTCATTGGGATCAATGAGAACTAGTTTTTGATGAGGACTATAAGACAATCAGCTATTTATTTCTATAAATATAAGATGAAACCACTTACACAACTTCTTGTAATATTTTCGACATCAACCGATGGTAAGCTACAGGACTGGCAGTTTTGACTTGTTGAAGCAAAGCCATCATCTTGCAAAAGGTCATGCGGGCGGAGGCCTCCATGCTGGTGTGAGTCCAAGTTCCAGACGAGAAGTCATCGAGACATGAACAAACCTAAAAGAAAATTAATATACAAATACAAAAACAGTCGAAAACTTACACAAGAGGCTGCATATGCAACAAGAGCTGCTGGAATCTCGGGCTCTTGCTTATCTACATCAGGCAATGACGACGAACACTCCGAGATGATGGGGGAGCCAATGCAATTGTCACGGTTGCTGACAAACAGCACCTCGAGCGCGGCAAGGATACCCGGATGCATAAACGGAGCCTTGGTATCCACATCGAGATCACCATTCGCAGCCATCTGATACAAGCAATAAGAAGATGACATACGAAAAATAGACATTACGCACTGAAACAATCAGAAAAAGATACATATCTTTCGTTCTGAGCTTTTCGAGTCGATCCTTCACCTTACGTGCATCACGGGACGTCAGCTGGTAATGAACCTTCACCTGTTTCTCGACATCCTGCTTGAACTCGCTGCGACGAGACTGTATTCGACGCTTGACCTACAGCTGCAATTAAGCATGAATAATTAAATGGAAAGAAACACCCACATAACTGGCAACAGCATTGCCATAATTCTTGCCATCTAGACGCATCCGCTCAGAGATGCTTTTGTAGTCCAAACCTGCCGCGATATCACTGATAATTCGCCGCATACTCTTGTAGCTTGGATCGTCAAGTTCAAAATACGGGTCTTCGAGTGCCATCTTCTTGGCAGTGTGGATGAATGTCTTCTCAATCACCTCTTGGAGCTCACGGCTCTGCTCCGTCTTGTTGAAGCGAGAGCCAGTGACATCTCCCTGGAGGCGGACATGCTCCGGCCAGGACACATCATCCTTATATGATCCTCCGTCCTCATCCTGCGGGATATCCAGGCGGCGACGGGTCTGATAATACATCAATATCTCTTAAGAGCAAGGAAAATGCCGCACAAACCTTGTGTTTGTGCAAGCTGATGACTGGCTCCTGTACAAATTATCAATGTAGTGATGTGACAAATATAAAAAAACCTACCTCCGACAGGACAGCAGTCGCGTGCTTCGATGTCTTCGCCTGCGACTTGCGTGTTCTTTTGCCTACAGCCGTTGCCAAGTCAGTGCCAGTGCTTGAAATATTGTCGCCACGGCGCTCATTGCTCGCATCGCGATGGCGCTCGGGGCTGTCTTCGCGATGGTACTCAGGGCTGTTGTCACGACGTGGCTCCTGGCTGCGATTGCGGGGCAGCTCGCGATTGTCGTTGCGTCGTCGCTCACGAGGTCCATTGGGAATGCTGGCCGCACGCGAGCTTGACTGGCAGCTGTCGGGGTGAAGACTGGTTGCGCGTGAACCCAGCTGGCGACTGGGGACGCGCGAAGGCTGGCGGCTGGGGTCGCGTGAAAGCTGGCGGCCAGGGGGCGCGCGCGAAGGTTGGCGACTTGGGGCACTTGATGGCTGGCGACTGCGGCTCGGGGCACGTGAAGGCGAGCGACTCGCCGTATGCGAAGGTGCACGGCTGGGTGCACGCGAAGGCGCACGGCTGGGTGCACGGCTGGGTGCTTGCGAAGGTGCATGGCTGGAGGCATGCGAAGGCGCGCGGCTGGGTGCACACGGAGGTTGGCGGTTGGGAGCGCGCGAAGGTTGGCGGCTGGGAGCGCGCGAAGGTTGGCGGCTGGGGCTTGCCGCACGACTCGGCGCGCGCTGACGACGACGCGGACTGACAACAGGAAGCTAAACAATGATGGCAGGTCAGAACTACATATAGCACTCCATTGGAAGGAAAACTTACCTCAAGCTGGAAATCGGGAGGCAGGGCATCGCCATCGTCCTCCATCGCACCGCCGTCGTCGTCATCGGTGTCATCGTCGTCCAACTGCTTGACGCGCGGGCCATCCTCAGCGTTGGACGAGTCGTCGCTGTTCAGCGAGATGTCGCTGGGGGCGTTAAACTTGCCCTTGCGAGCACGCCGGTGGACTTTTTGAAGGGCCATCGTATCTGATGCGTTGTCTGAGGTAAAAGATAAGTAGAATAACGTACAATTTGATAACTAATTGAGCACCGGATGACGCACCGGATGACGCAGCGGATGGACGCCGTCGGCCTTTTGCAGCAGTCGCGGCTGACGGCTGCTCGCTGTCCGACTCGTCGTCAGAGTCCTGCAAAACCTTCTTTTTTTTCGGCCGACGGGCCGTCTGCGAGCTCGTGGGGCCACGTTTGGCTGGTGTTGCTGGATCGTGTGCACGCGAAGAAAGCCAGACTGGAAACAAGACGCGTAAAAAGTCAGAAAACCAGAGAGAGGGAAATGAAAACTTACCGCGCTCATCCAAAGCCTTCTTTTTCGTTGCACGCGGATGCCTTTCGCGAGAACCTAGCCTCAAGGTTAGTAGTGATACAACATGTTAGTACTCGAATACTTACCACGGTCTTCCGCTGTCTCTGTTTGTTGCTCTGCTGCTTGCACCAGCGCGAGCTCCTTGTTCCGCTTCTTGGTTAACGCGGCCTTCTGTCCACGCGTGAGTTGGCCCGACGCCGTCTTGCTGGCCACAGACTGGTGCGCGACTTCGGACGGTTCGGAATCCGTGGAGGGGGACGGCGAACGACCCTTCCGTTTTCGAGTCGACTTGGGCATTGAAAAGAGAATGGAAAAAAAAGAAAACGAGTGGTAACTACGTAGTAATGTAAAAGTACTAGGTGGTGGTCGTAGTATGAAGGAGTGCGCGAACTTGTGAGAAACGCTAAGTCCCACTATATGACTCATTGATCCAATACCAAATTTGTGTGCCGTTCATCAGCGGCAACTCGGCAACTCGGCTCCTCGGCTCCGGCGCGATGCATCGATAACGGTTATCGAGTACTCTGTCTACTGCACTCATCTCCTTCCCATCTACATGTAAGTTGTCACATTATTATCTACATATGACATTGTACTAATTGCTAGTAATGATGTACCATTCATTGCTAGTGCATAGGCACATCAATAGCTCTGTAGAGCTTTGTTATCATTTGCTGAGGTTGCATTCGGAATCTCCAACATCTACATGTAAGTTCTTACATTATTATCTATCTATGACATTGTACTAATTGCTAGTAGTGACATACCATCTGTTATCACCTAGGTACATTAATACAGAGGTCTGCTATCATCTGTTGAGGCTGATATATTATTTGTTGCTATCTACTAGCTTCCAATTTGTGTTTCACATTTGGGCAACACATCAGTAACAAGTATCTTGTCTTCTGCAATGTAAGTTATTATATTATCATCTATCTATGATATTGTATTAATTATAAGTAGTGATATATTCTTCTCTGTTTAGGTATATCAAATAGAGGTTTATTATTATTTGCTGAGGCTAACATATTAACTGTTGTTATCTATTAGCTTTCCATCTGTGTTTCACATTTGTGCAACACATCAACAACAAGTATCTTGTCTCCCACAATGTAAGTTATTATGTTATCATTTATCTATGATATTTGTATTAATTATTATTAGTGATATATCATCCCTTTGTGCTTAGGTATATCAATATAAAGATTTACTATCATTTGCTAAGGCTAACATATTATTTGTTGCTATCTACTAGCTTTTGGTCTGTGTTCCACATTTGTGTAACACATCAATAACAAGGATCTTGTTTCCTACAATGTAAGTTATTACATTATTATCTATCTGCGATATTAAATTAATTATTAATAGTGATATATCATTCTTGCCTGCCCAGGTATATCAATACAAATGTTTACTATCATTTGCTGAGACTGACATAATATTTGGTATTATTTACTAGCTTTCAATTTGTATTTCACATTTGTGCAATACATCAATATTAAGTATCTTGTCTTTGACCATGTAAGTTATCATATTATTGTCTACTTATGACATTGTACTGATTATTAGTAGTGACATATCATCCATTGCTATCCAGGTACATCAATATAAAGATTTACTTTTATTTACTAAGGCTGATATTTTATTTATTATTATCTGTTAGCTTTCAATTTGTGTTTGACATTCTACATCCTTGAGAACTTTCAAACCATGTCATACACATGTCCTGCATGCGGCACCCGAGGTCTTAACAACCTCAGAATTCATTTGCTGCGTTCCAACAATCCACTTTGCATTCAATATCTGCAAAATATGTCAGACTCAATGCTGAGTGATGCAGAACATGACTTCAGGCTTTCTGATCCAGACATTCTCTCTGCTCATAGTTCTGATCTGAGTCAAAGTTCTGAGCTCAGTGATGCAGATTCCAATGTAGAGCAGCCAGATTTACATTTGTCTATTGATTCTGCTGGTGACTTTTTTGGAGATTATGAACATCATGCTGAAGATTTCATTTTTGATGATGATGTGCATAATTCTCAGGCTACAGAGTCAGACTCTGCAGACTCCGAGTCCATTCTTTCTGATTTAAACTCTGATGACTCTATTCTCACAGGTGAGACTCTACAGACTTTATTTTTTTTTGATTTAAATTCTAATGACTTGATTTTTACAGATATATCTGATCCTGATGACTCCATTCTTTCAGATGATGAAATTGACATGGATTTCTATGAAACATCTGGGAATGTTGAGCCAAGAAGAGCAGGAGATGATGTGTTTGTTGATGAAAGTATTGATGATGATCAGAATGATAATGCTGGAGATTTTATATTTCAAAATAATGCAGAAAATGCTACACACAAAGATCCATTTACTGTTAAATTTGGTGGCAAAGCTGGTGCACCAGTGGATGATGCAGCCAATGTGGAAAACACTACCATGAAACAATATCAAAGAAATTTGGGCACTTCAGAAGCCAATATTTATTATCCATTTACTTCTAAACTTGAATGGGAATTTGCTCGTTGGGCCAAATTACGTGGTCCAAGTTCTACAGCTGCTACAGAATTATTATCTATTGAAGGAGTAAGTAATCAGAAATATTTCTTATATATTTTTACTAATATATTCTATATTATTATAGCTATCTGAAAAATTGAACCTCAGTTTCAAAACCATTGATCAATTAAATAAAATTATTGATGGTCAAATACCACCTGAAAGACCAAAATTTGAACGTACTACTGTTCATGTTGGTGGTGAAACTTTTGAGGTTTATTTTCGTGATATTCTGGAATGCATAAAAGCATTATATGGAGACATGTCATTTGCTCCATATCTTCAATTTGCTCCAGAAAAACACTATTCAGATAGTTCTAAAAAGCAGCATATGTATCATGATATGTATACTGGAAAATGGTGGTGGTCTACTCAGGTATGTTCAATTTCTTTTTTTTAATTCAAAATTTTAATATGTTTTTATTGTAGGAAAAAATTGAACTCAAGTTACCTGGTGGAACAATTGTTCCCATTATACTTTCTTCGGACAAAACACAACTCACTTTGTTTCGTAACAAAAGTGCTTATCCTTTATATATGAGTCTGGGCAATATTCCAAAAGAAATCAGAGCCAAGACTTCAAGTCGGGCTTATGTGTTGTTTGCATATTTGCCAACATCTTCTCTATCACATATATTGAATAAGGCAGCAAGAAGGAGAGCTGCCACAAATTTGTATCATTGTTGTGTTTCTATGGTTCTTAAGCCTTTAAAAGAGGCTGGTGAAAAAGGAATATTTATGACAAGTGGTGATGGTGTCACAAGAAGAATACATCCCATTTATGCTGTATTTGTAGGTGAGTGATAATGGTACAGTGTGAAAAAATATTTTTTATTTATTTATATTATTTTTATAGGTGACTATCCAGAACAGGTTAGGGTTGTTGGAACCAAGTATTGGGATTGTCCAACATGCCCTGTAACTAAATTTGATCTGGATGTTACTGAGCCACTGGATGATCTAAGAAAAGAAAATCTTCGGGACTTGGATGCCATGTTATATGCATTGGATTCATTTGAAACTGATCCTGGCAATTTTTTTAAAAATTGTCAGGATATACACATTCGTCCCACTATTCATCCTTTTTGGAGGAATTTACCATATGTTCATCCTTGTCGCTCCATTACTCCAGATGTTCTACATCAGTTATATCAAGGAGTAGTCAAGCATATGGTTTCTTGGATTATCCAAATAATTGGAGCTAAGGAGATTGATGCTCGTTGTCGGCGTCTACCTCCAAATCATAATATCAGGCTGTTTTTCAATGGCATTAGTTCTTTGTCAAAGATCACAGGAACAGAACATGACCAAATATCTCGTATTATATTTGGCTTGATCCTGGATATAAAACTGCCTTTAGAGAATCCAAGTCCAGCACCTTTAATCTGTGCTGTTCATGGCATTCTTGATTTTTTATATTATGCTCAGTATCCAGTTCACACTGATGATACTCTCAAATCAATGGCATCATCTCTGTCTTTGTTCCATAAAAACAAACAAATCTTTGTTACTCTTGGAGTGCGCAAAGATTTTTGCATCCCAAAACTTCATTGGATGCAACATTATATTGTTGCCATCATATTATTTGGAACCACAGACAACTATAACACCCAATATACAGAGCGGCTGCACATTGATTTGGCAAAAAATGCATATCGAGCCACAAATCGTAAAGATGAATTTGAACAAATGACGATTTGGCTTGAAAGACAGAAAAAAGTGCAAAGACATGAAAAATTCATTATTTGGCGTTTTAATGGAGCTCAATTACCCCAAGCCAAAAAGTGGTTACCACCTGGCCTTGAGCTTCATAGAAAAATCAAAGTTGCCAAACATCCTTTTACTTTTGCTACTATTCCAGCCTTAATTGAAAAATATGAGGCTATCCACTTTGCAGCTGCATTAGCACGTTTTATTGTGTTGACAAACAATCCACATATTACCTCTCGACAGGAAATCGAGAGACGTGCAGCAGATCTAAATTTACGAGTGCACAAAATTCCTGTTTGGCACCGTCTTAAATTTATTACTGAGGACCAATTTACTGGTGTCATCAGTACAGCAGATTCAATTCATGTTCAACCTGCTCATCCAGGAAAATATGATACTATAATCCCAGCTCGATTTGATACAGCTTTGATTATTGTTAATGACCAACTAGCAAAAGAAAACAATATTGCAGGATATGCAGTTGGTCAAATCAAAGTTATATTTTCTTTTTCAGAAAAAACAACCAATGTTTTATTTGATTCTAATGTGGTTGTTCCAAAACATATGGCATATGTAGAGTGGTTTACTCGATTTACTGAGTATCCTGATATTAACTCTGGACTATACAAAATTTCCAAACATTTGACTCACAATGGTGATCGAGTAGCTAGCATTATACCTATTGCTAATATCTCTCGCAGTGCTCATCTGTTTCCTAAATTTGGTTCAGTTGCACCTCATCATTGGACTACTTACAATGTACTCAATGAATGTAAAGTTTTCTATGTAAATAGTTATTCAGATAGGCATATGTATCGTGTTTTGTAATTAGAATGTATAAATATCTATACTTTCTGTGACCTCAATGTAAATCAATATCTCTCAACTATTGTCAATGAGTGTCAATATTTTGGGGTTGAGGTCATTGACAAATATTAAGAGTGACTGACGATAATAATGTTAGGCTGACAGATATTTACAAGATGGGTTTTTCCTGATGAGAATTGGGTGTACACATCTACTACACACATCACACGTCTGGAACACGACAATTGAGGACACGGCGCGTTGGGGGCACGCTGAGGACGATTTCATGAAGCACGCAGCAGGAGGATTCCTGGAGCAACACTGGCGTGCATTCCGTGTGGTACTAGATATGGGACCGTAGCTAAAGAAGAGCATGTCGAGTGCGCGAACTTCGAAGCAGTGGAAGAGAG
>KN881902.1:0-12480 GCA_000934395.1 Fistulina hepatica ATCC 64428
AATAAATGAAGAGAAACACACTCCCATAACCTAGCAACTGTAGGTATACTCCACTCCATCAGCAATCCCTGCAGCTTCCACAAGTGGCGACTTTGCGCGCAAGCTCTCCTTCATACAACGTGATTGGAAGTGGCCATACTCCCCACACTTGAAACATTGGATTCTCTGAAAGGGGACGGCGACGCTGATGCGCAGCGCCAACCATAGCTGCATTGTCTGGATCCGCCAGATCAGTGACAGCCAGCTTCTTTTTCTCCTCCAGATCTGCAGCCTTGTGCAAAATATGTCCGATGACGTGCTCGACATTTTCGCCCTCCAGGTCAGCCTCCAGGCTCTCGACAAGGGTGTCATACTCAATGGGAAGGGATGAAATGATGCAGGAGATGAACTGGGCCTCCGACAGCTCATCGTTGTACAGGCACTTCAGCTTACCAGCGAGCGAGCGCTTCCCCGCAATATGCTCCGCCATCATCGGGCCTCGGTACGTGCGGTCATTGAACTTCGCCCACAGTGTGCGCGCATTCGCAGGGCCAACGGCGCGGTTCATGGCGATCAGGCGATCCCACATCGCCTTCGGATCATCTTCAAGCTCTCGGATGTGCGCGAGCTGGTTACGCGAGACGCGCGCAACAATCTCGGCAGCAGCAGTATCGCGACGTACCAAATACCCCTTCACGGGCTTGTGGCTGTCACTGCCGTTCGGTCTGGTGGTAGTTCCACTGACGATGTCCCAGAGCCCCTTGCCCTTCAGGGCCATTCGCGTCTTGAACTCCCAATCGTCCACATCCTCCGCAGATGTCAGTATCACGACGTCTTCGCCCTTCACCATTTCGCGGCTCGCCAAGGAACGTCGATCAGATTTGGAAACAATATCACCTAGTTTGAGTCTAGGAACTAGCAAGATATCCTCCAGCCAAGGAGAACCGATTGTGTGAGATAAAGAGGCTTGTATGCACACAAAACAAACAGTATATCGATTGATCCTCGCAGAACGCGCTGAGGTAATCGGTTGTAGGTACAGTGTATACGACGCGTAGACAACGGTACCGTATACTATATAGTTCTCGGGTAGTTCCGATCACGGCGACGCGACCACGTGATCTCGCACATGACCGCAATCTCCCACACAGACCGTGTTCAGGAGCAAGCAAATACTGTACCATTTCGACCGATTGTTCGTGGCATTTCGATCGTGACAGAAGGAATCAATTGTTCATACGTTCTCTTGTCGTGACATACCATGATGGAGCTGGGAATTTGTTCATATCTCTTTGCTGGAGACCCTGTGAGTCAAATTTGAAAATTAGAGTTTGTAATGATTCTAACAAAGCCATGGTGTCAATTTGAACATCATGGCATACACACCAAATTTGCCAAATTAAGCATTCTTGGCATCTTTTGATCAATTGCATCAATTCTCAGTTTGTTCTCTTGCTGAAAATCACTGTGACATCACACAAAAATTGGTTCAAAATATTTGACTGTGATGCATGATAGAACCTTCAGTTGAAATGGTACAGTATGTCCATGCACTGTGTAGAGGGTAAATACCTGTCATGAGGTCTATAAGGACAGTGATGTAAAATCAGCACTGCAATAGAATAGGCTGTAGATCTACCTGTAAGGACAGTGATGTAAACTACAGGTAGTCAGTAACATGTAGATAGGTCTGGATAAGAACTCACACCTCAGCACTGCAATAAAATAGGCTGAGGTGGTAAGAGATGTGCGAGAGCACAATGAGTGGAATGGTGACTCATTGATCGAGCCCGATTTGGGTTGTGTCTATATACAAATGCAAGTGGCATCTACACACTGGGCCAGCTCAGCTGCTAAGTTGTCATTGTTTAATATGGCTCACTATAATAAGCCATTGTTATGAGCTGTATCCATTTACCCATCTCCCGCTTCTCCCATCTCCCAATCTCCTGTGTCCGCACCCTTACACTTATTCTCCACCATGACATTAATTACTTTCAAGTATATTACTCTCTCCTACATCATTAGTTCGTACCCCCTGCCTACGCTCCACAGAACTACAGACATGTCTCCCTGTTATGAGTCGTCCTCATTATCACCCTTCTTCCATCTCACGATCTTGTTATGAGCCATTTCCTTTCACTGTTCCACCCAATTTCTCCTGATCTCCTGCTCTCACTCTCCACTCCTTTCCGGTGCATCAACCCCCATTCTTCACCTTACCATCCATCGCCCTTACTACACTCTACAATACTGCGAGAACCTACATCTGTAGTTACCAGTAACAACCCACTTACAGCCTTGTAGTATTTAGCACAGTACTGATCCATGCAACTCTCGCTCAACTCCCACAACTCCCGATGCACCCAATTTCCAATGTATATATATACACTTTGTAATAACTTGTATTCCTCAGCTTGATATCTCGTTAACCACCCAATATCATAGCTTTCTTCTTCACCCAAGAAATGACTTAAGTCCTTGGAGTTCTGCCTATCTCTCTTGGTCCTCCATCATCGAGCCCTCTGCTCTCCATGACCTGGGAGGACTTGAACTCTCTGCCGCTAAGTCACTCTCCTTCTCCACAGTGCCCAGACCCCTTTTCCCCCAGTCCACTATCTCCCATTCCTCCCTGCGAAATACATGGGTAACCACCTGGTCGATAACTAGTGGGCATTGCTGAATAGCCTCGCCAAGCCCGTGACAGTCCTACTCAACAGTACTGGTTTGCCTCACCTGGTCATCCTCCCGACTCCCAGCTCCTGGTGCACCTGGGCTTAACAGTATATCAAGCTCCACACTAGTCCATCAACTACCCCTCTGTATCTTCCCTCCTATATCATGCCAGCAACTTCCCCTGTTGTGAAACTCCCCCGACATTCCCTCTGTATGACTATCGCCAAGTCTCTAAAAAGCGATGACAAACTCAAGTCCATGGAATGTCTCCACTGCCTATGCAGAAAGTGTTGCATGTATTGTGGCCACCATGGTCATAATGCAACCATTTGCAGGCACAAGCTCAAGAACGAGTTCGCTAACTCTCCCGACACAGTGATGACCAGCGACTCGGGAAGAAATGACCTATGAATCAATAAGGCAAAAAACTAGGAAGCCACTCCCGGCTTCCCGCACGCACCAGGAGTGGCACCAACTCCGGGTGTGTTGCACACCTGGAGGTTCAAATAAGTGCAGTTCATCTACCCAAAACCTCCTCCTTGATTCTTGACCTTACCTCAGATCTCTTGGAGCTAATCTCTCCACACCCATCCACTAATCCCAACATTCAAGCCTTCATAGACAACATCCATGCCTTGGTCGACTCTGGTTCTTCCCACTGCTTCGCAGATACCGGTTTTGTCAAAAGGTACAATATCCTGACGTTCTTTGTTCCTTCCGTCACCCTCTGACTCTTTGATGGGTCTTCCACTGCAACAATCAAGTGGGCTATACACTTGCCGTTAAGGTTCCCTAACATTTACAAAGTCATTCATGTACAGTGTTATGTGACCACTCTAGATTCATCTGTGTCTGTAGTGCTGGGGCACAATTTCCTGGTCCACCACAATCCAACAATTGATTGGACTACAGGAAATATCCAGTTCTGCCAACAACCACTCCCGATGCCTCCCATGCAACTTGGCCCAGCGACTACTGCTCCCCAGGATTCGACTTCTGAACCCTCATGTGTTTCTGCTACACCTGGACTTCGGTCCCCTGTGCCCCTGGCACAGGCAGATATGGATGAAAAATTCTCCACTCAGCCCTCCCCTCTTCCTAGCAATCCTCCTTCAATCTCTCTTGTCTCAGCCGCTGCCTATCTTCAGGCGGTGAAGGTGACTGGTGCAAAACAGTTCACTCTGCATCCCCAGTTCTCAAAGGTATATGCTCGAGCCACTGGCTTAGAAGTAGACGACAATGTTCCTGACACGGTTCTTGATCTGACTTGGATACCTCCTGAATTCCACGAGTTTGCAGACGTCTTCAATAAAACTTCAGCTGACACCCTCTCAGACCATCGAAGTTACAATCTCAAGATCAAACTCGAGGATGGCGCCCAGCCACCCCTGGGTCCTATCTACTCCCTCTCAGTGCTTGAACTGACTACCCTTCGCAAGTTCATCAAAGATAATGTCTACACTGGCTTCATCCGCCTGGCACGCTCCCTGCATGGAGCCCCCATCCTATTCATCAAGAAGAAGGATGGCTCCCTCTGACTCTGTATTGACTACTGGGGGCTCAACAAGCTCACCTGGAAGGATCAATACCCACTCCCACTGGTTTTCGACCTTCTTGATGCCCCCTGAAAAGCTTGACACTGCACCAAACTGGACCTATACCACACTTACCATCTCATCTGGATTTTTCCTGGAGATGAATGGAAGACTGCATTCTGTACCCGATACGGCTCTTTCGAGTGGTGTGTGGTTCCCTTTGGCCTGGCTAATGCCCCCAGCACTTTCCAGCATTTTGTCAATGACATCCTCATCTACTCGGACAACCCAGCTGATCATCGCTGGCACATTCAGGAGGTTCTCCGGAGACTCTGGGAGAACAAACTTTACCTTAGTCCCGAAAAATGCGAATGGGACAAGGACAAGGTCAAATATCTCAGATTCATTCTGTCCACCTCCAGACTCACCATGGACACTGCAAAAGTCTCCACCATCCAGTCCTGGCCCATACCATGAAAAGTTAAGGATACCCAGTCTTTCCTGGGGTTCTGCAACTTCTACCACTGATTCATCTACACGTATTCTGACATTTCTATCCTGCTCACCCAGTTAACCTGGAAGTCGGTAGAATTTTTGTGGACTCTGGAATGCCAAACCGCTTTCGATACCTTGAAGTGGGCCTTTTCCTCTGCCCCGCTACTCTGACACTTTGACCCAGATAGCCAAATCACTGTGGAAACCAACACTTCCGACTATGCAGCAGCTGGTATCCTCTCCATAATGGGTGAAGATGGTGATCTTCATCCCGTGGCCTTCTACTCCCAATCCCTCTGCGAAGCCAAGCTCAATTACAATGTTCACAACAAGGAGTTATTAGCAATTTACGACTCCTTCATCACTTGGCGACATTACCTAGAAGGCCCCAAGTTCTCGGTGGATGTGGTCACTGATCACAAAAATCTGACCTATTTCTCCACCACCAAAATGCTTACATGCAGGCAAGCTCGCTGGTCCAAATACCTTTCTGGGTTCAACATGGCTGTCCATTTCCGACCCGGGAGACTGGGAGGGAAACTGGATGCCCTCACCCAAAGGTGGGATATTTACCCTAAAGAGGGAAGTAACTGCCATGACAGTCTCAACCTGCACAACTTCCACCCGGTCTTCACCCAGGATCAGCTGGCTGCATCCCTCTGAGCTATGGTTCTATACGAGCCCATCCTTCGCACTAGCGTACTCATGGATGCCAAATCCCTTGACAATGACATTCGGGCAGCAATAACTGCAATCTCCTCTCCCGATAAATCGGTCCCTCCCATTCTCCCAACTGACTCCTGGTTGAAGGAAGGCCTTCAACTTTCCAGCATTCCAATGTCTGGCTGGATTCTCTCCAATGGCCTTCTCTGACACCGAGGTCTTCTCTATGTTCCCGACATTGGTAACCTTCATATTTGCGTCTTGCAGTATTCCCATGACCACGTTCTCACCAGACACTATGGACAGAAGCGCACCCTAGACCTGGTATGATGCTCCTTTACGTGGGCCGGCCTCCGATGAATGACTCAGGAGTACGTCCGATCCTGCACAACTTGCAATCAGAACAAGACCCCCCGACACCAACCCTACAGAACTCTCAAACAGCTACTGGTCCCCACCTGTCCATGGGATTCAATTTCCATGGACTTCATCAAGCAGCTTCCGGACTCTAATGGGTACACCACAATTCTCGTGGTCATAGACCGCACATCAAAGCAGGGCATTTTTATCCCTACTCACAATACTATAACATCAGAAGGTTTAGCCCAACTCATGCTCATTCACATAATTTCCAAGCATGGAGTCCCCCAACATGTCACCAGTGACCAGGGCTCCGACTTCATCTCCTGGTTCACCTGATCTCTCGGTGAAGCCCTCTCAATGATCCTCCACTTCACCACCAGGTACCATCCTGAGGCCGACGGTCAAACCGAACACCTCAACCAAACTCTGGATCAGTACATCTGCATCTACTACAACTATCAACAGGACAACTGGGATGTCCTTCTCCAGCTTGCCGAGTTCGTGTACAACAACAGCACCACAGAAACCACCAAGGTCTCTCCGTTCTTCGTGAACAAGGGCTACCACCTGAACATTACCATGCACCCAGAACACAATTTAGCGTTGGAGGCCACCCATAATTATGTGGTGGATCTCGATGAGCTGCACGTATTTCTTCGTGAACAAATGATGGATGTGCAGAAACGCTACCAGAAAACTGGGGACAAAGTCTGGTCCCCAGCTCCTCCTTTTCCCATTGGCTCTAAGGCATTTGTCTTATCCAAGTTCATCCAGACCACTTGTCCATCCAAGAAGCTCACCGAAAAGTACCTTGGCCCCTTCAAAATCATAGGACACCCAGGTACTCACTCAGTTCAGCTATCGCTCCTGAAGGAACTTTAGGCGATCCATCCAGTTTTCTACGTCTTTCAGTTAGAGTCGGACCACCCAAACCCATTTCCGAGACGCACCCAATCTCCGCCTCCCCCTGTTGAGATAGACAGAGAGCTAGAGTATGAAATCTCTGCCGTCCTCGACTCAAGGAGAGACAAGCAAAGAAAGGTCAACCTCCACTACTATATCTGGTGGCCGGGGTTTGAAGGTACTGATAAGGAGTACAGTTGGATGGGAGCTGATGACTTAGAGCATGCTCCTGACCTCCTGGCTGCATTTCACTCCAAATACCCAGACAAACCTGGCCCCGATTACTAGTCTCCCACACCTGGTCTCGCTCATTCTCTTACTCCAGTTCTCACATTCACCTCATCAATTCCCTCCGAAAAACACTCAGATTGCACCTTACATTACAATCCAACATTTCTAATCTCCCCATGACACTGACCTGTCACTACCCTCCACAGTTGGTGCATACCGCTCCAGCTGCTGCAATGTCCTCGTAGTGACCAGGACATACTGGCTCAACTCTGCCCACTCATCAAGAGTTGGGTACATCGCTTTCCATTCCACACCTGACGGCTGCTCCTTCCATTGCAACAACTCCCACAAATCTAGAAAAGTACCAGTTACACCCAAATCACCCAGTACACCTGAGCACTTACTCTGCCTCGACCCTTCCTCTCCCAGGTTCCGTACCCACCCTGCCCACCTATGGATCCTTGTGATCCAACCCTCATTGTCAATAACTTTTTGGCAACGGAGTTTATCCAGCTGATGCTGAAGCTCATGACCACGAGCAATCAAAAGCTCATTAGCCAGATAAGTACTGTCCGATATTATTGACTGGATATCTCCTGGTTGTAAACTAAAGTATATATACCATTCTCCTGCGTACAGACCATTCATTGGCTCCACACCCATCTATTACAACCATAAGATGGTACTTATGGCTTTGAGGGCTCAGCCTTAAGAGGGAGGTACTGTTATGAGCTGTTTCCTTTCACCATTCCACTCAATTTCTCCCAATATCCCACTTTCACTCTCCACTCCTTTCCGGTGCATCAACCCCCATTCTTCACCTTACCATCCATCACCCTTACTACACTCCACAATACTGTGAGAACCTACATCTAGTTACCAGTAACAACCCACTTATAGCCCCATAGTATTTAGCACAGTACCAATCCACCTGACTCCCGCTCGACTCCCACATCTCCCGATCCACCCGATTTCCAATGTATATATATACGCTTTGTAATAACTTGTATTCCTCAGCTTGATATCTCGTTAACCACCCAATATCATAGCTTTCTTCTTCACCCAAGAAATGACTTAAGTCCTTGGAGTTCTGCCTATCTCTCTTGGTCCTCCGTCATTGAGCTCTCTGCTCTCCATGACCTGGGAGGACTTGAACTCTCTGCCACTATGTCACTCTCCTTCTCCACAGTGCCCAGACCCCTTTTCCCCTGGTCTGCTATCTCCCGTTCCTCCCTGCAAAATACATGGGTAACCACCCAGTTGATAACTAGTGGGTGTTGCTGAATAGCCTCACCAAGCCCGTGACAGTCCTACTCGACAGTACCAGTTCGCCTCACCCGGTCGTCCTCCCGACTCCCGGCTCCTGGCACACCTGAACTTAACAGATCTCCTGCTCCCATTCCCACTCCTTCCCGGTACATCCACCCTCTGTCATTCACCTCACCGCCCCTCACCCATACCTACCACTCCACAATACTGCAAGAACATACACCTGTTACTACCAGTAACCTCCCACATACAGCTCCATAGTACATAGTGCAGTATAGCTCCACCCGACTCCCGCTCCCCTCCCACATCTCCTGATGTACCCAGTTTTCCCAAAGTATATATACTCCTTGTGATGTACTTGTTGAACCTTAGTCTTGATATCTTGTTTACTATTCCAACCCCTTATTCATTAATACTCCAAGCACCAATTTATGATGTGAACTCACTCAGCTGACAAGGACCCTCCTGCAAGGATTAAAACCCTCGCATATTATGTCTATCATTGACTAAGGGCTCGGACCACCGCACTAGTTGTCTGCCCACACTCATCCCTTCTTGATATCCCTTCAACGGACTCCTTCCAGTGTGCTCCCAGTCACCTGCCTCCCAATACCTCTCCGTCATTGGGTCTCAGTATCAAGCCGTGCCATTCAACACACCAGTCGTCTCTCCCAGCTGGTCTCGTTCACCCGAACACCCGGCCACCCAGTCATCGATACCCAGATGTCCATCCCGGACTCTCACCTCCTCATCACACTCCCTCTGAAATACTACGGGTAACCCAACCGAGTGAAGACTAGTTGGCATTGCCGAATAGCCTCACCTAGCCTGTAGATGTTCCCTCTGCCTTGATACCCTTGGGGCTCACAACCTCCCACCTCAGGAGCCAGGCATTCCTCCCGGTTCTCCTGCACCCAAGCCCCAATCGGTCTTGCACTTAACACTCCCCTTCACTCCCACTATTATGAGCCGTTTCCATTCACCCATCTCCCGCTTCACCCATCTCCCGATCTCCCGTATCCGCACCCTTACACTTAGTCCCCACCATGACAATAATTACTTACAAGTATATTACTCCCTCTTACGTCATTAATTCATACCCCCTGCCTATGCTCCACAAGAACTATGGACATGTCTCCCCTTCACTGCCACCCAACACCCACTGACCTCGTCTCCAAGGGCACACTACACTCTGTAGTAAGATACTGTGTGTGCGCTACATGCACCTCCCAATTCGTTCCCACGTCTCCCGATTTACCTGAGTGCCCAAGTATATAAGACATAACTTTACAATGTAGTAACTTAGTCTTGATATCAACTAAGGCAGCCCCTACTACCATCCAGTTCACAGGATCTAGTCAGGCAGTCAGGACTTAGCCTCAGAGCCCAGTCAGCTCACTGCTCTCTTGCTACTGCACCTGCCATTACTCACCACCCTCTAAGCTCTGAACCTTGCCAGGGTTCTGTTATGAGCCATTCCCATTATCACCCTTCTCCCGATCTCCCGCTCCCGTTTCTACTACTTCCTGGTACATCCACCCTCCGTCATTCGCCTCACCGCTCCTTGCCCATACCTACCACTCCACAATACTGCGAGAACGTACACCTGTTACTACCAGTAACCTCCCACATACAGCTCCATAGTACAAAGCACAGTATAACTCCACCCGACTCCCGCTCCCCTCCCACACCTCCCAACATACCCAGTTTTCCCGAAGTATATATACCCCCTGTAATGTACTTGTTGAACCTCAGTCTTGATATCTCATTACTACTCCAATCCTTATATTCATTAATACTCCCAAGCACCCAATCTAGGATGTGAACTCACTCAGTTGGTAAATACATTTCCACGAGGATTAGAACCCTTGCATACTATGCCTATTGTCGACTAAGGGATCAGACCACCGCACTAGTGGTCCGCCCGCACCCAGCCCTTCTTGATATCCCCTCAACAGACTCCCTCCAGTGCGCTCTCGGCCACTGCCTCCCGATACTGCTCCATCATTGGGTCTCGGTATCAAGCCGTGCCATTCAACACACCAGTCATCTCTCCCAGCCGGTGTCGTTCACCTGAACACCTGGCCACCTAGTCATCGATACCCAGACGTCCACCTTGGGCTCTCATCTCCTCATCATGGTCCCTCTGAAATACTACGGGTAACCACCCACGTGAATTACTAGTTGGCATTGCCGAATAGCCTCGCCGAGCCCATAGATGTTAACCTCAGTATCGCGCCCAAGGAACTCTATCGGTACAGAACTCTGTTCTTCTATTTCCGTACCTGATCTGTCACCTGGAGTTCCTCCCGGCGTCCAGCCCTTAACAGTTTGTGCAACTTCTACTGCTGATTTATCTATGTGTATTCCAATATCACTATTCTGCTCACCCAGTTAACCTGGAAGTCAGTAGAGTTTTTGTGGACTCTAGAATGCCAAACCACTTTTGACACCTTGAAGCAGGCCTTCTTCTCTGCCCTGCTACTCTGGCATTTCAATCCAGATAGCCAAGTCACTGTGGAAACTGACACTTCCAACTATGTGGTAGCCGGTATCCTCTCAGTAATGAGTGAAGATGGTGATCTTCATCCTGTAGCCTTCTACTCCTGATCCCTCTGTGAAGCCGAGCTCAATTATGATGTTCATGACAAGGAGTTATTAGCAATTTATGACACCTTTGTTACTTGACGACATTACCTAGAAGGTTCCAAGTTCCCAGTGGATGTGGTTACTGATCATAAAAATCTGACCTATTTTTCGACCACCAAAATGCTTACATGCAGGCAAGCCCACTGGTCTAAATATCTTTCTGGGTTCACAATACAGTCACCTAAGGTACTGTACGGGATGCAGACATCATTCACAATAGTGGTTGGCATCCTGTAGAGATGTAAAGGTATACCTCAGAGCCTATCTCCCAAGAGCTGTGAAGAAATTCCTAGGCATTCCTAGACTACTTCTAGGAATTCTAAGATATACCTCAGGAACATTTCTGAAATATGAAGGATTTCCTATACATGTATCAAAGAACCTCTAGGACTTACTTTTCATGGTGAGGTATACCTCTACATGGCCAAATGGAAATTTTCTAAAAAAAATTCAAAAATTCAACAAATTTTTTTTTTCACAAAATGGAAAAAAAAACAGCATTCCATGTGCTTTACTACAATGGCATTTATAATAATAATGTCATATATCATATTAGTGTTAAGGACCGGACGCCGGGAGGAACGTCAGGTGACAGGTTGGGTACGAAAACGGGAGAACAGAGTTTTGTACCAGTAGTGTTCCTTGGGCGTGATATCGAGGTTAACATCTATGGGCTCAGCAAGGCTATTTGGCAACGCCAACTAGTAATTCATGCAGTGTGTTACCCATAGTATTTCACAGGGTGCAGGAGCGAGGGAGTGGGAGTCTGGGATGGGCGTCCAGATAGTGGAGACTGGGTGGCGGGAACCCTGGCGAGGTTTGGGGCTCAGAGGGTGGCAAGTATTGCCGGGTGCAGTAGCAAGAGAGCATTGAGCTGACTGGGCTCTGAGGCTAAGTCCTGACTGCCTAACTAGATCCTGTGAACTGGATGATAGTGAGGGCTGCCTTAGTTGATATCAAGACTAAGTTACTACATTGTATAGTTACGTCTTTATATACTTGGGTGTTTGGGTGAATCAGGAGACATGGGAACAAATCGGAAGGTGCGTGTAGCGCACCCGCAGTAATTTACTATGGAGTGTAGTGTGCCCTTGGAGACGAGGTAAGTGGGTGTTGGGTGGGAGTGAAGGAAAGATGTGTCTGTAGTTCTTGTGGAGCGTAGGCAGGGGGTATGAATTAATGACGTAGGAGGGAGTAATATACTGGTAAGTAATTATTGTCATGGTGGGGACTAGGCATAAGGGTGCAGATATGGGAGATCGGGAGACGGGTGAAGCGGGAGGCAGGTGAATGGAAACGGCTCATGATAATCAGGTATATTGTATTATGATATCATGTTATATTCCAGTGTTGTTATTAACAGTATTTTCACACAAAATTTTTGTAAATCTATATATATATATATATATATTTGAAGCTTTTGGAAGTGCAGTGTCTGGGTCCTCCCACACAAGCTGTCAGAAACCTACAGATGCAGGGAGTCTCACCCCACAATTAATCTATAATATCTTAAAAAAGCCATCATTGCTCTGACCTTCAATTAATGAGTGGATGTGATACATCCTTTCTTTCATGCCCAACTGTGTTCAGACTATCACATTAGATATGCCAACACATTATTATTTTATAAATACATGATAAAAAATTTCATTGACTTGTTGAGTAGGGTTATAATTTGATCTCTGTGATCAAACTTGTAGTTGACACTGTACATTAA
>KN881903.1:0-12636 GCA_000934395.1 Fistulina hepatica ATCC 64428
TACATCATATATAGGTATGTTATAAGGCGTTCGCGTGGCCACGCGACCACAACGTCGTCCTCGACGATGCTTAGCTTATAAAAATAGAAAAAAAAATCCCTTAAATTCACAAAAAAAATGCGCACCAACCCATTGTATTCAGTATACATTCACGATACGGTATTCGCACTATGATTCATTGTCGTCGTCGCCGTCATTGCCCATGATAATCAGCTCATAAAAAATAGACAAAAAAGGCCGTACATTCGCTCTATTTATTCGGTATCAGCTAGAACCTCGAACAATTCGATGCTTTGATTTTCCATGACTCCGGCATCACGATCTTCCAGTGCTTCATCGGAATCGTACTCGTCGGAATCTCCAGCTTCGGCCTCGAATGACTTTCGACGGCGCTTACGCTTCTGAGCATTGTAGGTAGAATCTTGCTGTGGAATCGAAAGTTGTACAGGTGAACCAGA
This sequence comes from Fistulina hepatica ATCC 64428, assembly GCA_000934395.1. Classification (NCBI taxonomy): domain Eukaryota; kingdom Fungi; phylum Basidiomycota; class Agaricomycetes; order Agaricales; family Fistulinaceae; genus Fistulina; species Fistulina hepatica. The sequence continues at coordinate 459 of KN881903.1, forward strand.
TGCCGCTGTATTGTTACTGCACAGGTGTTTTGAAATGGATACATTGAAGCCCATAAATTGAAGACTCACCTTGTCATTGTCGAGCTAGCATCACTTCGTCGAGCAGGAGGAATAGATGCAAGCTCGGCTTTCAACTCCTGGATTTTTTGGGACAGAGCTCGACGCCGGGCCTCATCAGCTCTGACGGTTGCCCTCGTGCCATCATTCGATTGTGAGGTGGATGCAGCCAAAGCAGGCATCAAAGTTGCACTGCTCGAGGACGCGGTTACGGTAGCATGCGAGGACGTCGAAACCACAGGGTCAGGAGCGGCAGCGGGGTCAGCAGAGAAGGCTGCGGAATCTGAAAAGATGCTCACAATTCCCGATGATGTTGCGAAAGACAACAAGAGATGGACTTACCACCAGAGGCTGAGGCAGGCTGGCACTCAGAATTCTCCCCATCCACAATGATTATGCCAATAATGTTGATGGCCCATGGCGGCAGCTTATCCGACGCTCGAAATCCTTCCTTCCCAATGCGCACACCAGGCAACAGCGATCCGGTGAAACCCCGTAATTGTGACATGCTGAGCAGCCTCTGGGCAATTTCCGTATCGATCGCCAGCTGGTGGTCCAATCGTCGCTGTAACTCAGCAGCGAGGTTAGGGTCTGTAGTCGCAGCCTCTTCGATGGCAACAAGGTGGTCGTTGTAGTTGTCGACCATAAACGTTATCTGTCGACGAATTTCCACATTGGCTCGTACTATTTCCTCGCGTGCTCGTTTCATCTCAAAGTACAGATTTGCTGCCTGACGATTGAGGGGCTGAGCCCATGCTGACCCGCGAATGTCGACTCGAGAGTGTTGAAGAAGCGCCAAGTCGCCTGCAGGTGTACATTTCAGTAAGCAAAGTCTGTCGAAAGGTTTTGTGAGGTATTATGAAGCGACTTACCCAACTCAACCAACTCGAACAGATGCGTCCAAGTCAGCGTTTGTCGTGGAGGATTCAGCGCCTTTGCTGCAGAGTTATAGCGCTCGAGCGCATTTCGAATAGCCTCAGCACGTGTGTGCAATGCCTTGCGTATCTTCTCCCTCAGCTTGTAGCCTATTTAATTACATTAATTCGTAGACTCTTCAAAAACTACATGGCACTCACCTATGCCACTCATGTTCAATTTTGTTAGTTCTAGAAGCCGTTGCACCACCAAACGCTCCAGCTCATCCAATGCACGGCGGTACTTGCGCTCCTGTAGCTCTTTCAGACATTCGACATATTCCGGTATATCTGGCTCCCATCGTGCATGCAGCCCCATCACATCCTCCAATCGGGCAACCTCCTCGTCAAGAACCACCACGCGGTTTGCAGTTCGAGTGTATCGCGACTTGATTTTGCCAGCGTTCCCTGTGAATGACTCATTCATTTCATAGGCCCGATTGAATCTGTCATAGTCCGCACGAGCAATTGCCGATTCGAGCCTACATTTGATGATCTCAGCTAAATATTACCACAAAAAAAATACTCACTCTGCCTTTCGAAGCCTATCCAAGGCCTCCATGTACTCAAATCGCTGAGTAACATCTGGCGGCTCTTTTTTGAGCCCTGTGAGGTACGTCCGTTCTTCTTGAAGATATCGCTCGTAATCCTCAGCCGATGTACCAAGCTTTCTCTCGAGCATGGCCAGCTGAGACCCATTGTCCTTAATTCGCTGAAGTGCGGCGCGATAGTTGTTGAACAAAAATCGTCCATGATTTGCATACTTATCGGCGTCATGGAAGTCGAGATATTCGAGGATTTGCTGGCGGCGGTGAAAGGGCGAGCTTGTTCGAGTTGTAGGTGCAAGTTCATTGGAGCCGGAGAATAAGCGCTCGCATTCTTCGAAGTCTTCCATGCCAACTCCTTCAACATATCGCGGGTGCCAATACACCTGACAGTCACGAGAATGTGCATGTCCATGGAATGCAGGCACAACGCCAACCAAGCGGCTTTCTCTGACCTTTTCAGCAATACTGCTCCTGCGTAACGTCTTCATGAATTCGCACATAATATCGTAGGCTTCACAGATGTCGCGACCATACGTGTCGATTATGTAGTTTGTGTTGGCGATAGGATATTTCATACTAAAGATTTTTTAGTAGAAACGCTGAGCATTACAAGGCAGATCCGAGAGACTTACAGTTCACCGCTACGAATCATGTCGCACATGATCAGCACATGCCCATGTCGACACACAGTAAGAAAAACGCCTGCAATTGCAAATAACTCGACAGTCTTCTTTTTGGCATCGGAGCCAGCAGCACGCCATCGCTCGACACATGCATCAACCTGTTGCTCAAAGGCGCGGCCAAGCTCATGGGCTTCAATCCATGGGACTTCGTCGGTGCGGGTGTTAGGCAAATCTATCGATGGAGGCGCAGGCATCGATGCTGGAGCAGGTGTTGCTGTTGACGGAGAAACAGGCGCCAATATCGACGCAGAAGTAGGCGCGGGTGTGGGCACTACCGAGGATGAAGCTGGCATTGACGTTGGATTTGCTGTGCTAGCATTCAATTCGGCCGATGGCTGAGCGGCAGATCCACTTCGAGTCGTCTTTGCAGCCGCTGCATTAGAAACGTCATCCTTGAACTTGTCGACTACTTCAGGCTCAAGAAAACGAAAAGACGGCAGTCTTCGGTCATCAGAGCGGCGGTCGCCAGCGAGAAATGTTGCATCAACAAGTTTGAGAGAGTTGTTGCCGTCGCAGGCCACTAGCATCGAGGGTTGAAGCGGCATCTCCTGTTCAAGGCGATACATACAAGGGGGGCATAGAAGCTGGGCTTGGATAGTGGGGTCGCGCTTTAGTGCAGACTGGGCATCGGCTGAGATGGCGCGTTGAATGCTGAGGTAAACATCGTAAGCATTTGAAAGCTGTTGCGTAAGATAGGGCTTTCGAGGGCGCTGAAAATGGGATACATAAGTTATATGGTAAAACGGTGTATATACACTCACCTGATGTAAGTTGTGCAGCGTTCGGGCTACAGCATCAAGGCTCAAACGAGGACATACTCGATGTAGCTGTCGGAAAGTCTCCAGAAAATTGAATGTGAATGCAACGCGTGGCGTCTCAGGCGCTGATCCGATAAGGCCATGCAAGACGAGTGTTTCGTTGATGCTGGCCGACCCAGCACTAGAGCAAAAGAATTCCTGACGGATACCTGCTTTCGAGATCAGCAATGGGGTTATAAAATGAAATGTAGATGATGAATACCTCTGAAGCTATAGACCATAATGCTGAAAGTCGGAGCAACCAAATCAGATGCCTCTTCGACTGGCGTGCCATGCACCTTCCAATGCAAATAAGCACTCTTGAGAGCAGGGAGCTGCCTTCCCCAGCCATTAATCTGCTTCTGTACCCTATCGTGACGTGTACGCATATCAATCCGATGCCTCCTGCTGACGATTAAAAAAAAACAGCTCTGATCCTACAAATAATTAGCCCACTTACCGCCCAACCATGGAATGAACAATAGTGAATAGAGCCCCTTCAGCACCGGCATTGCTGAATTCAGAGCCCTCTTCTCCGGGTGGAGGAATACTGAACGCCGATTGCTGCATGGCTGCGTCGTCATCTTCCCACATATCGCCATCGCCGTGCAATTCATGCTCGATAAAATCCAAACGTTCAGTTGCAGGTAAAGCTGTCAAACGGCTGATCTGTAAGTGCAGCAACAAAGTGTAAAGCAGCATACGTACCCGCAAGAAGATCTGTTTGGCGCTTTCGTTCAAGGTCAAGGTCAGATCTCTGGCGGTCGACGCGTACGCGTACGACCTCTCGAGGGCCACCAGTTGAGTTTTCGTAAGTGATGGTGCTACCTTTCCCATGCCGGCGTCCAGAACGACGAAAAGACATGCTAAGGAGGATAGGGAGTTCGAATGTGAGGAGCCGAGTACGCGGCTATAGGAGCTTTGACGTGGCAGAGTGCGGGTATTGTAAGCATGTGTTTGTAGAGCTTTGGACCTGTAGCCTCACCAAATGCTTGATCAACAAGCTGTCGGCCATACGGTGTTGAACACAGTAGTCTTTGTGAAGCCCACACCCCGTCTTCTCGCACCCCATCCACCCGTCAGCGCGCTCATTATCGCCCATGGATGGGGCAGTACTATGTCAGTCACTGACGCAGCGATAGCTCTTGGCAAGGAGCTTGTTGCGCGGCGCAATGTAAAAGTTGATATGACATTCTACAAACGAGAAACTCCATGTGAAAAGAGGCCTCAGTTTGAACAAGCCGGTTGAGTCGATCTCGAGCGGTCTCATGAAAGCACACTCGAGACCCTGAGATGCTTGCCGTCCATTGAATACCGACCTGACGTGCAGCCGAGCGCAGGTGCACCGTGCAGGCTCAACCTGAAGGTCGATACGGATTAGCCCCGATCGTTCTCGAAAATTGTAAGCAGAATGGAGCGTACCTTCGCTGTTGAGCGCCAAGCTGAGAGGGGGGGCAATCTGTGGCCAGTTAGCTGAAGTGCGATTACCTATGCAGTCAAATAATATCTGTGAGACCTAAACGGGCGCGATTGTTTGCAAATCCTTCGTGTTGGCAGATATACATAACATGATTTTAGGAGCCGAGCGACTGAGTAGTCGCTCGCCAACTGTACATATTTAGAGAGCTGTATAATCTTCAAACAGCTGTGAGTTTATGGAACCAGAAAGGAGCGGAGACATACTACGAACATTTCAAATGTTGGCAGCTTTATTGATGAAGAATTTCAACACCTATAAGAACGCTCAGTACAGGAAGCAAGCTTCAATTCGTCAAGAGACACACATACCCTTGACGATATGCAGCTTGCTTTGCAGCGAGCTTACCACGATTTTTCTTTCTCCAGCGCGCTTGTCGCTCACGGGCATATTGACGACGTGCTTCTTTAATTCGTTCACGTTCTTCCTCGTCCCATAAGTCGTCAATTTCTTTCTTGTATCTTGGCATGCCAGCGTAAGCTTGTTCTCGTTTGATGAGAAAATAGCGAAGTCGGCTCACCTGGCGCGGCGTGCAATTGCTTTGTCGCATACTTCGTCACGATTTCTAGAATCGAACAATTATATATGTAGAATAGATAACGCGAGGGAAAAAAATGAACGCACTTCCAATAATAACTCTGGACGGACCTGCGGTGCTCAATGCGGCGATTCTCTGCCTTCAACTGGGCAATCTCGCGCGCCGTTTCTTCATCGACATCTTCGAAAATGCCCCTTTGCTGAGTCTGCTTCTGTGCTTTTGCTTTAGGCATGATATAGCAGCCTTCAGAACGCGTATAGAAAGCACGATGTGGACGCAAACAAAAGCCAAGATGTGGTTTAGAACAAGTTGAGATGATTGAACACGGTGTTCAATGACGCTGGTTTAGCCATCAATCAGTACGTCGCCACTCAGCACGTCGCCACGCATCGTCCAGTTACCCACCTTCCAGACGACGGACCTACAAAATAAATATAGACTATTGCTATATAGACAAGGGGGAACATGCCTACCAAAAATTGTGGGGAAATATGTTGCGAGTGCATTGCAGTCGCTATCGCAAATGCCGAACATCATCCTTAAGTCCAAAGCAGAAATGGACCAAGTTTCGCCCTGTACCATTGGAGCACTTTACAATACTTTGTCGCAATTTCGCATGGAGCATAGTTCAAGCAACTGTATTACATCAATATTGAACAGACCAGAGTGTAATATAGCAGCTATGTATTAATTTCATCTAATGTAGAGAAATATCCCAGGCCCTCGGCCCAATGCTGCGAGTGCCTTTGCATATATGCGTCGCGCTCCTCCTCGCTCAAGGAAGTCAAGAAGTCGTCCTGCAGTTGAAAGCCTTGATCTACCCAACGAAATAACCCACCGGCAGAGAATTGCGTGATGGAATACCGAGTCTCATGGCGTGCTATCGTAGTATTCGAGTGCTCGACAACGGCCGAGGGTATAAGAATGGTAGAGCCGGGAGGGAACTGAATGACGAGCTTCAGATCCCACAGCACGAGGTGTCCACCAAGCAGATGGTTAAAATATCCCAACGCAGTTATAGCACACCAACCGTATGGAATGTTTTGAGAATCGCGGTGACGATAGGTCACAGTCTGCGGCCCAAAGTTCAGAGCAACGGAGGCCCAGACGCTAGCTGCAAAGTTCCGCGTGAGGCTGCCATCGTAAGCTAGGAGTGCAGTAAGGCAGTCGCTGTAGCGCTTGTGGAGGCGCGGGGCCCAAGTGGCAAAGACGGCGGATGCGAAGTGGGCGATGCGTATGATTGCAATGTGCGCGAGAAGCACTGCGAGTATTGCCTTTGTCGAATTGTCGTGTGCAGTGTTCATTGGATGCTAAGGGGCTCCAATCAGCAGGATGGAGCGGGAGAGAACATGTACATACCTTCTGGCCACCACCAAAGGAAACGCCGCAATTCAGCACTTGGAAACGACCACGCTGGTTTGGCCCTTGTTTGCGCCAATTGACGTTGTGCCGAGCCTCGTCCAGCGCTTCGACAGCGCTGGCATGGACGTCCTTCCACGATGGATCGTCGGGCTGCCCAGCGAGGACGGCAAAGACTCGGTCGTCCTCATCAACCAGAGGTGTGGGCGTACGGCCATCCCACTCGACCAAGCGAAGTTGGTGCTTGGATTTAGGGCCAACGAGCTCATCAAGGGAATACGTGCGGCTGTGAATGGGAGGCGGCCGGACGGCAATATACGCGCCCGATGCAGCCGGCGCGTCGGCGATGTCATAGGGAACAGGCTGGGGTGTGGACGAATGCACATATTTCGAACGTACCTGCAGCCGAACTTCTTTCAGCAGCGCGGACTCGGCCGCTCTCTTGCGCTTTCGGTGTTCCTTTTTGCGCCGCTTGTCGCGCTTTTTATGGCCAGCAGGCTGGGGCGCTACAGAGCCACCGTCGGCGCATAAAGGCTCGGAATTGGCTGCGCAGTTGGAAGGGGGGGTCGCAATGTCAGACAGCGATGCATGAGCCGCTGTCGAAGGCGCAGGGCTACCAGGGCGTGAGGAGTTAGGAGATGGTGTAAGCGAGGGAAGTGCTGATAACTGGGGCGACGGCGGAGGACTGGATAGCTCCCAGGCTGCCACAGCCATTTGATACAGGGCCTCTACTCTACAGCTTGAATCTACTAAGATGGTTGGGCCATTCCAGCTGCCATACGCTCGCCCCGATCGCGTCTGCAGTTGTTAGAAAGGCGAGAATGAAGGCAAGTGAACGCATACCGTTCGAGTTTGCATTGGACAGCGTGGCGTGCAGCTGTGGAGGCCGATTGCAGTCAGAATGAGGAATAAGGCAGGGAGGCATGGCCATACCTCAGGCTTTGCATACGCGGTCCCCGGGCTCGAGGTCCAGCGCTAGCTGAGCCTAAGGCATGGCATGCAAAGTAAAGGCTTACCTTGAATGAGCGTGCACGCGCGGTCGAGAACAATGAAGCTGTGGAGGCCGAGAATGCAGTCAGAATGAGGAATAAGGTAGAGGCATGGCCACACCCCAGGCTTTGCGTACGCGGTCCCCGGGCTCGAGGTCCAGCGCTAGCTAGGCCTAAAGTATGGCATGCAAAGTAAAGGCTTACCTTGAACCAATGTGCACGCAGTCGAGAGCGACGCAAGACAGTGGACAACCTTGAGCGAATGTGCGCGCGCTTGATGGGCGCTCGAAGACGATGAAGGGCGGACAACCTTGAAGAAGCGTGCGCGTGCTCGAGAGAGGTTGAACGATGAGGAATGGCAAGAATTTAAAAGAGCGTCGAGGGTCGGAGGGGCAGAAATGAGTGGCCGGCGGACGAGAAAATCAGAAGTGGATGACTTGAGCATGTGACTTTAGGTTCGAACTTGAAATGGTAAGGCACGTGATCGCGTCGCGGTTGTTTTTGTTCGACTCTAGACCACTCTATTTGCAACGTCTATTTCGTCCAATCGTCCACATGGCCTTGCCCTTGGGAACACCACCCGCTCATCTCTGGACTCCACCATGTCCACACAACTATTCGCCACCAACGTGGGACGAGCTGCGCGGCCAATCTTTTTCACCCACTCTTCTACGCGACGTTGAAGCCCGACGCGCGCTTGGGCCGGCCATAGACCCTGGCAGCCCAGGCGCCAATCTGTACTCTAACCTGGCCCAGATCGTGTTCAACTGTGCTGAGCACCAGCGTGCGGGAAACGCAATGCGACGCCCGGAGCATTTCTATCCAGAGGCATTGAGCATATTGGAGCTCCCAGCTGGCGACCCTCGTCACCAGGATTCAATGTTCGTACTCGCGGATCAGTACATTACCGCCCTGAAGTGTATGGTTAGGGATGCTGTGAGTACACTCCTGTCCTTTACCCTTACTTGCTTTGTTCTGAATGTGTTTAGACGGCTCTGCTTGATCATGTAACAAACGGCGCGTCAATTGTAGCGCTAATCCACCCGAACTCCCGCCTGCGCAATGTACCTGCAGGAAACCTTCCTGCCGACACGACGCCCGTACATTCGACCGTCTTCACCACGCCGCGCTTCATCAACAGCGTGCCTCACTCACTTCACATGCCCCTTCGTGCGGCTCTGGATACTATCGCTCACGTCTATTCGCCAGCCGTTATCGACTCGTACAAGAGGGCTCTTGAGAATGCGGACGCCCATCAGGTCCCTCAAGAAATGCCTGGCCAGGGCCCGTGCGCCTGGATGCCGCCGAACACCGCTTTCTCACAACAGTATCTACTTCCCATGCCTTCAGAATATCCGTGGAAGATCCAGCATCTACTTGACGGCGCGACGTTTCCCCCTCAACCTGACGAGGACGACGCCCTTGAAGTCGCCATGGCGGTCAGCAGCGATTCGGGTTTGGCCTTGGCTCTCAAGCGCCTGCAGCATGAAAACGATGATTTAAAGGTGCAAGTCGCTGCCCTACAACCACCCACGTTAACTCGGCTGGTCCTCGATTACAGCAAGAACCAAGCGCTGATCGCGTCACTCAAATCTGAGGTACAAGTTTTGCAGCGCACCAATGGCCAACACCTGCAGCTGTGCCAGGATTTGGCAGTCGCTATGTTCCTTCCCCATGACGCCTATCCCCCGAGTGATCGCAAGGTGCTCTTCGAGCGGCTGTTCGAAGCGGCAAACAACGATGGGAGCGGTGGCCGCATGCGTTGGCGCATGGTGTCTCAACAGGCCTGGGATTCGCAAGAGGAGCGTATTGCTGTGCTGAGCCATCGGCTGAGGTACGTGCAGGGCCAGTTGGAGGGGGAGCGTGCGCTGGTACAGCGCGTCGAAGGTCGTAGCCAAGAATGGCGCGCGCGCGTTCAACTTTATGCCCAGTATGCAGCAAACCTTGCCCCTGTCCGCTGGGGGGATGTTCGCCGCATAATTGATCTGCCGGCTGTTGAAGATGACGACTGGAAGAACACCCTAGGTGCGCGCACTCATGAATACCTGTACGACAATCGCCTCGAGTACATGGTTAACCCCCTATATCGTGCCTTCTCGTGTCTATCCCCCAGCTATTGGGTCACCGCGCTCCAAAACAAACTCCACGCAGAAGATGTTAACTTTGCACCTGGCCTTGTTCTTGCGGTGGGCGCGGACCTTATCACAGGCAAGATCGGCGCCTACAACAGCGCTGGTACTTTGTAGTCGGACGGGTTGCCTTACGACGCTGGTGTAGTATAACATCTTGTCTTACTCTCATCTGAAGCGCTAGATCTATCTGTATTTGTTTGCTCAGCTCTGGTTGTAGTTTGTTCTTCTGTCTGCAATGATACACATGTCGCACGCATACTGAATTCTATAGTCACCTTCTCAAAGCTGGCAAATGTCAAGCATGGTAGTGCAAGGGAACCGAAAGGTGCGTACGCGGCTGTTTCAGATTATTTGACAGTGCAAATTTTCGGTGAGCTCGCTGCATTGCTTGCCCTTGCCATTGCTCAGGTCAATTCCCCAGCATGCCTACAGCAAAAAAGACCCTCTCTATCGTCAGTGCACCCCGTGCCCCACGTCCTACGCAAACGAAGCGCCCGCCTAAGCCTGCAGCTCAGCAAGCTGCAGACCGTGAGGTTGCCGCGTCGCGTCATACAGCCATCGCCAACGCAACGCAGGCATGGATCCTCGGCATACACGCTGAGGCAGAACGCCTCGGTCAAGAATTCGAGCTCAACGGGCGTTACTTTCTGGATCAGCTTTACCACGGCGCTCGCGAGCAGATCCATCAGCGTGAAGCCGGGAACGCTTACAATGCGTTCTATGCTTTGAAGGCCAAGGATCTAAGGGAGGAGGGTATGGATATCCCTTCGTCCGGCATTGTGTCTCTTCACAGCATGTATGACGACGAGTATCGTGCGCTGACTGCTCAAGAGCGAAAGGAGCTTGTTGCCCGCCACAAAGAAGACAAGGCCCTTGAAGCTTGGACCCGCAGGCAGACAAATGGGGCGAAGATGCAAGATATGCTGAATACGCACGGGATCGCAATGGATCTGGTAAGTAGCTCGGCCTTCTTCTTTTTCATTCTGTTTATTGGTTCAGTTCAAGGGACTTCAACGTCGCACAGGCGCAGAGGCATTTTTCGTAATCGTCAGTGGAGAAGTGGAGTTCGCGATGGACCCCAAATGGTATTTCACCAACAAGAGCATCGACGAATACCTGAAGATTGTGGGCCGTAATTGGGAAACAAAACGCGTTGGGTACAAGATTCAAGCCTTTTGTCAGGCAGGATGCGACGTAAGCAGTATGTGTCTGTATTCTAGCTATCATACATCTGTTGCTAACCACTAACTTCTGCAGATCTTGCTCGCAATACGCAGGAGCAGGCCAGCTTTTTGAAGAAGGAAATTGTCACCAAAATCAACGATGCGCTCTCCGCTGCTACCGGCATCCCCGACGCGACGATGGAATATGCCAATTATCACACCGCCGTCGTTCAAAAATTAGGTGTTGTTCTCGAGGGCTGGCCGCTCGACGAGTTAGTACAACCGTCACGCCTAGGCAATACCATCACAAAGCTCAAGAAGGTGCGAGATGCCCTGAGTGATGGCACCTGCACGTTCCGGCGGATCGACTCGGCAGAGAAGGACCGGCTCTATCACGAGTACAGGGACAAGGTTGCTGCTGGCGAGATCATCGAAAGGGGGAGGAAGACGCGTGCCGACAAAGGTGTATTGCGTGGACCCCGTGTTCCTCAGCAGGATGATGAATTCGACGAAGGTGCCGATGGTGTGGATGGCGGCGAGGACGGCGAATCTGGTGAGTCGCCAGCTTCGACCAGCGTGGATGCAAACGGTGCTGGCGATACCCAGGCCAGTAAGAAGCGCAAGCGGTCGAAGAAGGATGCCGCATCGTCCAGCGCCAAGTCGAAGCGTGCACGCAAGGAAAAAAGCAAGGGCAAGGGCGACGCGCTGCCTACTCAGGGTGATGCGCCGCCTACTGGTGACATGCAGCCTACTGAAGCTTCTCCTGAGTGATCTGCAGCTACACATTTTGTACCCTATTCCATACTAAATACAATGGGTTGGTGCGCATTTTTTTTGTGAATTTAAGGGATTTTTTTTTCTATTTTTATAAGCTAAGCATCGTCGAGGACGACGTTGTGGTCGCGTGGCCACGCGAACGCCTTATAACATACCTATATATGATGTAGTATGCTGTCTAATTTTTCTGTGATTTTAAACGATTTTATTTGATTTTTATGAGCTATATATCGTCGACAACGTTGCGCACGACGACGACGACGTCGGGCTATGACACCGCCGCTGTCAGGCGATGACGGCGGAGGCCGCTGTCACCGAGGGCATAGCCGTGACAGGTGTGATGACGTAGAGGCCGGACTGATGGGTCCTAGCTTGGACTGACATCACGTGGGTTGTCTGAATTTATTTTATTGGAATATACGTGATTTATTTTCATTTATATAGCTACATGCCGTCGACAACGTCGCCAACGACGACGACGACGACGGGCAATGATGCCGACGATGACGGCGGAGGCGAGCTGTCACCGACGACATGGCGGTGACAGGTCAGATGACGTTGAGGCCGGACTGGGCCTCGGCCGACCTCACGTGCGTTGGCTGGTCGAAAAGGTACAAGTTCTAGAGGATCTCGGGGGAATTATTGGGGACCAGTGAGGATGAGTAGGAACCGACTCACCGTAGTTGGCAGAGGTGAGTCAGTCTTGGCCATCTAATTTGTTTGGTTATGTGGGCAATACAGGTG
>KN881907.1:0-13818 GCA_000934395.1 Fistulina hepatica ATCC 64428
TTTACGAGAACACAAAAAAGAATATTCGAGCATGGGCGACAAATTGGTGGGCTGTCGCTGTACGCTTTCCCAAGTCAAAGAAAAAGGAAATTCTCACAGCTATCCACAATGGCCTAGCCGGGAATTGAACCCGGGAGCCTGAATTTGAGATATCGTAACGGATCTATAGACTGTTGCAAAGAACCCCGATCATGATTCCCGATCAATGATTCATGGCTCCGAGTTTGCCCTTCCCGTGACACATGGGTGCTCTTAGACCGGTGACCGTTCCGTCCAAAGTAGCAAGCTGACGTTTGGACGGACCGGTAAAACTGGTCAAGATTTGGGAGGGCGGCAGCGGATGACCATATATAGGTTCGTAGGGCCGAAATACGGCCATATGACCGCCGACGCCGGCGTGTCTCTCCTGCTTTTGACAGCACGTCCTCTCGCTCCGACAGCGGACTCACCGCCACACGTCGATCGTGCCACAATGCGTTCACATGACAAGAACCAACGCGTCGCGGCGCGTCCTTTTCTTTGCCCTGTTCTGTACATGCTACGGTAAGCACGTTGTGTATTTTTTGCAGCCTTCTTTTTGCTGATAGACCTGCAGCCACTCGAACATGGCTAATCCTGGACATCGTGTACCCGGGTCTGATCATGGAGGGATGCCAGCGAAGAGGTGTCGCTTGAGCAAAGCGGCAAGCAATGCAGACTTGTCGCATGCATCCAGTACGCCCGGTTCTTATACTAAAGTGATTCCGACTCTCGTGCTAACATGAGGCCCCACAGTTACTTTAGCTAGTCCTGTATCGTTCTCAATTCATACACCTAATACTGCGATGCATCGATCCGCAACATACTCTTTCAGAAGCCCGCCACCGCCTTATCCTATGTCCCCGCAGAGTCATCTCATGAATGATAGTCCCATCGATCGTTACTCCGTAATCGACACCACGGGAACCGCCTCTGGACGAGCTATTTCGGCCGCACTCTCTGTTCTCCGGCGTGCGGGTATCAGTCCCGTTCAGTTCATCGCAGCAATATACAACCCCGATTCAATGGTGCCTGAGTATCTGCCTTTCCAGAACTCTCTTCACAACAGCAAGTCCAATCGGCTTGAAGAGCTGCTTCTCAATTTATGGATCAGCGGCAATGCGATCCGACGACGAATGAGCGCCTGGTTCCGTCCTCATGTGATTGACTCGATATGCACAGATATTGCCAACGAGGCTGATGCTGCGAAGCCGCTGTTGCATGTTGACATGTCGCACATCAGTCCCGAGTTCATCGAGGCATGGAACCTCGAGTCGGTCATGGACAAGGTATTCGAGACGATGCCAACATGGACACGTGTCCTCAATGCTGCAACTCAGTCAAAACGAGCAGCCGAGAAAAACAAAATCCGCACTCCCACAATTGTATGTTGAGAGGTCACACAATTATTTCAATACTGACGTTTTCTGAAGGGCCGGCGCATTGTCACTGCTCAAGTCCTGCATATGCGTTCATATCGATCCTGCAGCATTCAAGTGATGATTGGTCTGTCTCTCTGGTCTTCTGGTGTCACTCGTCAATCGCTCGACTATCTGTCTTGTGCCAGTATCTGCCCTTCATATCCGACACTTCTCAGCTCTGTCAGTAGCTTGGCGAAATGAATGGTTGAACGTGCCAGTAACACCATACGCAAGGTTCCTTGTGCTCTCAACTATGACAATCTGGTCATCTCCCGCTCGGTCTTTGTTGAACAGCGACCTGGCGAGCCTGCAAAAGTCGAGTCTTGGACTTTTGCTATGCTGAATGAACTCCATCCTGGTGCAACCTTCGATAAAATGCTTCTTGAACCCATGCTTGCTCGTCGGCAATCAGCTGTTGATCTCACTATGCACGATATTGCTCCAACCAATGCTCAGTGGGACTCAATTCTCTCACAGTTCTGTGTCCGCATCATGCGCACATTGACAAAGCACCACAAGCAATTTTCTAACTATGACTCATCACTGGATCTCAAGTATCCAGCCCGACGTCCCCTTCCGCTGGATACTAAAACGCAGACTCATTGCCTTTTTCTCATACCGCACGAGGAGGCCTCGATCAGTGGCCAACTTCGCGTCCAAAGCAATGTCATTACGCAACTGTCCTTCACAGAGGACTCACCATTTTTATCTCTCTTTGCCTGGCCTCTCTTTGGTGATCTCTTGACGATTGTTCGTGCACGTGGCTGTCTTGGTATCCGACAAGGTGATATCAACTCTTGGACTCGAGCTGAAACATTACAGGGTGCAGCGGGACTTGGCCATCTCGTGATGAACTTGATCTGGGGCTTGAAACAATTCCACAGTGGCCAAATAGAAGATCCTTCGAGCCTCAGCCACTTCTTTCTGCTTCTTGACAAATCTCGATTGACCGGTGCTAAGCCTGACTATCATAGTCTTCTCTCTGCCTTGGATCAGGTCCTGGATGGTCTTATTCTCAATGCATGGCTTCTCGAATGTGGACATGATTCGCTGGAGGCTTTCGCGCACACTCAACCCACTTCGAAACAGCTATTGGAGACCGCTGTCCGTATTCTGCAAAATTTCGCCACTCCTCTGTCACCTGAGTTGGCCGCACAAGATCATGTTCATCAAAATGCTCGACTGCTGATGCGCGACCTTCTATATGTTGCAGTCATTGTTGACGCCATATCAGATGGTGATTTCGGTCGTGTCAAGGATTGCTATAGTCCGATCTGTTCCATTTTTCGAAGCCTTGGTTGCCGGAACTACTCGAATGAGATTCTCCATTGGTATTACAACATCAAGAATGTCTAGACGCCTGACTTTGCGTGCGTGCCATATATCTCTTCTGATCCATGTCTTTGTCCATCTCT
Source organism: Fistulina hepatica ATCC 64428 (assembly GCA_000934395.1). Taxonomy (NCBI): domain Eukaryota; kingdom Fungi; phylum Basidiomycota; class Agaricomycetes; order Agaricales; family Fistulinaceae; genus Fistulina; species Fistulina hepatica. Next base: position 2,855 of record KN881907.1, read on the forward strand.
TTGCAGGGATATAATGCGAGACAATCACCTCGTTAACATCACTGGACTGCCGGGCCACTTCATGGCAGTTGACTTCAACTGTGAACATCATATCGGATACATCAAGGTACGTATGAATTCAATTGCAATTGTGTTGCAAGTTGAGGAGAATTTCAGGGACATGCAACACGCAAAGGAATCTATGGTCAGTCGGACTACCTGAGGAACGTCGCCGCCATTTCGAATCAATTTATGACTATTTCACGTACTGTCGCCGATAACCTGGATAGTGGATATCGTTCCCGTTATCACCAAGATGTCAACACATCAGCTTTGGTTTGGACCGTTGCTCGCAAACTCCGTGAGACTGGTGTGCAATGCCTTGATCCAGAACGACGTGTTTTCCCTCTCCGCAAAGATCTCCTGCACACTGGCTTCCAGACGATAGAGTCAATGTCACTCAATGTATTCAACAAACGGCTTCGAGAATACGGCATACCGTTGGAGCTTGAAGTAGATGAAATTACGCCGGTTGAGTTGATGGAGCAAAACGATCACGGCGAATGAGTCTCCATGAAGGTAGTCATTAGTTTCTTATGAAATTTTCTCTTCTACGGCTAATATGGTGTTACATAGGGCGACAATGGCTCAGCGCTTATGTACTATATTCTTACAATGCATAGGTCAATCCCGATCAATCTGTTTATGTTGTGTGACTCTGTCATTACTGTTCCTCGTATTGCCGCTCCGAGTCCTTCTTGCACGTTCCAGGAACCGATGGACTAGTACGCCTTCCCTCTCAGGAGCGCGTCGTGCAAGATCTGGCCACCGAGCCCAAAAAAGACTTCAACAAAGATGTCGACGTTGCTATCGTTGCCAATCCCGACCAACCCGTCGACGATCGCATCGCCGATTGTGATAATGAAGACCCTTACATGCATCGTTCCATCCAATGGATAGTCCACCTGAGCCACGCGATATTGCCAGCCACCACCTGATGTCGACTATATACCGCAGTCTCATTCCGGCACGAAATATTGAGAGAAGGGATTTTGTGGTCAATGGCGCTGTGGTGCGTTTTTCTCGAAGCCAAACTTAGCGAAGCCGCAACACTCAAAAAGCTCCTTGACTGTAGGTTTTCAGCTTCCTGCACACGTTAGCTGTCGGCTCAAGTACGCATCAAAGACGACGGGTCTGGATGCGCTCGCTGTTCGCAACTTTCACGAAAGTGCTCAGGTGTGCGAAGGATGACGACACATGCACTCTGAAAGCAAGCGACCAAGTGGATGTACTTAATCTGGTGTATGAATCAAGAAGTATGTGTTCTGTTTTGAACATATCGGATGATGCCGCTGACTGGCGAGTCGCGCTGTCAGTATGCAAGTTGTTAGCTTGCCCAGATAGGGGTCGGTACAGTCTTTAGCACGGATCTACCTGGTTGTTCGTGGGGCAGTTTGCAGACACTTATTTCACTAAAAATCCCAAAATGGGAGGAATACAGTAGGAACTGTATGATGGGGTGTGCGGTCACGTGCGACACTAAACTAGCTTATATAGTCTAAAACTGATATAAGATTAGTCACCTCGACTCAACGGACTGCACCGAAATGGGATGTCAGAGCCTCTAACTCTGAATATGATAGGATACGACCTAATACGATATGGAGAAAGACAAACAGAGACAAACAGAAACAAACAGAGACAAATAGTCAATACGATAAACAAACACAAACACAAATACGATAGCAGGCTCTATCGTAGAGACCTGGAAGCTTCTATCGATGACTCAAAGTGGACTCGTCCTCGAAACAAGATCACACTTATTACGCCTCGAACGTAAGTGGGCTTTAGGCTGAGGAAACTCTGTCCTCCCTAGGGGACCACAAGACAAAGATAAACTTAGTACTGAGGAACAACTTCTCAGGCTATAAGAATTACTTTAGAGATCTGAAGGCAGCTGATGGCCAAGAAATCGGGGGTAAAAAGCTTGCATTATTGCAGGCGGAGGCGCGAGCCTTATATACTCTACAGGAATGGTGCTTAGTAATGAGTATTTACCTAATTTCTACCTGATTTATAAGCAAATGATAGGGAATTAGTAATATTATTTCCCCGAAGAAGTGAATTAACCAATGAAAATATTTGAAAATAATCTTTTGGGGACGCCTTAATAAGCGATGGGTAGGCGCTGACTGATACAACCTCAAAACTTTGGGGTAGAGGCAAAACCTTCGGGGATGAAGCCAAAACTTCGGGGTCGAGCTCAAACCTTTGGGGTTTGGGGCTAAGCTGCTGGGAAAGAAGGTTCTGTTTGAATATCGTAAGGAACAATAGTCTCTCTTAGTAACTGTATCTCCAAAATTTAGTCACTCTCCATATGCATGAGGCATGCGGGTACTTGATCTGCTTGGTAAGGCAGAAATCTGAATGACAAATGAGTGATGAGTCATCCGTTGTCGACATTATCCCATATTAGTAAATGTGTCATGTGTAGTTGACGTCTTCCTAATTTGGCTGATAGTCAATATAAGTCATAGATAGTCATGTTTATCAAAGTGACTAATGGTCAAAAAAAAAAAAAAAAAAAAAAAAAACCGCCCTCGCCTGTCCAAACGATCGTGTCATCCACATCTTCCGCTTCAACAATCTTCCCCCGCGAGCTCCTCGGCGAGATTTTTTACGTTGTTCTCGCGTCCTTTACTCATGCCTCTGCCCATAGCTCCGCCTCCTTCGATCTCTTGCTTCTCTTGTTGAGCTCTTTCTACGCTTCAAATTTCGTGATGCTCTCCCTCCTCGCATTTTTTGCTGCTTTCTACTTCGTGGATGTGCTCTCCATTGCACCCGATCTGGCAACGTTCTATCCGCGCGAAGGTAATGTCGGCAACACATCTACTACACTCGGGGACCTGATCACGCAGTTTAAACCTCAAACCAGACACATAAAATGTGAGGACGACGTGCTGCAATCCGTCCGGGGAGATTGATTGGACGTGCGGTGGTATTCGTGGTTGAGTTAAATTCATGTAATGAGCGGCCGTTAAAGGAGGGGCACTGGACCTACGATAATTGCATAGCCGTTTGTACAGTCTTAGGCATGTTATCAACGTGCGATGGGTCGTATAGTCAGGGGAAGCTGACTGCCACTCTGTGGCGCACTCCTCAGAACAGGTTGTTGAGTCATCGTGTCTTTCCTCATCAAGTCTTCTTCGCGCAAGGTTGTCTCGAAGTTGAAGGCGCGCAACAGTACAAACAGCGCGATCTTGATCCTAGAATATCGTCAGCGTGATAGCCAGTAGAAGCTATCAGATGTCGCTTACTCCGTGAGCGCGAATCGATAGCCGATGCACGAGTGGGGCCCGCCCAAGAACGTCATCTGATTTCCCCATACTCCCGGCATCGTTTTGGCTCCCTCCGGCGGCACTATCCAGCGATCCGGCCTGTTTGGAGTAGCGGCGGAATATGAGAGATAATGCAACAAAACCATGAAAGTAATACGGCGAACCTAAATTCCTTTGCATCGTCCCCCCACACATCGGGGTCCTTATTCATGATCTGAATGGGTATCTGTATATTCAAGCCACGCTTGATTCTGCCGTTTTTCCGTCACACAACGGCCGGGAGGAAGGCATCACGTCGTACCTGATCTCATGACGCTGAACGCCACGTTTGTCAACGATAGGGCGGCTTAGTGGAATTACATCGTCTGCATCAGCGATGCGAGCTGTGTTGCACACGGGTGAGTACACGCGCAGAGATTCCCGAACGACCCGGTCGAGATAAGGCAACGCATTCAGTTCGTCCATTGTCGGACAGTGGCCGGCATCAGCAAAACTGGGAGGAACGTACGAGAGGTTGTGAGCTGTTACGAGAGTACATGACTGACATGATTGCTTCATGACATTTTCAGTGTCTCACGAACGCTCGTCATTTCTTACCAAGTTGATAACTTGTCACAACTCACTATAATATTTGTTTCTAGTTAGGATAAGTAGTGATGTTTCCGACAACTGTGAGTTCTTATAAGATGAGGGAATCATCTGGGTGCATCATGGTGTTTGTGTAATATACAGATTAATCACAATGCAACACAACTAGTATTTGTTCTAACGATGAGGCAAGATATCAAACATGAGAGAGAGCAATTAAAAAAATATATATTGCAGAATAAACCAATACTACGCTACAATACACCAGTAACATTGCCCGCTGCCACAAGTTGACAGAGGAGCCAACCGTCATCGAGACAAACTATGAGGCGGCCGTGCCATCACCGTGGCCTGAGGTAGCACGTCGTGCAGCACGTTGAGCGGCTAGCTTGTTCGCGGACTGGACAGTGGTAATGGATGTTGATTTGACTGAATTCGGGAAAACCTGGCTGAAGCAATCACGAATTAGAGCGGCTGTTCGAAAACAGAACATATCTTACCTATTCCACCAACTCAGAAGCTCAGAAACATGCTGTTTGTCGGCTTCATCAGTGGCATCCTGTTCGAAATAGTCGACAACGAAGTTGTAAAGGCCATTGTAGTTGAACGCCATGTACATGCCATCTTGCGGCCATTTATCGCAGTCCGTAAGATTGAAATGTAGCTGTGCAGAACTTCTAGCAAGCATCAGAGAAGTAAAACAATTGAAAACTTACGAGAACGGCACAGTAGGCGATGGCCCGGGGTGTCATCTGACCATCCATGCCTCGACGATGCGCCACGTCCGACCTCGCTGATGACCGCCTATCGACCTTTGCCTTCTTGGATGGTGGTGAGTTCTCATCGTCCGTTTCTTTCACGGAGCTGGGGGATGTAAAGATGTATTGAGCGGTCTAACGGCATCTGAGCCACTTGACAGTGATAAAGTGATATATATGTTCGACACACCTTCACAAGAAGAGGACCACGTAAAAAACCGGTCTCAATGTCGTCCTTGTGGCCAGAGCCAGTCGCATACAGCGCGCGGAAGAACCAACTACTGCTAATTTGTGCACCCGGTTCATTATTGCGAACACGCCCACGAAAGCTGGAGTCGAGTATCATGAATCGGGATGAATGCCATCGATCGGGAGCGTCGGGAGATAGTTGCCAGTGATGTCATCAGATCTGGGTAGCATATCAATATGCAACACACCTTTCCTCGTCCCAATTGCCATCCAAGTCAACTGGGCATAAATACGCGCCGGTCTTGTCATGTGCAAGGCCTCTGAACATGCGCGTTTCTGGTTCAAGATGCCGTGGCTGTCTCTCGTCGGGATTCCTCATCGCATCCTCGTCAATTTCTTGATTGATCCATCTGGCAACGGCGGCTCTGATGTCACTCGTGTTGGTGTTTTTTGCTGCGTCTCCAGCATGGCTAATCTGTGTGACAGTGAGTACCACAATTTGCTTTGCTGGGATCCATACCGTTAACAAGTAGGAGTCAAGGCCATCTTCATCAAGCCCACCGAGTTTCTCCTTCAAACCCGGGATCAGTGCGTGGAATGAACGGTACGCCATGTATGCACGGTATTCGCTGTAAAAATCACATTTGATCTACAGCCATGAATCTGAAAAGCACAGGAAACACGAACTCGCGATCACGAGATTGTTTCTCCTCCGTGGTGAGCGTGTTGGACTCGAGGTCTTCAAGCTCGTCCTCGGCAGTGTTGGGATCAGTCTGTCGTCGCTCTGTTGCTCTATGCCTTTCAAGGTACCGTTCTGCTTTGTAAATGACCAGATTTGGTGTATCGAAAAGTGTGACAAGCTGACGAAAACCCCGTCCAGGCTGGCCAACCTTGTTGCCACTTTCAAGCGGCAGGTGTTCACAATGAGCATGTCGTCAATGTAAGAAAGAACATGAGTACCTTGATTTGCGCTTTCGTCCTTCAGCTGCCTGACCCAATTCGTAGCCTTTGATAATACGCCGCAACCGCGTAATTTCGTCTTCGGGATGTTCTTCAGCATCGGGGGACGAAGCGTGATTTGATGTTGGGGGTGAGCTCGAACGCGGAGACGTTGATGGCGGAGACGTTGATGGTTGAGGCATGGTCGAGTTACTATGGATGTGAAAAGGAGATGAAAGTAAGTGGACAAGTTTGTGTCGCGACGAGCGCTAGGCCGGCCAATTTATACTCAGTACTGTAGGGCATTGGCCGGTTACCGTGACCGTTCAACAAATTCAATCAGGTGATTGGTTGCACTGCCTCAACGTGATTTGGCTGGCCGGCTCACTCTCAGCTCTCCAGATACAACGCTGTTTCTATTATTTACATATACATTTCAATTGGCCCAGTGCTTAAACACTGTCCGTGTGATGGTCGTGAGTTGCCTACAACATCGCCGGTGTTCCACATTCCCGGGACTTGCTCGTTTCTTTGGAGTCTGTGCGCTTTTTTTCTGGATTCTGTTCATTATGCCTTCGTGTCCAGCACCATCCTGTGCGAAAACTTTCGCAACGGCCCATGGACTCTCCAGGCATCTAATGTCTTGCCCTGTTTATCGGGCCTCGAAGTCTGCAACCAATGCAAAGCGTAAGATTCGGCTCGAAAACGAATTGGCAGCGAAGCGCATGAAAATAGGTTCGGACGTTGAAGTACGTGATTTTATTGTTTACTATATCTCAAGCACAACAAGTGAATGAGTACTCGCAGCCCGGTAATACTGGTGGAATATTAGAGACCATGCTACCCGATCTTCCACCACCAGGCGCCGGTTCAACGCTCATCGAAGATGGCAGTAACAGTGCTGTGCACCGTGCTGTCAGCCCGGGCCACCTAGAACTTCCAACCTATTCAGCTTCTTCGCCACCACCTGCCGATGATACTGTATATGATGCTATGTCGTCAGCTCCGAGTCCGATTCCTGCATCCACTCCCTCTCGAGATCCCTCTCCACCTCGTATTTCTGCGGCTGGGCGTCCCCTCCGGCACCGTCGCCTTCCAGCACGTTATCGCGATGAGCCACCACCGACTCTCAATCCTGCACCAACGGCTATTCCAGTCCGAACAGAAATGTCCGATACCAGTGAGCCATCAGTGCAGTCTCATAACGATGGCACGCAGACTCGAATATTGCCTCGCGTGCGGTTAATCGTTCGCGATACGTTCCAAACTGCTGTGAACGTGTTTGGTCTTTGGCGGCGATATCTTCATCGTCCATCCTATATTCCGGATCAGCATGTCGACCCGCAGGACCTCCTTGCGCAACCCGACACTGAGCGCCATTTGTCCCATGGCACAACGTTCAATGACTCGGAGCATACGGACGTCGATGCATCGAGGCAGACTGGAGTCCATCCGTCGTCCACTGATGATGACGCTATGGACAGCGGCAATTGTCGAGCCGACCCCAACGATATCTTGGGTATTTGGGGCACGAATGGAAGCACACAAAAGTCGGCCAAGGAGATCAACTCGCTGGCTGACATGCTTCGCAATGGACGAGTGCGAGGTGAAGACATCAATCCAAATTTTGACCTGAATCATTGGGCTCAAAAGCAAGACAAGCTCGACAACGCTACTGAAGAACAGCCATTTCGCGGGTTTTCAGAGGCTACTGTCCGCATTCCTGTCCCATCAGGCCAGAAATTGCAGCCTGGCGAGGAAACTCGATTGGTTGACGTGCCTGGTCTTTATTGCCGCAAGCTCACCTCGCTCATTCGTGACGTCTTCGCCCAGCCACTTGCTGACAAATTCCACTTCACTCCTTATCAAGTATTTCGGGAGACACCTTCCGCTGCTGCTGACGCGCCAGAGACACAGAATACTGAGCGTGTCTACAGCGAGCTGTACAATTCGGAGGAGTTTATCATGGAGCACGACCGTGTACAGCGTCTCGACCTTCATCCTGATGATGCAGGTTGCAATTTAGAACGTGTTGTTGCTGGTTTGATGTTCTGGTCTGATTCGACGCACCTTGCCGACTTTGGAACAGCAAAAATGTGGCCCGTTTACATGTTCATGGGTAATTTATCGAAATACGAGCGTGCGAGACCCACGTCGGGCGCGTGCCATCACTTAGCTTATATTCCTTCGCTCCCCGACTCATTCCAGGACAGTGTAAAGGCATCCCATGCAAAATGGGACACTCAAAAAACCGACATTTTGGCTCATTGTCGTCGAGAACTCATGCATGCAGTGTGGCGGCACATACTCGACGACGATTTCATGCATGCATACCAATATGGCATGGTAATTATGTGCCGCGATGGTATTCGACGCCGTGTTTACCCACGGCTTTTCTCTTATTCCGCCGACTACCCTGAAAAGTAGGTACTCACAAGCTTCCCCCCTTCTATTAATCCTTATATTTGCTCCTTGTTTGCAGGGTTCTCTTAGCCACCATACGTGACAAGGGTCTCTGTCCATGTCCTCGCTGCTTGGCGCCGAAAAATAAAGTTGATTGTATGGGGCAAGTTAACGACTTGAAACAACGGCAGTCAAATGCTCGAAACTATGCCAGAGAGCTCGTCGACACCACGCGTGACTGGATTTATCGCCTGGGATATGGAGTTCGGTCTGCAGCCGTAGAAACAATGCTCAAACCGACGTCATCGGTCCCAACACAGGTGAGCAATTGGTCCAAAAGATGCAGTCCATATTAATTAATTTTTAGAACGCCTTCGCTGATCGCTTGAATATCGAACCAGCAAACATTCTTGTGGTGGATCTAATGCACGAGTTTGAGCTCGGTGTTTGGAAGGCATTGTTTACGCACTTGGTTCGTCTTTTGTACGCGGCTGAACCGCATGGCTCTCTTGTCGAGAAATTTGATGAGAGGTGAGTTTTCTTGAATATCTGTAATAGTAAATAGGTGATGGCTTCATCTCTTAATAGATTTCGACAAATTCCTACATTTGGAGTAGACACTATCCGTCGATTCTCCAACAATGTCTCTGCCATGAAAAAGCTCGCTGCGCGGGATTTCGAGGATATGCTACAGGTGAGCCGCTATCTATCAAGCTTATCTAGTGACCGTAACTATCATAACAGTGTTGCATTCCTGCATTTGAAGGTCTTTTGCCTGACCACGAGGCCAATGAACGATTAGTGACACTTCTTTACCATACCGCTGAGTGGCACGCTCTTGCAAAACTTCGAATGCACACTGAGCAAACATTATCCTCTCTCGAAAGATCAACCGCCGAATTTGGACGACTCTTACGGCAATTTCGCGACTTCACTGCAGAAAAATACGTTACTTATGAGACCCCTCGTGAACTCGAGGCACGACAGCGTCACGCCGCTGCTACTGCAGCTAGTTCTGCACAGCCTCGAGCCCCCATCACACGCCGAAGGATGGTTTTAAATCTCAACACGTATAAATTTCACGCTCTCGGTGATTACGCAGCCCAGATACGGCGTTTTGGCACTACGGACGGCTACTCTACACAAATTGTAAGTGTTTATGTACTTTATTTGTCACGGGTCAATTTCTGAATATCAAAATTCCTACAACTAGGGTGAACTTTCACATAGGGTAGTCAAGCAGCTGTACAAAGTAATGAACAAGAATGGTGCGATGTTACAGATTGCAAAACGAGTGCAGCAAATGGAACGCTCTGCTACTGCTTCTGAACATCTCCGACTTTTGAAGCAAAATTCGGCAGACTCACATGCATCACGTCAAGGCTTTTCTATGGATCCAACAGCTGTCTACAAGCACCATCATGTGCCCCAGGTCAAGAATCAGGTCACCAATCTCTTCCGTTTTGTCCAGGGTCACGAAGTGGATCCTGTATTTGAGGTATGATTTCTCGGCTCGGCTTGACTGATTGATATGACAATAATAACTCACCTATGTCTAGGGCTTCGTGAAGAAACTGAAAGTACATCTTCTCGGGCGTCTCCTCGAACACCCATTCGATAGCGACACACACAATTCATTTACAGATGAAGAACTCAACCATGTCCTCATTTGCTCGTGGTCAATGCATTGTGCTCAGACATGTCACATTCATTACACAACATACGACCTGTGTCGTGACTACGACCTCATAAATCCCAGTAACCATCCTTTTGTCATGGTCAAGTCCGCTGCAGATGATGGCCATCCATTCTGGTATGCACAAGTGCTTGGAATTTTCCATGCAGATGTGTATTCCTCACATCCCAATGCCAAGAGAGACCAATTTGGGCGTATGGACTTCTTGTGGGTGCGATGGTTCAGTAATGAGCCAGATTGGTTGTCAAATCCACGCTCAAGAAAACCCCGGCTTCACAAGATTGGTTTTCAAGTTGCACCCTCTGATGACCCATATGTGTTCGGATTTCTTGATCCAGCTGAGGTCATCTGAGGTGCACACCTTATCCCCGACTTCGACACAGGACGCACAAATCAACTTCTCTTTGTTGTTCGCAACTGTACCAATACAGACTCAAATGATGAACGTGAACTGTATGTTAACCCTACAGCAGCACGGCGGGAGGGAGAAACCGACAAATGGTGTAACTATTATGTTTGCCAGTGTGTATCCTCTATATATCTCTGACCACAATCATGACCACGATTGACAGTTTTGTTGATCGGGATATGTTCATGCGCTACCATGGTGGCGGCGTTGGCCATATTGATGGTAGTAACCCTCATGTCACCACTATAGCTGACGAAGCTGATGAGATGGATGACTCGGCGGCTGAGTCTTCTTCAGTGAGGGCGGACTCTTGGGTCACTCAGGAGCGACGCCAGCTGGAAGCAGAAGAGGCCGAACAGGAAGGCTTGCAGAATGACATCCACACTATGCAAGAAGATGGTGATGACTCCGAAGATGACGGGCCATATGAAGAAGGTTTCGAGGAGGCTGATGTGTGCGGAGACGGAGACCTGGATGATGATACATATGCAGACTTGTAATACATATACTTCTTTCTCAATGTCTTATATGTCTTGTAATGGCCAAAATGAATTGTTGTTCTATCAAAATACAACCCAATTTATATATGTTATTGTGAAGACATCATTATAACGAAGTAATGTCATGATCATCTCGTGTACTCTCGCGAGCAGGCAGGATGGCAT
>KN881910.1:0-11599 GCA_000934395.1 Fistulina hepatica ATCC 64428
TCAGCCGCCAATGCCGTTGATCGCCGTCTTGTCTCGTCATAGATGGGTCCAGTAGACGAATGGTAGATCCCGATGTCGGACGAACTTTTTGGATTGCGCCGGACATCGTCGATTCCTTTTGTGGTGAAAGGAAATATTTGACCATTTTTTGTCGGACGTTTTGACCATTTCTGGGATCTAGCCTCTGACCCTATTTTCAGGGGTCCTCTAGTACTCTGATCGGCGCCTGACGGCCCGGGGGATCAGGATTATGTATCCATATCGGGACTGATATGGACCTAAAGGGATTTGGCGGAGTTTGCCGACGATCATCTATTGTGAACGTTGAAAAAATGTTGATGCAGATGACCTGCCAATTGACAGTCCCTATGTGCGTCTGGTTGGAGCTGGTTGGACGCGTGAAGTACCGACCTCCTTGTTGGTCAGCGCTAGCCGCTGTGCTTTTTTTTTTTCGCTGTTTTCACTTATTACTTAACAACGGAGGGCCCAATGACTGTGACGTCACGGAGAATTAGCAACACAATGAGTGATGTTGCTTCCATCCATGCCAATACAGTATTTAAATAATGCTCTCAGCTTCAACCCAATCTTTTCCATCCAAATGACTGAAATATGAGCAATACTCGTGCTATTTCATCTCGGACAGGACCTCGATACTCAGGTCAGTCTACACATGTACGACCACCTAGTTCTAGATCTGGCTCACAAGCTTCAGTTGATACAGGGCGACGTGAAACTGTGTCCTATGACCCGAGTTCCATTGCCCAACCTCCGGATGCGAAAATGGTGGACACATTGCATGAATTTTTTGAGCGACCAGCAGACATCCCTGCTACGGCACACGCTTCAGCACCTGCGATCGGGCCTTTCGTTCCTCTGGTCAGCCCCGCAATTGCTCCCACTGCCAATCCAGCGCAAATAGCCATGGTGGACGAGGCTCACGCTCCACATTACGCGCCATCCATTGAGACCACAGCTGTTTCTCCTCTTCCAGTGTTCAAGCCTATATTTATGTCAGAAGAGCAGGGTCGGTTGGTGCCTGTTTCCATAAATACCCCAGAGACAGTTTCATGTGCCGTCGCATATAACGGTAACCCTGCATACTAAGAGGCAACATCTGTCACTGATTTTTCTCCCTGGCCAGAGTATGTAACTATATCGGATGACAAGTCTCTGATGGAAACCGTATTGGATAAGAATACCGCAGACGGTGGTGTTTTCGAACACGCAGCCCAGGGAGGAGCATCTGAAACCCAGAACACCTTGTTGTATGATGAGAGGCTTGTTATCGACACTGCAAACAATGATGCTTCCACCAATGCAATACAATCATATTTGGAGCGTGGTCGAAACCGTGGATACAATAATAACACAGATGGTGAGGACAACAACAATGATGTACTGATTGATGAATCCAGCTCAGAGTACTTTCCTAGCAGTCCTATGAAGGACACTTTCCAACCAGAATGGCCTACTCGTTGGGTGCTCTGGAGCTCGGCAGAAAAGAGGGGGGTGAGATGTGTAGAAGAACCTGAGCTTCCTCGGTATCATCTGTTATGTGGTGCATGCATACTGATGTTTGTGGAGAGTCTGATTGCCTCATTTCCGGTGTATGACCGGCTCATGACTGCATCGGCCGATAGCGACTATTCCACGATTTTTGAGCGGCTTAAGTATGAGTGGTCATTGAGCGTTGACTCGCTCCAGAAAGTCGCAGTGTACATTCTCATTTATTCGTAGCAGATTTTGTGCTCATTTGTCATTAGTGTCGGCATGTTCATATTCGCCGGCATCAGAGGCGACACCATCTTCAGTGTGAAGCTCAACTCCAACATGGAAGCGGCCCTGTCCGTGAGCTCTACCATGTCTGTCATTGGCACGTTGTGCGGCGCATGGTATATAAGTCGTTACGATGCACGGAATATCAAAGTAAGCATCCTACTTCTAGCCTGGTCCACCCAATTTGATTCTGGTGCAGGATCATGCACTCGACATCTTCGGGATGTATCTGTTCTTCTCCATGTCATGTCAAGTTCCTAGCTTATGCCATCTGGTTTCTACGTTCTCAATGTTGGTGTTCTTTTTCAGCGTGGTGTACAATCTATCTCCGAGCATTGCTCTAGCGTGCTGTGGGATACATGGTGTTCTGATGACGCTGCAATACTCGGTGTGTGCCCTTGTTTTTGTCACTCATGTGACCTGGGATGCAATGTGTCATCTGTTCGACTGCATTGTGTCTCTCACTGCCACAACCATTCACCACCACTCCAACCACAAGTGATGTCTCGATAGTATTGACCGTTGCACAATAAATGCCGCCTGGTCAGTCTCTATTTTTCTTAGCTTAGTTGACGATAAGATGTGCGAACTGGTGAGCTCAACTTATCTAAGGATAAGATCGCAATGCAGGCACATGACCGTGCTCATGTCACACTCTTCTGTGACTGATCGACAGGCAATGTTTCATGTTGCCCTTCGAGTGTGCGATGCGAGCAGCTGGATGCATACGCGGCCTTTGCATCCTGCTGTCATTTGCCCGCATTCTCATTCGCTCAAAAAAACACCCTCCTTCGTTCTCTGTAAATTTTAAAGACTTGTTTTTTATCATTATGTCTTCTGATGCACCTGCTACTGTACCTGCTACTGAACTCGATGCTAATATGTCTCCAACGTTGAAACAAAGACACCAGCTCCAGGGGCGAAGGCGGCAGCTACAAACCCTGCGGCGAGCCAAACCAACCAAACCTCCCCTAGACGATGCTGGCACTGGCGGAACTCGAGATTGAGGACAGGCGAGCGAGGCTACCTGCGAGTTCGATGCACAGGGGTCTCTCTATGCTTTGCCTGTTCAAGGATCAACGAGGCGGACAGTCGAAGGTTGGAGGTCGAGGTGGAGAATGGTGCTCAAGGCGGTGATCGGGTGCGGACGGGCAGACCGTATCTGAACGCTCCTGGAACCTGACAGGATGACGGTGAGTCAGTATCAGGCAGAGTTGGGCGGTCAGAGCGGTCGGGAGTCGGCGGGAACATGTGACCTAGCAGCGAGACGGTCCTAAGACTGTGCGGACGGAAGGCGGACTGAAAGCGCAAAGAGAAACTGAAGAGACAGCGAAGAACCCAACTAGATTCTGGATGCCTACTGAGAACACTGAGGCTAACTACAGAACTTGAAGGAACGGCAGTCAGAACAATGCCTAGGGCGTCTCTGGGACCTGGGAGAAGGGGAAGAGGGTGAGGCACTCGGGCCAAAGATCGGAATCGTTTGTATGGAACTCGTAGGGAACTTGTCTGAATGTGTCTGAGTATGTGTGTGTGTGTGTCCAATACCTGCTACCTACTATATGTACCTAGTACCATGAGGCTACCATGCTGCTACCATGAGGCACCATGAGGTGGTGACCTGATTCCGACTCCATCCGATCCCAATGGGACATGGGAACCCGTGCGGGAACCATCCGAAGAAAGACCGACTGAAGGTGGAGACTTGCTGAGACTGCCTGAGGTGAGGGAGCTGACCATGGGGCGATGGCAGTAGGTGGGATCACATGATGGTAGGCAGCGAAGGCGGTGAAGGTGCTGGGAGGCTGTTGGTGCAAGGCCTGTGATGCCTGGTGGCCTGAATGATCCTGAGAGGTCTGATGCTCTACCGATTGGGCTAGGCGGATTCCATGGCTGGCCGGATCTGCAGTGCTTCAACGTCTTCGCCCGGACGCACCCAGCGCACTCATGTTTCGGATACCATAACAAAATTGCTCAAATCTCTCTCTTTGTCCGACCGCATCAAGAAGAACTACAAAATTGAGAAGCACAACAATGCAAACACAGCCACACGCCTCGAGTTTGCCCTCCATCCGGTGGATGGACAGCAGGAGCCGACCTCCGAAACCGCATCCTTTATTACAATAGACGAGATCTCGGACTGGCTGACCTTAGAGAATGACACGTTACGCTCGACGCTGGGCATCGAGCATTTCCCTGAATACATCACTAGAGAACTGGCTATGAGGAAAAGCCAGAAAGGTATGCCAGTTACCCCTACCAAACGCTCTAGTGAAGCCTCGGACGGGGACAACTCAGCGAAGCGTGCATGCGTCAATGCATCCACCTTCAAGGAACATGTCCTCGGCTACCATCCGGTGCCGACATTCCTGCCCATCATGTATGATACGTGGAACGCTGGATGGCACTTGCCCCTCCAGATCATGCACACTGACAACTTGGAGCAGTTGGTCACCAACCGTGGTGGCCCCCCAGCCGTCAAAAAATCTCCCAACCCCGATTTGAAGGCAACACTCATTTACGACTTGGACACCTTGCAGAAGCGCTTTGGCAATGATGAAGCAATCACGTTTCCGCAATGGCTCGATGCTATTGTCAACTGCATGTCCTTCAAATCGACACGCGACAAGCTTGGTCTCGATGGCCCTTACGCTATGCAAATAGCAACCCTTCATGACTTCTTTTCTTGTCTTCACAATGCTGAGCAGACTTTCCAGGTGTGGTACCCAATTTATGTTGAATGGTGGGAGAAGTTGGTCTCAGCTGAGACTAATTTCTCACCCGACCACACTTACCATGATTGCCAGCAGGCTATTGCGTGTTGGCACACTTGGCAGGAGCTGCATGCCAAAATCAAGTCCGAACTGAGAGTTGAACTTGCGGCAAGGTCTTCTGGCGACTCCGGCTTTTGTCGCCCCCCCCCCCCCAATGCCAGCCTGGTCGCTTCGGCAACTCGGGTGGCAACAACAATGCTCGCCACCTCTTTCCAGGGAGCGGCGCTGGTAACCCTGACCAGCTCTGCATCCTTTGTTTCGACAGAGGCCATGGCTGGTCGACGCACTCGTCTGCCTCAGCCCCCTCAACATTCTGGGGTACTAACACCAAGCTGCATTGTTCCTGGAGTGCCGCCGGCCCCGTCGATCCCAACGGCACAATCCTGTGCATTAATTGGAACCAATTTGGTGACTGCTCCAATTGTACCTCAACAGGTTGTAAATGCTCCAAGCTTCATGCCTGTACTGGATGCGGGAGCATAGCACACTGAGCTCTCTCTGGCAACTGTGAGCGCAAGGCCAAAGCCAAGGCCTGATCGGGCAGCAGCTCTCCATCCTTCTCCTCTCTTAGACTACTATGACTTCCTTCCTTCTGTCGTACACCATCTCATTCCTTCCATCACACCTGCTTATAATAGTTTGTACTTCAGAATTTTCACCCTGTATGATGCCAATCAATTTAATATCTTCCTGCGACACTATAACCTTATAGAACATTTTCCTTTCCTTGTCCGCAACCTCACTATTGGCTTCCCACTCAGATTGCTTCCTCCCATTACCCGCACTGTAGTTCACGCCAACCATCCATCCACTGCTGCCCACCCTGCGCTTATCGAAGAATATGTCACTGCCGAAATTGCTTCAGGGTGCATCTCGGGGCCCTTCACACGGACAGAGCTTGAAGATATCCTCCGAGGCTCATTTATTTCCTCTCTGTTGATAGTGTCTGTTCAACCACAGGCACCTGGTGTCCCAGACAAACTCCGTGTCTGCCAGAACCTCTCGAAGTCTTCACACAATCAGCCATCAGTGAACAACTACATTGATACTGAGCTTTGCAAGACCCACCTGGATACCGCCGTCGGCTTCACTGAAATGGTGAGTCCACTTCCTTCCCTGCTTCCCCGGCTGCTGTCGCTGCATGTGCCAGCCCACGGTACATGGTTGCACCACAGCATGCATCAGACCTGCCGTGTCACAGCGTGTGCCGGCTTGTGCTTATCAGAGGCCTTGCACCGCTCACATTTATCAGAGGCTTTGTGTCGCCTGCATTTATCAGAGGCTTACCACCGCACACAGATCACAAATGCACCTGATGGTGCACAAGCACTTACATTGGACATTGAGAAGTTCCACCGGTCGATTCCCATGATACCAGCTCACAAGCCATACCTTGTTTTCCAGTTGAAGCTGGGCTTATTCCATATGGACCACTGTGTCCCCTTCGGCTGTGCCTCAGCCAGTAGCAACGCAGGCATGGTCGCAAACACACTTGTGGCCATATGGTGTCAATGCGGCATTGCCCCAGTCAAGAAATATGAAGATGACCTTTGCCCCGTGCGCTTCCCCACAGCTTCTGGTAGTTTCCTGGACGTAGCCAGTGGTTATCGCTATGATTACGACCGTGATAAGGTCTTGGATCTTGTGGCCCTGCTGGGTTTCCGTTGGAACCAGAAGTGCTCGCTAAAGTTTGCATCAATTGTCGTTTTTATCGGTTTTCTCTGGGACTTTGTGGAGCGCACAGTGACGTTGCCGGATGACAAATGCTGCAAGTTTCTTTGCCGCTGCGAGGATTTCACACGGCTTGCCTCTTCCGGCCCCATGGATCTCAATATGGTGGAAAAGATCCACGGCTCTCTCTGCCACATTGCATTCGTCCATGACGACCTACGCACGCACCTCCCACCCTTCTCAAATTTCATGTCCAGCTTCTTGCTGTCCCCTTACCAACTCCATCGCGCCCCCTCAGCCGTCCGCGAGGCCATCAGGACTTGGATTGCCCGACTTTCGACTTCTTGCCGAGTGCGCAGCCTGCAGCCACTAGGTCTGCCTGTCGACCTGGGTATCTTCATTGATGCCTCCACAGGTAGTTCTTTGGAGGCAGGTGGCCTTGGTCTGGTCCTTGGAGACCTGTGGGATGCCTATGCCCTGGCAGACTGGAAAGTCCCCGGCCGGGACATCTGTTGGCTGGAAGCGGTCACCATCAAAATCATGTTGCGCATTCTAGATTCTATACCTATATCCTTTGCGCGATTGATCCTTCATTCGGATAATACAGGTGCAATCGGGGCTTACATCAAAGGCAAGAGCGGTAATGCCCACCTGAACCTGGTCGTCCACCGCACGCAGGAGATACTCTCCTCACGTGCCCTCGCACTGGATATAGTCTATGTGGAGTCTGAAGCCAACCCAGCTGACAAGTTTTCCTGTGGTTTACTTGGTCCACCAGGTAAGTGGATCGACGGTTGGGGATCCTCCGCAGCTCACTCAGCTCGTCAGACAAGCGGATCTCTGAGATCCACCCAATCACCTTCCCCCCCGAGCTCATTAACTATTTCACGCCGCTTCGGCTGGCTGACCGTGATGTTTAGGGCCTGTCTAGCCATCGCTCAGGGCCGCTGTTTGCCGCCTCACGTCGAGGACAACAACAACCCACAATTGCCGCTACCAGCGGCACGCCTTTCTATTTTCTCAGTTTGCTATCAACACACCACTAGGGCGCACAACTACCTGACACCCTCCAAGCCTCCCACAATTTCACCATGGCGTCAACCGCAAGCCCCGATGCCTGTACTGCCTGTATCACCAGTCATGACCCCGATCCAAGCACGACGCCCACGATCGGGCTCATCCATCCATATAAGTTCTTTGCGTCCTCACATTCCCGTGGCCGATCACATCCACCTCTGGACGACCCCGTACCAGCAGTCTCAAGAAGCCGTGGAACAACTTCCCCTCCCCCTCCTCGCTAATGCATGATCCCTCATCTATCAGTCCTTTGCCCCTGCCACATGCTCTGCCTATGCGGCTGGTCCCCTCCGCTTCACCCAATTTTGCGACCATTGGGCCATCACTGAAAGTGAACGTATGCCAGCCTCCCCGACCCTGCTGGCCACCTTTGTGGCAGAGTATGCCAGCACAGTAAGTGGCAAGGCCATCAACAATTGGCTTGCCGGCATCCGTGCCTGGCATATCATGGCAGACGCGACATGGCCAGCTGACCACAATTGGCTCCACCTGAGCCGAAAATCAGCCGCACTGCAAGGCAGACACCACTGTCATACAAAACGAGCACCTGTATCCATGCGACATCTATTGTGCCTACAACAGGTGTGTATTTACTCACCCTTCCTGCCTTTGCTCAAATTCATCAGTCGCTGGACCTCAACTGTCCCCGCGATGCGTGCATCTGGGCCACAGTGCTCACCATGTTCTTTGGATGCAGACGCCTAGGTGAACTTTTGCCCATTTCTGCTGCCCGGTTTTCCACAGACTTCGTGGTCAGCCGAGGTGCGACTTTCAAGCAGAACCTTTCCGCAGACAGCACTGCGTCCTCGTTCCTTCTGCACTTGCCTTGGACCAAAACCACGCGCAAATTGGGCTTCGACTTAATAGTCACCAGCTGTCCACAAGACCCCCTTCATTGCCCGCTGTGGGCCATCCATGCCCACCTGTCCGCCAATGCATCCTTGCCTCCCAGCGCACCTTTTTTCTCATACTGCTGCCCCACTAATCTGTGACGATCGGCAACGTGATACCGTCATCATCAGGAAAAAGTCATTTCGCCCAAAATAGACCTCGGCAAGCCTCGGATGCTTTAAAGCTTTCCAGGGTGCTAGGGCAACAGGGCTTCCTGAGATGCTCGGTGAGCATCTCGTCGCTTGTCACTTGCATTCAGAGATACCTGGGACGCCCTAAGTCAACTCAAAGCTCCCTTGATTCAGCTTACCAGGTCATATGCATTGAGGATTTTTGTAATGTAAATATCTTTTATAGCTCACAATGACCTTGTATAATCTTAGGACACCATATAAATAATTCAAAAAATCAAATATATTCATAGAATATATATAATACAGGTAACAATACACTACAGACATATACAAAGAAGGCCATAAAGTAAGAAAAGAATATAACCTGACAAAAAATGAGTATGATTATAGACAGAAGATCGGTAAGCGCACCTAGTAGTAACAGACCAAAAAAGAGAAGAGTGAAGTATTGACTTGAAGGATAGAAGAGCCCTACAAAAAGATGAGTATGTATATAACTTGAAGACTAGTACAGAAACTCACCGCTGCAGCGGTGCTAGTTGCTAGGCTGAGCCCATATGGCAACCATGAAGAGATAGAGATGGTGACTTGGATGGGGTATGGTCTTGAGGAGATGAGCTGAACAAGCTGAGAGAATCAGTATAAAAGCTAAAAGAATTGAGGAGATAGATGTACCTGGGGAGCATCTTGCAAAAATCACCACAGCGTTTGAGGAGTGTTTGAGCTAGATAAACAGTGAAAGCATAGAACAGATACAAGAACAAACAGAAACAGAAACAGAAACAAAAAGAACAAGCAGAGCATGTAAAAAAAAGCAGGAAAAGGGAAGACCCAAGGAGAGAAGAAGATGGTAGGAGACAAGAGGACTTGTGCGCCAGAAAGTTCTAAGTCCCGAGCTCAACAATTAGCAGGTGACTTGAATGAGTCATGGCAAAAGTTGGTCGAATAGGCCAGCTATTCGACCACTTTCCATTTTTGGAAAGACAAAATTTCACAGACGTTTTGATGGGGTAATGTGCGCATTTAGTGGCGCGTCGTAACGGTCCAATTTTTATCAAAATCGGTCCAGCCGTTCTTGAGAAATTGGGCTTGCAAGTTCAGTACTTGCCAGAACTTGCCAGCTCAATTTCTCAAGAATGGCGGGACCAAAATGGATAAAAATTGGACTGTTAAAACGCGCCACTAAATGCGCACATAACCCCATCAAAACGTCGGTGAAATTTCGTCTTTCCAAAAATGGAAAGTGGTCGAAAAGCTGGCCTATTCGACCAACTTTTGCCATGACTCATTCAAGTCACATGCTAATTGTTGGGGCCTGACCCACCCCAACATGAGTGCATTCAAAAGATTGGGATACAACTCATGTTCTTGATAAACATTCTGTATTCCTTCTTAATAATTGGTGCCATTTGTATTCATATTGTAATATGGTAGTTTGACACAGTATTTCTTATAATCTCAAGTCTGCCTAGGTTGTCTCAGTTAAGTCTTATGTATCTTCCAAATACCTTGAGAATAGCATACCAAGTCGGTAGGTCTGGGGTCCTCCCAAGTCAATCCTGGATCAGCTGCGGTGCACCTGAGGCGACTCATGAACTCACCTGACCTCAGGTTTGCTGAAGATGCTTCTTAGTCACATCAGAATGATCTATGGGAAATATAGAATGACTACGGGTCTACTCAACGCCTGTAGGAAGGCCACATAACTAGGTATGCTCCTAGGTCTTCTTTTTCCAGAAGTGTTTTTCCTGATGATGAGAACTAAGACGCGACCCCTATGCGAAGAGTGAAGCGTTGGAGGTGGCGAAACACCTGACTGAGTCGCAACCTTGACGTGACAAGTGAAGTGGAAGATAATAGAGTGAGAACACGAGTCGCTCGAAAGCCGAAGACGATAAGATATCCGATTCTTTGAATATTGGTCTTTGTTCTGGAGTATAGAATACAAGAGGTGAAGTGCAGAATACTTGCGTATGTACACTACTTTAAATACTATCGCGAGTGAGCACAGACCAAGTAATTTGAGTGAAACCGATTGTCCTTAAATGCTATGTCCTATGATCAACCCTCTGCGCGAAACAATCCTTGTATATAGTAATGATCACGTGATCAGTTCCTTTAATTCTTTATATAATTTGAGTCGTGAGTTCGAACCTTGATAAGTACAGTTTGTAAGTAAGGAGGGCCTGTTGACGCGAGCATATCAGATGCCCGGTGACAATACACCGGCCGTAAGGGTTACGTTTTCTCGGGGTCGTGACATAATCCATCTGGCTTCAAAATCTTAATCAAAGCCACCTTTTTGGCCATCTGCACCAGTACATTCCACTTTACTTTCGTGAGCACCGTCCTCATGCCCCTCAGCTGCCTGGTCCACACACCGCCTGGACCACGTCCTGGGTCACAGTTTCCGCATCGGTGGTGCAGTCGAACTACTGCTGGCAGGTGTTCCACCTGAGGTAGTAGCAGCAACAGGCGGTTGGACCTCTCTCGCCTTTTTACTTTACTGGCGCCACATGGAAGATATACTGCCTATGTCTACTTCCCAGGCCTACTCGACTTCTAGCATTACTTCATTGTCTCGCATTTTTGACTCTTTCCGTCGTTCCCACAACCTGCCTGATAACTTGGACTCTCTCCCCCACAACTCGTAACTGCTCACTCGATACCACCTACTCTGATACCATTGCTGTCATATGTTGTACTCACTGCTTTGCCCGCTCGGCTGTAACCACGTATCCATTCAAATGACATCTGATTGTCTGTTAAACATTGCAAAGGATCAGAGCACTCACTCTGATTGTGGAACCCAGACCTTTCGAGCAATGTCCGGCCATGGAGCTCATGCTCTGATTGGAGGTACCTAGCCGCCGCTCTACAGGTCTTGGTTCCCCCACTGACCAGGACAGTTCCCTGGCGGTCCCGCGCTCCTTAGACCCCCTATCAGTGATCGATCGATCGATCGATGATCGGTATCTTCGATCCGAGGTCACGTGATCTCCCTTTCAGGTCTTTGGCCGCGCGGGATCCGTCATGGACTCCGTCCTAGGCACTCAACAAATACCATTGTTGAGAGCCCTCATTTCCTTCAAATAAATTAGCATTTCTTGGGCTTCCTTTAAGCCCCTAAATCTTCATAGGCACAAGCCTAGCCAGCTATCTTATCCTGTAACCCATGTTACATTGACTTTATTTGGTTTGAAGTATGTAGAAATCCTCTCATATCTACATAAGTAAATCAATAATGATGTCTTGTACGCTCACCGTAGTGTC
>KN881911.1:0-12131 GCA_000934395.1 Fistulina hepatica ATCC 64428
GGAGATCACGAGACTCGAAAGGCATTGGATTCTGTGACAAACCACCTTGTCGCTCCAGTTCCAGCCTTTGACATTCACGAAGATTGGATCCCACCAGCGTTCCTCTTTCCTCGTCTTGTCGGCGCTACGGTTGAGGTCCTGTTCACCCTGGTGCACTATAAATTTGACGGTGCAGGTCATGTCGGTGTGAAAGATACCATTGTGCCTGAAATCCTATCCATTTCTGTCATTGCCCCCAGTAGACCAATTTCTACTACACCGAGGCTTTCTCCCCGCAAGCGCCCGTTTTATGGTGGCGGCGGCGTTCCAACGTCGCCATCCAAACGTATTGCGAAGCAATCTGTGAGTTACTCTGACACTTGTGCTGGTAATTTGTTAACACGAGTTAATGTTTTCCTTTCTTGTTCTCTAGGGTGTTTCGGCGGCTCGTTGAAATATGGTGGTCAATGCATTTCTTGGACTCTAATTCGTGACTGTGTCTTCTTTTTGTCTGAACTATCTCTCGTAGCACCATCGGTGTATAAAAGTTGCTGAAATCGCCTCGATTTTTATCTTTGTTATCTGACAATAGAATGGTTTCTCGTTCTCATAAGTGCCTGGCATTTTGACTTACCATTTGATTTGTCGGCTCACTTGAATTGACTAGATTGGTTTCACTAAGCATATTCGGCTGCATTGATGCAACCCAATGCAATGTGCTACGTATACTACGTACATTCCTTCTGCTTGAATGCTTTCACTACGAACACTCATTCTTTTTCTACTCATATAACTTGCGCCCTCCTGCTCCTCTTCTTCCGACCACCACCCCACCTTTCATAGCCCCTTAGCTTACTCGAGTGCTTGGTTGTTTGGCTCCAATCATGTTCATTCAGCTTTCTGCTGGCGACGATGTCTTGCCCACTTTTTACTTCTCTCCCCCAGTTTGTGTTTTCTACCAGCGGCTGTTCTCCTTAATTTATAAGCTTTGACGTAGGTCGGCACCTCAACCAACATTGTGATTGTTGCAAGCTTTTCAGAGCTCAACGAACAGCTGCCTGATCTTATTGATCTTGTGAGGGTTGCCCAGCTTCTGGTAACACAGACTGATCACAGCACTTCCAGGACTCGGAGCCATCTCAGGAGCTACCTCATCCGTCGGCCTCCCCCAACTTTGTTGATCTCCGTCTCGCTCACCGTGTTTATCATTCCTTTGATGGTCAGCCATCCTATTCTGTTTATATTACCGTGTTTGTATCTGTAAATTTTCTTTTGTTGCGTCAGTTTTGCTTCTGATCAAATTATCCAGGATGATGATTTGTTTCAAGTTGATCCTATTGTATGCCTCGAGCGTACCTCAGTCGGGTTTACCCGTTGCTATGATTATGAATTGATCTTCCCATCGTTTAGATGAGTCTCGAAATCTGGTATTTACATGTGAATAGTCGGTTTTTGCTTCACTCAAAAAAATAGTCTTCCCCGCTACCTACCAATTGCTTTGAATGACGGACAAGATGTTGTCTTGGATTGACTCACCAGATCCCATGGTGCATTTGTTGTCCATCCGTATTCGGATGGACAAGAATTTGATTGACTCACCAGATCCCGTGTCACATTTGTTGTCCACCTGTATTTGGATGGACAAGAATTGAGTCCCAGTGAAAAACGGATCTAGCTGGGCCGAATGCTGTCGAAGAGTTCCTGATCAGTAGATATGTCCCCGTGTCACATCGAGCAAAACCAGATGGTCGGCCATCGAGCTAAATTTGGACCGTGCTCTTTCTCGCAAACTTGGTTCAAACCACTTCAGTGCAGCTGTCCTGACAATCTAACACTTCGTAAATCTATTGAAATCTATTCTATTCTGTCCGATCCACACGACACATACATGTGATTCAGATCAACGTTGGTTCAAAGGGACTTGGGACTTGTGAATTTTGTGTGATCGTCGCCAGCAATATGTGCAAACACCTCGTGGAAACAGCAGCAATGTGATTGCATTCCTTGTTCTTTTGGTTAACGTTCTAAGTGCCCTGCCCGTTGCATCGTCACTGCAAATCCGAGTGAGAATTGCACGTCCTCAGGTGGGTCGCTGCCACAAATCACACAGGTACGTTTGGTTGCCTGTATTATGAGTATCAACCGCTGGCGGCTCACCCCGCGACCGTCGCCGCGCTGGGATCGCACGGTACTGGCACCAACTTTGGTGGTGCTTTCCGTACAGATGCAGATATTACGGCAAAGCACGGGCCTGTGGTGCGAGAACGTGAGCTGCAGCCTGCAGGCATGGCAGTCAGAGTCCCATGACAGTGCTCCGCCGCCCCTGCCCCTTGGTGCTCAGGGCGACGGTGTGAGTTTGGTCCACAGGCCGATGGTAGCTGGGACCAGCTTGCGACAAATGAACAGAAGTTTGGCATTCGCACTAATTCCGACAAGGATGTGTACGCTACTAGACTAGACTCGACCGGTTTGCCCCGACTTCAAGGAGCGTGAAAAGAAGGCACGGCGCGTAGCTAACGAGATCATCATCGGCGTGCGTGTTTACTATTTTTATTTTTTATTATGACTTCGTCTCTGCCGTGGCGTCTATTTTTTGTTGTGGAACTTCACTACACGTATAACACGACCGCCATTTGCCTTATGGCATGTTCCATTCTAGGCAGCGTGCGTGTCAACTCCATTCTTATTGATATGTTACTGATTCCCAATTGAATTATATATTCACATCCCGAGTCCTCCGTTTTGGCGTCTACTCCCTGCTGTTTGTGTTGTCGAGCGCAGATGGGCATGTCTGCCGTTTCCGATTCGGACGGCTTTCACTTGTTTGTTCCTTTGGCTTACTTTCCATTCGTTCATATTTTCCTTTCCAGGCACTCACACATATCCGTACTCCTGTAGGTTGCGGCGAACGATCCCCACTTGGCAGAAGAACGTGGTCAGATTGACGATAGCGGCGTAAGTGAAGTGGACAAGTACGGGGCTGTGGTACGCGATCCGAATATGTATGTGCCGCCTGGCGCCCAGAAGCCTGGTGACACGAAGCCAACGTTTGTGCCACGCCCAGTGCGGTTGCCGGTTGACGAAAGCAAGGCAAATGGCTCCCCTACCAGTGCCGACAGTGTAGATGACAGCAAAGGCAGACAACAAGAGGGCAGACGGTGGTAAGAAGGGAGACGATGATAAGAAACCAAGTGAAGGTGTACCGCGATCAACGGGCATACACCCTCGCCCTCGCCCTCGCCCTCGTGAGTCAACGCCAGCCTGTCGAGCTTGAAGGTGTTGAGCAGCATTGCGGCCATGAAAGGCAAGATGTCCATGACTGCGAGCGTCAAATTCGCAGTGAAGCCTACGGGAGTGAGCACAACAGGCAGGATGCACGAAGCAAAGTTAACGGGCAAGCCGGCGGAGAACAACCACGCCTCTCGGTGGGGGAAAAGCCGCGGGGAAAAGCCGCTGATTCCGATGGTCATCCGACCGATTCCACGTTTCAAGGGTGGGAAGTCACTCCCGACCAGCGACACACCCACGAAGACGTCTCCTACACAGACTACGACTCAGGCAGTAGCACGCATGGTCAAGGTGTCGCTTTCGGACCACGTGCATTTTGGGGTCTGTGTATTCTCGGACTCAAACACTTGTTGGACTGCTACGAATGGATTACAGTTATTGGTATGTGCTTATTTACCGTGGCTTAATTCAGTAGTACTATGTACTGGATTGTATATGTTCTGTTGATAATATTACATTCACTGTCCCTCAATATGTTTGAATAGAAACACCTTGATGTCATCCGTCATTCGATATGTGCCAGAATTAACCTATGCCAGGCTACCCAGGCTTTTCGGTTGATTTCGAATGTGATCAAACGGTTCCACTGGGAAGGTCTGACTTCGTCAGACTAGACCTTGCGAGGATGTCCGGTTTTGATTCTTTTGCGCGCGGATCAACGATGTTGGCTGGGAGTCTTGTCAGTGTTCAACATGGGTGTGGTGTACTGAAAGTTGTTCATACATCCAAATTAAGACATTAAATTGTGATAGACATATAATATTTGATGATTTCCATCTTCCTGCATGTTTCACTACCTAAGGCAAATCAATAATGAGCAGTATAGGCCGAATTTCGAGATGGAACTTCGGTTGATGGTTCATGATGGTGATCGTGATCCGGGTTCGGAAGTTAGTCCCAGTGAAAAGGTCTGTTCAGGTCGAGCGAGATCGTGGGAATACGGAGATTCGAGGCCAATCGTTAATTCTCACACATATTGAATGACATCGAGGCTTTTCCATTCAATTATATCGAGGGACAACGAATGTAACATTATCAAAAGAATATATACAATCTAGCACTAGTACTACTGAATTAGGCTATGGTACGTACTCATAACTGTTAACTGTAATCCGCTCGTAGCAGTCCAATAAGTGTTCCAGTTCGAAAATACACGAGTCCGTGAATGCGCGAGTCCGGGAGTGCGCGAGTCCGGGAGTATGCGAATCCGAGGACATGCGAGTCCGAGAACGTTCAATGCCATGCTGGGGTATGGATGGCAGTCCAAAATGGAGGATGATATCGTGGTCGTGTGCACAGTCGGGCAGTCGTGCGGTTGTGTGGTCGTGCACAGCGTCGCACAGAGTCAGTTCGATACTTGGCTGCAAGGACATAACGTACCCCCTTATTCGGACCGTCGCCCCGATCGCGCGCGTCGACAGCACGTAACCGATGTGCGGGACGATGTGAATTGGCGCAATGCACTTGTTGCGTGAAAGGTGGTAACGTCTAGGCGTCGTTGGGTGCGTGTACATGGCAAATTTCTCCGGTTGCTCAAGCCAGCGACCTTCTCGAGACGAGCCAGCCAGGAGAGCGGCTTCGTCGGCGCCCGCACAGAAGCACAGACCGATGGCCATCCGTCGATGTGCTCGACCTCTGAAAGGCCCTCCATGCCCAGCAGGTCATCGAAATACACCATCTCCAGGTGGCTCGTGTCCGTCACACCGTGGTCACTCACAAATGCGACATCGGCAATGTCCATGAGGTTTCGGGCTTTGAGCTCTGTTTGCAAGTCTCGTGCGAAAGTGTCAACGTACTCGAGTGTTTTCTGAGGGAGTAGAGTTGGTAAAAAAGACTGAGCAGAGAGAGTGCGATGCTTACGTCAACTCGGGCAGATCCAGGACCAGTGGCGTGCCCCGACTGGTCAAGCGAGGGCTCATATGCTAAAGGAGATATACAACAAAACAATCAGATACGAAGGGAATACATACCCAGAATCAACTGTGGACGGTCCTCAATTGGAAGGTCTATCCAGGAATGATCCGCTGGAGCTTCTCCTAGATGAGAATTTTGTCCTACGCGCCCATATGACATGGAGAACTCAGCCAGACAGCGCGAGCTACTCCACTTACCTGCCACGGGATGAAGTATGTCGACGACGCACCGGATACCGTCTTCGGCGGTCCTGGCCTAGGTCAAGGAAATGTGAACGAGTGCATCGGGGATACTGGGTTCACCATACCACCAGTCAGGCTACCAACAAGACTTGACTTTCTTGTAATGGAATTCTGTTCGAGCTGCAGGATCCCAGAAGTTCTGTGCGGCGTCAGGAGACATCCACGAAGACAGCAGCGTTTCAACTCACGTTCGCAACAATACCGTGTGACTCTGCATACAGACCAGTCCCAGGTGTTGTTAGTACAAACGCTCGAAAGTCAAGAGGTCGGTCTTACATGAGTGCCCAATAGTTTCTGGTCTGAACGTCAGGCCTAATATCAAGATGCAAGGATGCTGCAAGCTGACGGGAAACTGAGCGTTGGGAAGACAGGAACCATACTTTTCGCATGCAGTCCCTTTTTTGCAATATTGAAAAGATGGGGTGTAAACCCACGGCCGAGATAGTCAGCTCTCAAGCCATCAATTGACACGAGCAGCACTGTGCACTCGAAGTCGTGCATTTGTGTGTGTGGTTGTGCACGCGGCCGTGCGGCCATGCCGCACGCGTGTTGTCGTGCGGTCGTGTGCGGTCGTGCAGTCGTGCACGCGGTCATGTGACGGACACTTAAAATTAAATTTAAAAGAACCAAAGAATGCATTCACAATGACGCTGCTGTGTCCCACGAGGTATTTGTACCACACGCCACCAGCTACAAGTGTCGTTTTCGGTGGCCGAGTCTTCGTGGTTTCGTTTGCGAGGGATCTATGTAGAGGTCAACACAATGAGACCCTGCTCATCAGTAAGAATGAAGTCAAACACGCACCGTGGATTGCGGGAAACCACTATTGAGGGCATTTCTCGTGCCCGCCACTGCTACCCTCTTCAGTTTGTTCAGGTGCCGTTGTCATGTCGAGTAAGATACTGGACGT
This sequence comes from Fistulina hepatica ATCC 64428, assembly GCA_000934395.1. Lineage (NCBI taxonomy): Eukaryota > Fungi > Basidiomycota > Agaricomycetes > Agaricales > Fistulinaceae > Fistulina > Fistulina hepatica. The sequence goes on from KN881911.1 coordinate 6,334, forward strand.
CCACCTCCTTCTGGTCCACCACAGTACTGAGTAGATGTGCAGAGGACCTGCTTGGTGTCAGTAGAGGAAGACACTGGGAAGCGCTGACTTCGTCAGAACTAGACCTTGCGAGGATGTTTAGTTTTAGTTCGTGATCAATCGTCAAAAAGTAGTTCATTGATGTTTTTGATATCAAATAAAGGAAGCATACATAATGTTTGGTGAGATATATAGTAAGATATACAACTACAGTGAGCGAAATAAGGATCATATTATTGATGTCTGCAGTGAGCGGGCATCCCTTGAGTGATGAGGTTGGCTTCAAGCAAAGCTCTTTTATCTGCTGATAGACATTGTTTGGAAAAAGGGACACAAGTACGAGTCACGTCTATGTTCCTATCATTTGTGGGCAGATCGGTGAAGGCGGAACGTGTTTTAGATGGCCTTTTTATTTTTTTTTTTATATTGTGTTCTCGAGTAAAACGAAATCTTGGTTGTCGTAAAATGGAGGCGGTGACATTGTGATCTAGAAAAAAAGGTAAGCTGTGAATTTTACTATACAATAATTAGACTTTATGTGGACACTCACAAGCTTTAATATACTTTCTGCTTTCGATTTTTTTGGAGAAGTATCGGTCTACAAGACGTTGTTGTGTTCGTGCTAGCAAAGTTGTATCTTTGCCGTTGTAGAGGATGAGGCTAATGAAGTTTTATGTTAGCTCCGTTAAATTTTTATTTTTACAGATTGAAGAGGAGTACTTATGACTATAATTGGTTACTGTTCTCGGTATACCACAAAAATCAAATGGTCCCACCGTGAAAAACTCGGTACAGTGTCGACGATAATCCAGTGTCAACATATGACGTGATTTGCTAAATGAAAAATGAGCGATCGCAATTCTGTGGTTAGACAGGAAACTTTACTCGTCTATGGCGATTCTAGATATGACATGAGTAAATATTCAAAAACAGACCGTAAAAAGTAAATCGTACAGATGTAGATTTCTGGGAGGCTGATAGATGCTCCAAATCGTTTTGCCTTGAGGACGCATCAGGACGATTTCGTCCGAGTCAGACTCTGCGGTGTCCATCAAATCTTGTTTAACTTCAAGGAGTTCACTATATGATTTTGTTAAACAATTTAAAAAAAAAATAAATCCCAAGAAAAAAACCATTACCGATATGCTACGATGGGATAACTGACGAGTTTGCGACGAGTATAGGATGGGATTGCTCCATGGACGTTATCGTTCAGTTGTGTTTTATGGGAGCGTGTGGTGTGTATGGTACTCGAGTCAAGTAAGTCGTTTGGATCGATACAGAGTGTTGGAGGTGTTTCACTGTACACTCGAAACAGACGTGTTTCAAAATGTGTGATGAAGCTCTTTGATCTGGACGACATTAGATAAAGTATAGAGTTAAATGTTTTGCACGCTTACCTGTAATATGCGGCAAGAGGATGAGTGGAAAGTTTGAGTCCTTCCACAGAACATGGTTCATATATAAAACTATGTAAAGTTGCGAGTAAGGCTATTTGTTCATGAACGGAGTTTGAATTGTTATATTGAAACACAGAGGAGAATCGGTTAGTCGAGGTCAGATCAACTAAGTCAGGATCAAAGAGATCACATCGCAAAGTATTAATCTGTTATTTGTCAGAAATGACGTATGACAGAATCAGTGTTGATACTAACGTTTGGGTCATTCAAATCATTGGTCATACTTTTCTTCAATGTTATGGAATCCTTGGCATGAGCAAACAAAATTTTGTCATAACTACAAAATAAAGAAGCATTTGAGTTCCAAAAAAAAAGACATATAAATGGCTCACTCTACCACCTCTTTGTCCAAAACGTTTAAAGTATATGCATCTCGAGACAAGCTAGCTTTTCGTATCCGATAACAGTAACCTTCACTTTTGAAGAGAACAAAGGCATAAGCGAGGAATAAACGTGCCATCCGCGAGGGAGTGTTTAGGCAGTCATATGCTAAAACCCATGGCGAGATGCCTGTTATACAATAAAGCGGCATGTAGAAAGAAGAAGAAATGAGATCGTACCAGCATATTGAACAATCGTTGGTGCTAAATATGTCCCACATCCCGCAAAAGCCAAATGATCATTTCGGATTACTTCAGTGATAGTCTGATTTCGAGCGCTCTTTTTAGTCAGTTTACTGATGGAGTTCATTGTGGCATAACCCCATTTGGTAATCCAACTATTGAAGTCTTTAATAGACCTCATGTTTCCCAGAAGGTCAATAACGGGAAATGGGACGGCTGACAGAGGTGGCGGGACACCTCTAACAAGTGATTTTGAGTCCGTTTTGCTCGGGATATCAAACAAAAAGGGGTGATCTGCAGGATTATACCATACGACCTGAAACATGTCAGCCCCAAAAAAAGAAAAGAAAGAAAAAACGTACATGAAACAGATTGTCCCATGACGATACGAGTAAGATGAGCGATCCAAGGTCGTACGCGATACTTTTTGAAACTCGAGACTTTGGATGGTCAACGCAAGTAGCGTGAAAAGATGAGGAAGCGCACCTTTTTTGAAACACGTGAAAATGTCTCAAATTTGGTCTTTATCATTGCATTGACGGTGGTGTGCGTTAAAGGAGTAAGCTAGACAGGTTTGTGAAGGAATGTTATGTGCAGGTATTTAGTGTGATAAGCCTGCTCACCTGTAACGCCAGGTTTTCCCGGAAAATGATAGATATGGAGCGTTGGGCGAAAAGTACTTTGGAAGGTCGTAAGCGTGCGTGTTGAAGAATATCAGAATCGACAGTTGGATCGTCGCACTGCTCCGGCAGAAGTCCGGGAGCAGGCCAAAGGTTGTGACGACACTGAGCTGTTCCCCGGGTGAACAAGGAGTGGGAGTCGACTGGACACATAACGGTGGGGTCGCTCAAAGTACGACCATGTTTTGCGAACTCTTCTTCATCACGTGCCGAGGGGTCTGCTAAAATTCGACGAAGGTAGTCCTCAGGTTGTAATAGAGAGATGACGTGCTGGACAGTGCGACCACATTCGCGCACTTCGATGGCTTCAGGCATGACGCGTGACGGGCAAAGGATGAGGAGAACGAACGACCTTGAAGGCATTGTATTTCTCGATGACGTCATATGGTTGAAAACACCGGTTCATGATGAAGTATACACCGTACATAGTATAGACTGTTCTCCTATAAAAACAAGCTCGCGGTTGGCGTAGGCGCCCAAAGTACATTATAATAAGGAAGGACACCTTTGTCGTCATTGACCATTGTTATTGGTGTCGGTGCTGCTGGAGGCGTACATTTTGGTTGACGGTCGACGCATTCTAACGGTCCTGCAGTACAGGTTACAAACACATCTCGAACAGCAAAGCTGCGGTCATGTTATTGTTTCTGATTCTTGCGTCTGACCGTGGTTGCCAAGGAAAAGTGGGTCGAGGTGGCACGTCAGGCCTCCGTGGTCGATAGGATATAGAGGATTAAACTCACAGCTGGTATTTATGCCGTGTACCTCATTGAGATAACTTCGGACGGCGTCTTCACGCACGGTAGACTCTGAACATGACCGCGTGCATACGTTACTTGGGCACCACAACATGGCGGGTATTGCAGGTAATGGTGCGCGATGATGTGTTCATATAATACGTCGGTTTGTTGTCGTTGGAAGGTTGGAAAGCAGTCCGTTGCTGGGAGCTGGATAATGACGGATAATGACGGTGCGGGGAACTATCCTGGTTCGTGAGTGACCATGAATGGATGACCAGTTGGCGAATCCGTTATGTCGTTACGTTGTAGCAGCCATGTCGGTGCAGGGCAACGGCTGTGTTCTACCGGAGGGCGTGTCATCATTACAGGCGGTGACGTACGACGTGCGAGGTACGACAGGCAACAGTCACCCAACTACTTTTTTTTGCATTGCGTTGTGGGGAGCGAGACGGGAACGCAACGTCGCTGGAAGATTGATCGAAGCTTTAATCCGTCTGGCGATTGGCGTACGATCGTTGCCTGAACGATGGAACGGTTCAGTTCATCTTCAAATACGCCCGTTGACGTACGCAGGTTTTGCGTGCGGCATAGACGTAAATCGTTTACGGTGCGCCAATTCTTTTGAGGCATATGTGCAGGTTGAGATTGTTGTCGGACAAGCGTCGTGAGTCGGCAGTAGAACGTGAAACTGATAAAATAATAAGCAGCTACACTTACGACGTAAATGAATAGTCGTTTTGCTCACTTTTCAGAACAGCGGCGAGCAGTCCGCTTTAAGAACGTTAAGGAGGTCCGTGGTAACGACACTCATAAAACCTAGCGGGGACGAGAAGTCTTCCCCACGTGGACGTGGAAGTGGAACCTGCAAGGAGGCGGAACAGTTTTGTCATTTGTAAGCGAAAAGACGGTGTTTCGGAAGAATTATTGCAAAGGTAGACATACCTTATATCTTTGATGCGCATGATCGGAACAAGATGTTTGTTCTTGTATTGAGAACATGTCGGGATGCGAATCGTCCGTATGCGCCACTGAATCGTATTGAGTAGGTGACGGCCTGTCGAAGCTCGCGTTGATCAAATGGGCTGTACCGGGAGAGATTAAAAAAAGAAATCCAACAAGCAGTAAATCTACCTGCTTCTATGAACGTGAGACGTTCGTACGTTCGCAGCGGTTGTTACTCTTCCAAGGTAGTCCTATTCGGGGCGAGCGTTTGTCGCCTGCGCGTATGACAAGTGCAATGGCAACTGTCGCTGAACGAGACATACCACACTGACAAGAAATATCGATGAGTATAGATGTTCAAGGTAAAGAGTGGAGTGGGTGATACGCACTGTATGAGTAAACCTTCGGAGCGGTCACACACGAGGAGACTTCCCGGCGGTCCTGTTGGCCATGAAACCATTGTAGTTTGAGGTAGTTCATGCCCGGGCTGCCACTCGATGTACTCGGTAGATACGTGGCGCTTATCTTCCCACCAGTGTGAATGGTGACAGTGTAGGCGTAATTATGGGACCGGGGATACCGTTGACGATGGTTGTGAGCCGCGGGATCAGCTGAGTCAAGCAAACAAGTATGAGTCAAGCAAAATCTTGTCCACCCGTATTTGGATGGACGAGAATTGAGCCGCGGGATCAGCTGAGCGCTGAGTCAACCGAATTCTTGTCCATCCGTATTTGGATGGACAAGAATTTGCTTGACTCAGCTGATCCCGCGGCTTAATTCTTGTCCATCCAAATACGGTTGGACAAGATTTTCTCTGACCACCATCTCTACTATCCCGAGCTCTATTTATCGAAGGTATGTTGAAAAATTTTTTTTGCTTTGAATACCCTTCATTCATTTATGTAAATGTGATGCCCTTCAGGTACAAAAAAATGTCTTCATCTAGTCACACCGACGGGTGGGAGAATACTACACAAATTTCTTGGCAGGCAGTGCCGAATGAAGATATGATACACAAAGGTAGAAATTTCTTTTTTCTTTTCTTTTTTTTTTTGACAGTTGGCCGATAGATTTTCAACACAGCCAAAAAAGGATAAGGCCTAATACCGATCCAGTCAAAAATGCAGCGAATCAGCGTAGACGATAGTAGGTGGAAATACCAGATAGGTTGAGCTCCGAGTATTAATTGTGATTGTGTAGTTACCTGAAGCGAGGTCGAGAAGTTCCCCAGGAAAAAACCAGGCGGGGACGTCGTCCTGCGGCACCTTTGAGCTTGGATGCAGCCCCTGCTGCAGGTAGTTCATCGCCATCTCCTACTCCGGTGCCTTCATCGCCTCTTACACCGACTCCTTTGAGTCCGATCTATCGTAATCTGACTGTCTGGGTAGACCAGCA
>KN881912.1:0-12084 GCA_000934395.1 Fistulina hepatica ATCC 64428
CTTGAAAACAGTATCAAGTGTTCAAGTGTTCGCAAAGGTCTAGTTTTCATTACCGTGGGCGTCTTCATGCCGGTGGGGCCCGGTGCAAAAAGATAACTCGAAGCAGGCGATGGTGTCCCTTGATGTCCTATTCTACTCTACGCATTTTGTAGTACCATACGAGGCGCATTTAGGTAAGCTCCTGCTTTGGAATATACAGTGGACTCAACAGAAAAAGCCTTGTGAGCGCAGTCTGGCCAGCGCATTTTCCACAAACGGTAATTGCTCTTTCGGAGTCTTATGAAGGACGAACTTGGCAGATCGGACGGGCGCTCAGGTAAATAACTTCAAGTCTCGAACTACCGCACGACATCCGCGTATCGCACCTCGAACGAGGAGAGCACGTGCAACACGGATAGCGAACGGCGCGAGGGGCGTCATCTGGAAACCAATGTGCTTGGTCTACGCCGACGAAGCAGAGCCCCGGGATCCCCCGCCACATGTGCGTGCAACGGCGCTTGTTCTTCGCTTTACCCATCGTAGATCTTGTGCGTCAGCGCGTCGACGTTGAATTACTAGCGTCATGCACGCCGTCTTCGACGTGACCGTCATGATGTCAGACAGGGAGTCCAGCTTCCACCCTCGGACTGAGGATCTCGTGAGGATAAAGCGTACTCGAACTCACGCCGTCTTCTTGCCACTCTGTCCACTCCGGATAACCTCGTGCAGTCGGCAGGCGCATCGGCTGCCAGCTGAGCATGAGCATGCCGCAGCTTCCCTTCAGATACAATGTGCATGGCCCGCTCCCGACCGGGAGAAAGAGAAGTGGAAGGTCCGTCTGCCAGTGGCTGGAATTCGCTTTGACTGCATAGTATATCATAGAAGACACGATAGTGCATTGCGGAGGGTTTCATACAACAAGTCTTCTATCGCCGCTTGTGAGTACTATCAGTAAGTAATTAGAAGCTCCTACTTCGCGAGTTACGTCTTTCGAAGACAGTGCAAGACTCGTACTAGGACGTTCAATTGTTGTAAGTACTGGCGTGCCGCATAAAAGTCGACTTCGGGGCAGCATCGGACCTGTAATTGTGCTGGATCATGCGTCGCCGCACTCTGTGCGGCGCAACGGACACAACCCCCGTTTATCGCAGTGAATCTATATTCTTCTCATTCTGTCATAACAATAACAAATTAGCTCATCAACATCTACCGTCGAATTACCAGCGAATGCATCATTGGCACATAATGCCATGTAAACAACACTCCCCAGAAGATAGACAAGCATATCATGAACGATACAAATCACAATTATAATTAAAGGAAGTTGCAAGATCAAACAAGCATACCAGCAATACCGGCGGTTTGCAGTGTGGAAATGAAACCGCAAATCAGGGCCGACGTCCCGACACGCGCGATGAGCGCGCTTCGCGACGGTGCGAGTGCTCCAAGCACACCGATTTGGATACCGAGCGAGCCGAGGTTCGCGAAGCCGCAGAGTGCGTATGATGCGATGGTATATGCGCGATCCGAGAGCGGGTTGTCCGACGACTGTAGTGCCTCGAGCGACGAGTACGCGGAAAACTCGTTCGCGACCAGCTTCGTGGCGAGGAGCTGCGCAACAGGGAGCAGCTCGTCCCGAGGCACACCGAGGAAGAATGTAATCGGGTAGAAAATGTAGCGAATGATGAGCTGCAGCGTGAGCTGGTGGATGCCGAAGCCCTTGCCGATCCAGGTGAGGAGACCGTTGATGGCAGCGACGAGGGAGAGAACAGTCAGCACATTCGTCCTTTAACGTTTTTCTGTCAGCGCCCACGCCCCGCGAAGCATATATATGAAGAGAAAGTGTCAGGGGACGTACAAAATCTGACCAGCAACGATGAGACCGAATACAGCACCCTTGCTGAAAGCGTGCAGGGCGTTGGCCTTTGGCGGAGTAAATGCGGGAAATAATAAAGGGACACCGTAGCTGTGAAGCTCACAGGGGGGTTCTTCTCTTCGCCACGATCGACCACAACCTGGCCACGCGTCACGGGCTCATCCATCTCAGGGAAGCGAAGCTTGCTGATGGCAATGGAAGCCGGGATACTCATGACAGACGACGTGATCAAATTCTGTGGCGGGACGCCCATGCTGATATAGGCAGACAGCACAGAGCCAGCGATGGTCGAAAATCCGGAAGTCATAACCAGATCTTCTCGTCTCCCTGAGTCATGGAATCATAGAAGATATAAAAGACAAACTTACGGAATTCGGATTCCGTCATGAGATCGACGTAGGGACGGACAAGACAGGCGGATTCACCCTGTCCAATGAAAGGGGAGGCTGCAGCAACGACGGCTTCAGCACCGGAAATGTTCATGAGCTTGAAGAAGAACCAAGCACTATGGTACGCTTCGTTAAGCAACTCCATCTGGAAAGCTATTTCAAAAAAAGGAACACCCACAAGTTTTTGATGATCCATTGCATGACGCCCAGGTAGTACATCATTTGTACAAACGAAATGAAGAAAATTACAGCTGCGAGCTTTAGGTGAAGCGGTAAGAGACGACGTCGGCGAACGTGGAGATTCACATACTGTGTTGACGAAGAACCAGTCGTCTGCGACAACTGCTGCGCTGAAGAAGAACGCTGCACCAGCCTGAGACTCGTCCAAGAAGTCGGCCGCAAGTGTTGCGATCCACTTGAAAATGGAATAACCAGCGTCCGTCTTCAGGACGAACATCGCAATCGCCTGCTGCAGGAACAGGCCGACAATGACGGTGGGCCTGTCGTGAGTCAACGACCTCGAATTCACAGCCATTCGAACGAGATGATATAGACGAACCAGGGTACTGCGGACCGATTTATCGAGAAAAGCCAGAAACAGAACTGAAAGATGACGAGACCGAGCACACTGATCGCACGATCAACATAGCTCGTGTTCTATAGGTCGTGTGAGCCACTCAAGATAGAGGAAATTGCAACTCCTTAGCCACATACGCCCGTGAGGGGGAAGCCAAATGCCGAGCCGAATATAATTCCAAGAAGGCAGAGCCAGCCGATGGTAAGGCGGACGCGGTACGGAAGCTTGAACCAGGGCCTCTCCACGACGGGCTTCCAGACGGCTTCAATAGGATCCGCGACGATAGAGTTAGGAATAAAGCGAAAGGCAATAACACTTGAAAACGAGAAAAAAAATGAGAAAGGAAAGAGAGTGAGCGTGTGTGATTTTTTTTTTGCACTCACATCAGGAAGAACCAGGCCCACCACGTCTGGACGACCCTAGTGGCTGATCAGCTTATCGTCGAGTGACGCGGAGATCGGTGGCCTGTAAGGTAGCACACCCACCATCTGTGGCGGGTAGCCTTCAGCACAGTGGCGCTGATCCACCAGCCAAGGATAATGGCGGCAACACCGCCTAGGATGAGGGGACGGAAGCGGACGAAGAACGAATGTCGGCGTGCCTTCGCCCCTTCGACCTCGCGGGCCTCTTTCTCGAGCTCTTTAGCGAGCAAAGCGTCATATCTGAGTGCCTCGACACCGAGAGGCTCCTTTGCAACAGAGTTGGAAGAGGCGCCGGAATGCCTGCGCTGGACAGCTTGCTTCTCGATGTCGACGTTGGCGGCGGTGGTGGCGAGGGTATGATTCTCAGAGATTTCTGTATCCATTGTGGACGACGACGGCCACTGGAGAGCGAGATCGCCAAGATCGGGGCAGGGCGCAAAGAAGGACGCGAACAAAGATCATCATTTTTATTTGCGCGTTGGATAACAGGCACGGCGTGCGCGGGTGGAGGTGCCATATGGTGTACTTACCCGGAACCGCGTGTTGAATATATAAGCACTAGAGTGACCAACGGCGGCACTGCTGCCTCGGCCCTCCGGTCCATTCGTATCGCCTTTTCAAGCTCCTCGCGTCTCGATAACCTATTTGAACGAGGTAGGCATGGGCGTTGCTTGATCAATGGTCGCATGACGAAAAACTTCTACGTTGGTGCACTAAAGCACCCGTTCATTAGTATAAGATGTGGATTACCTTCACTACTGCACTTACATATATTTTTTACCGTCCAAGAGCATCCCACACAGACCACCGTCGGCGAGCCAACACGGCCAGGCAGCCGGTAAGATGCGCCCGCCAAACATGCTAATGTCGTTGATAGTGTCTTATCTAGTCTCCCGTAGTCAGACTGCATTTTTCAGGCTTGATAGCTGCCAGCAATCGTCGTTCAAAATAGAGTCTTATCCGGTCTTATCGACTGCCCACAGTCCACGAGGGCCAAATTCATCTGCGGCCTGGCTGCCACGACTTTCGACACCATTGGCTGAAACTCACTGCTGGCCCGTCATGTCGAAAGTTGAATAGAGCTATATATGTATATAGATAGAGGGAGAGATGGTCGAACAATTGCTTCATCTCCATCTCCTTTTTCCGAGTCAGTAATTTTTTACAGGTATGCGTATATGAGTCACTCACTCAATCGACAAACATTTCTTCTTTCAAAAACATTTTTGAAGATATAGTTCGTCCATCTGATAATCTATTGCCCTCATCGAAAGAAGTGTGTTTACCACAGGGCCATTTCTTTCAGGTCAAATTGGTGGCAACTAGGTGAGCTGTCCGACAGGTACTGGCGTGAACGCGTCACGTGCCAGTTGTCGATGCTTCTTAGTTTGCAAAAAAAAATGGTCATACGTATTGATTACCCAGCGCTCGACTCTCGATTGTCCTATCCCCTACTTCCTCTTATCTACGACATACTATAAACTTATACATACGAAGATATACCAGAAAAACCAGCCGAATATAAACGTGTACATCTGTGTATGCGCGTAGGCGGAAGGAGGAGGGGTGAACACGCATAGGCCTCAACGGGTTATGAGAGAGTGCGGTCCATGCACGTTCGACGGTACACCGACACAGGAAAGAATATGGTGAAGATGAGGACAGACAGAGTATACGCGGCGCGGATCCCAATATACGTGAGGACCGGAACTGGCAGCTCGACCGCGAAGGGACCAGAAGATGGGGAGCGCTCACGGGAGACGTTGCCTTGGGGAAATTTGCAATTTTGAATCGAGTTACACGACTAATACGTATACGATTGGGGCACCCGAAATTTGGGGATGGGGATGGACGGAAATGGGGACAGAGCGAGGTCGCGGGTGACCAAAGGAAGGGAACACGGAAAGGAGGAAACACCGGTATAACTAAAAAGAAGCACATATTTGTAAGGGGTATGCGTGCGAATAATCGATTACCTATTTATTATTCCGTTCCGTAAGTAAATCTGTAGAGAAGAGTTGTTTGCATCAGTATGTATCCTCACCTATTTTATGCCATGTTGAAACGAACGAAGGGTAAGAATTAGGGCGGAAGGGGAGAAAACAAGAGACATAGGAGAGAAGAAACGGAAACGCGAAAGGCAGTCGTCATGATCTCGGACTGGCAAGCAAACAACACCTGCAAGATGAAGTAAATGTCCATAAAAGGCAAATGGGATGCAGACGAGACCCTTCCATTCAATAGAGGAAAAAATATATCGACATTCATACGTCGTTCATTCCACAGGGAACTGACGAACACTGAATCGCAAGTCACAAAACATTTGCATCTCGTGAAAAAACTTCATTTGCCTTTTATGAGCAACTACTCATAACAAAACATAAAGCGTAAATGTAAGCGTAAAAACCCGATTCCTCACTGAAAGATGGGTTACTCGATAAGAAAATACGCACATTGATAAATGAGCGACGAGGACCCAGCCGAGAGGTGGCAGTCAGTGTGCGCGCGCGCGCAAGCTCGACGTCAGACCGGTGACGGAGGCGCGGCACGTCTCTGGCCAACATGGGGGATCCGGGATATTACCATAGTGGTGAGGATACGTGAAGGAAATATAACATTGAGGTTAGCATGACGATGGCAGCGCCACTCACGTCACATTGTGCAACGACCGCTACTGAGCGGGGACGACGGTCGACTGATGGGAGATGTCACATGAGATCGTGCGCGCAGCGCCGACTTTTCGTTGTGACGTAGGATCAAGGAAGCGACCAGCTGTGGACTCGACACGGGCGCAGGCGCATCCTGCTGGGACCGCCGCTCCTTCTCGAGAACCGCGGTGATGCGCTGCACGAGTAGACGGTCCTGCGCGTCAAAAGAGTCGCACTGCATGTCGATGTCGATGTCCATTCCGCTATCGTCGTCGCTGGGAGCGAAGGCGACAGTGCCTCTAGATGACCGCTGGCTGATGCGGAACGCGACGCTGCGCTGTACCAGCAGCATGAGCTGAAGGTCGCGGCCCGGAGCAGACACGTGCTTCGATGAGACAGACGCGGAGCGGCGCGAGCGTTTGCGTGGTGGGGTGGTGATGACCTTGCCCGGGAGCGAGTTCGCACGGCGACGGCGCGGGATCACGCTGGCGCACAGTATACCCTGGCCATCGTCGTCCACAGGACGCGGCATGGGAACCGGCACGCACGGGAATGGTAGACTGCAGGAAGATGGTGACACCGGCGGGCTGTCGGGCAGGTCAACTGCAGTGGACAGCAAGTAAGGGGAACGAGCGCTGGCAGATGTGACGGCCGCGTTTGCAAGGGAGACAGTGCATGTGGGAGCGGCCTTCGAGGCGGACAGCGACAGCGTTTTGTAATGAGTGTGCGTATTCTTGCGCCGTTTGCTGGGGTTGGTATTGTCGTTGGTCTTGTCACGCAGTAGCATAGCGGCAACGGATGCTGCACACAAAGGTATGATACCCTTTAGTTAGGCTTTGCTCATGCGCACACAGAAGAGCTTCAAGGTACAATACGAGAACCACGCCCCTACGGAGAAAGACAGATTCGGCTGTTGTTCTCGTGAACGGCCAATCCGGGAGGAGATGGTGGTCGGGAAGGTACGCAAGACGAAAGAAAAAAGGAAAGAACGGCGAGGCACGAGTTGGGCTGGAACGCCTCGAGGCAAAACTAATCGAAAGGCAGGAGTGAAAGAAAGGTTGGATGACAGAACATCACGTCGTGCGTGATGACTCACACGCATGTCAATAGAACGCGCCCATGTGATTATGCTCGTTGACTCGCTCAACTTGCTGAATCTCGTACTCTGACAACAGGCGAATATATGACTGCGCCGAATTACAAGAAACGAGTGTCGAAAGCCGCGCATTCATTCAATTTTCCGGGCGCTCCTTCATGTAACGCGTTGCTACGGAAGTTCGTTCTCAAGAACTCGAGTAATGGCACCGACTTCTCGATGTTATCATTTCTCAGAGTTTCTTCCGCAATTTGTCTGCTGTCTGTTACCCTCACATGAACAACTGTCACAACCTGAGTGGTTTTTGCAGCCGGAACATTCTGCTTCAGCAGGAGTCGCTAGGATGACCGACTCTGTGAGTGGCAGTGCTTGGCAGCCGTTAAGCATGTCTCATCACCGTCCATTCACGCTACAATGTACGTCGCGACTCGGAAGCGGGCGACGATTTGAATCAGCGGACGCAGCCCTTGGGAGTCGCATCAGCGCTCACGGGGTTCCACCTCAGGAATACGCGCTATCTGGCGAAAAGCGAGGTGCTTTGTTTCTCGCTCTTCCACTTGATGTATTTCTAAATTTCATAGTATGCATAGCTATATACACATCCCCCGCGGCAGATCTTCGCTCACTTCGTACATCAAACACAGCAAGTACCGACCGGTAGGGAAGGCGAATTTCCGGTTCGAGCAGTTGGACCATGTGTGATGGCTTCTTTCACATAGCTATGCAGCCTACACTCCCCTACACTACCTTCCATGCATTCCGCCAGCAGAAAACAGTCAACTGATTGTTGACATTGCTCAGGTGACCGGAATGACTTCGACGCGTGCAATTCATCGCTCTACAGCTTTCTTATCGCTCCATGACCATTACTTGCCTCGCAACAAAATTCCAGGGCATGGGCGTCGGCATCTCTCTCCGAAACAAGGGTTTTGGAAAGCTCTTCGTCGATGCATGGCGGAGGCTGGGCTGGTACCTCTTCAATGAGGTGCTGAATGAGGTGCGATGCAAGATTGCAGAGCAGCAGCAATTTACGATCATTATTATCGCGCTGGCGAACAGGTGAAACCTTCACCACCTAGTGGCAGGTAAAATGACTTGAAATGGATAACACGATCGCGCACATATGGCAGTCCCGGGACCATTCTCTCCATACACATTTGCTCAGTCTTGGCATTTCTTGCTGATATGCAGCATACTTTATTCATTACCCACTATTCTCAACACCCATGGATGACATGCGGCCCCCGCGATTTCCGTTTTACTTGTAAGTCAGTGCGAATTTCAGTGCGCTTTACGACGAGCCACCCATTGTTGCGTTCCGGGAGTGAGCAGTCACCAAGGGGGGGGGAGCAATTGCCCACCCATCATTCGTTTCTCCATGAAAACTTACTCGTTTCTTTTTTCCCACTTATTCGTGCTTGAACTGATTTCAAATCGCGAACGGCGTCTCGTTTTCGATCTCTCGTTGGCCACTACACGACGGCCCTTGATTCCGTGATCGTCGACTCGCTGGAGGTTTTTTTTTTCTGCATGACCCGTCGACGCCAGACGACGAGGGGGAGTAACCTGGAATTATGCCAATGTTTTGTCATTGTCTGGGGCTCCCTGTCGCCCGTTCCAGGTCCCATATTAATGCAGATCTTCCTCGAGGAGGACGGATTCAAGAGTATGTTGGCGAACGATACGACTGACCTTTGTTACCATTCCCGGAATCCCGGAACTCTCTCATGGCGCGTACTTGCTTGATAACAACAGGTACCATAACAACTTTGCCCTATTACAGGAAATGAAAAATGAACATGGGACGCCGAGTCATTCCGTTTTTTTTTTTCTTTTTGGCGTTACCTAACGCGAAGGTAAGCATACTTACATAGGACATGACATAAAGAACGAGTTACCTTCTCTAATGACGAACAAACAAAACACCACAATTGGAACCTCGATGCTTGTAACCCAACTGTTCTTTTCGTGTTACTTTTGTCGTTCATGCGAATCCTTCCATCACCAGCCCGTTATCAAAGCAGGACTGCAACTGTGCCAAAAAGTGTTCCCGCGCTGTCGACATGCCTGCGTATTCCTCCCAACGGTAGTGGCATCTCTCGAGCAGCTGCATCGCCCCATACCGAGCAGCCGTGTATCGCGAAAGGATCATGGCTGCAAGCGACTCGTCTATCCTTTCCAGCTCGGTCTCTTGTTGTCTGTTCAATCTGATATCAAACTCCACTTCTCGTAGTCTCGGAAACAGCGGTGACACAGAGGAGGTACGATGGTAGGCGAGCATCTTCATAAAGCGGGGCCAAAGCAACAGGTCCGCCTTATATATGCCTATCTTGAACTCCTCGACGGATTCAAAAGTGTGTGGATCCTCGAAAAGGGGTAACATGGATTCGTCCTGCATATTTCTCATGGCCAATCGCGTGAGCGAGGTAGAGCGAGCAATAAAATGTTGGAGCGTGCGAGCATGAGCGTCAAAGAGACCATATTCGGTGTGCCACGGATCTGTCAAATTGCAGCTGAATTCGCGAAGGCGAGGTAGAGAGAACGAGAGTAAAAATGGCGCGAACTCGACATATCTCCCTTCTAGCTCCAATGTTTCGATGGGGAGACTAACTAGCGCTGTGAAAGGGGAACCTGACCTATAAAAACCATTCGCGATGAGGGTGGCTGTGCGTAGCGATTCAAGCTTCCACAAGAAACTGAATATAGTGGGTGAGGTGGAGCGGATGAATACATCGGTAATCTGTGGAAAGGGAAAACCTGGAAGTATCCGATTAACGTCACAAAACGATTTTAAATGCATGATAAGCGAAAACCGTCGGAGCCTAAGGGAGTCTGTGAAAGCCGGTGTGACGAGTTCATCACACCATGTTCCATCATGGATTCCGAGAGCGAGCTCTTCGAGTACCGGAAAAGAATCATGGGGAAGAGCATTGACTAATGTGAAATGACGCCTATCGAGGAAAAGTCGTAGTGCTTGTATCCGCCAGCCATAAAGATGTAGGTTAGACACCAGCTCGAGACAGCGGTGCTTAGCAGGAAAAGGGGAGTATTCATGTCCCAGCTGTATTTTCAAGGGCATAGGAAGAGAACGTTCAACCCACGTATCAATGATGCTCAATGGCGGTACATCCCCAGGATGACCAGGAAGTGGGAATCGCAAGTTACACCACAAAGATGGTGTGCTGTATACCACATCGTGCCAGCGCTTGCAGACGCTTGCAATGCATATCGGAAGGCTGGGGCTGCCATAAGGGAGGTCAAAATGATAGATGAAGGAAAATATGTGAAGGAGCAGCTCGTCTGGAAGAAGTCGAACCGGAGACAAGAGGCTGTGGGCAGCAGCCGCCCGCCATACGAGAGCAGCCCTTTGCGCATTTAGCGCCTTTAGTTGGACATCCAAAGCAGCGACTTGTGCATCTATGTCTTCGGCGAATAAGGTGATTTCTTGAGTATACTCTACGGGGACAATATTTGAACGGAGCAGGGCCGTCAGTGACTGCAGGCTCCAGTCAGTCTGTTGATCAAGATGGTCAATGCTTGGGCTTGAGACCAAGGAAACGCGGAGCCATGATGCATGATCGGTTGAGTGCATGGTAATACAACGAATTCTCGCATTTACAAACGCACCTGTTCATGAAGAATGCGATGGTACGGTTCGTCCAACGTTCACGGTCTCTTTCAAGTCTTTGTGAAGTTGGCCCCCTTCAATAGGATAGTGATGACCGATCATCGATCACAGATCACACGTGGAACATGTGATTACATACGAGCGCAATCTCGTACACTGGCCACATAGTCGCCTGCGAACAGAAACGAGCGGTGGTGCTGTGGCCCAGGACGATTGTGAGACCCGATCCAATGACTCTCTCAGCGCCCGATCCGGCCCGGGCACAACCTGCGTTTGCCCTCAGCTGGCCTCAATTGCACCATCGACCACGTCTCTCCACTGACTCTAATTGTTTCGCCTTCAGAATCGAAGTATCCTCAATAGTTTGTGATTTGTTCCCCTCATCAGAAGCCACCCATTCATTCATTTTTTCGGGCGCTCCTTCATGTAACACGTTGCTGCGGAAGTCACCTCAAGTTCGTTCTCGAGAGCTCGGGCCATTGCACCGACTTCTCGATGTTATCATTTCTGAGAGTTTTTTCCGCAACTTGTCTGCTGTCTGTTAACCCCACATCACCGACTGTCACAACCTGATTGGATTTCGCACCCGGAACATTCTGCTTCAGCAGAAAGTCGGTAGGATGACCGACTCTGTGAGTGGCAGTGCTTGGCAGCCGTTAAGCATGTTTCATTACTATCCATTCGCGCTACAGTACGTTGCGACCCGAAAGGGGGCGACGATTTGAATCAGCGGATGCAGCCCTTGGGCGTCGTGTCATCAGTGCTCACGGGGTACTACCTCAGGAGTACGCGCCGTCTGGCGAAGAGCGAGGTGCATGTTTCTCGCTCTTCTCCCGCTTGATGTACTTCTAAGTTTCATAGTATGCATAGCTATATATACATCCCCCCGGTAGGTCTTCGTTAATGTTGCCTCGCATACCTACTGGATATCAAACACAGCAAGTACCGACCGGAAGGGAATGCGGACATCCGGTTCGAGCAGGTTGACCATGGGTGATGGCTTCTTTCACGTAGCTATGCAGCCTACACTACCTTCCATGCATCCCGCCAGCAGAAGACAGTCCATTGGCTCTTGGCATTGTTCAGGTGACTGGGAGGACTTCGACGCGTGCAATTCATTGCTCTACAGCTTTCTTATCGCTCCATCACTTGCCTCGCAACAAGATTCCAGGGTGTGGGCGTCGGGATCTCTCTCCGAAACAAGGGGTGTGAAAAGCGCTTCGTCGATGCATGGCGGAGGCTGGGCTGGAGCCTGTTTAAGAAGGACGAGCTGATTGAGGTGCGATGCAAGATTGCGGAGCAACAGGAAAATATGGTCATTGTTATCGCGCTGGCGAGCAGGTATGTAAAGTCTTTACCGGTTACCTGCTGACGGAGAGCACATACACATTATAATGTACTTTTGAGAGGCGCACGGAAAGTCTTCTCCCCAACATATCGACGCGGAAGACAAGCACTAACTCTGATTT
>KN881914.1:0-254329 GCA_000934395.1 Fistulina hepatica ATCC 64428
CCCCCCTCTGCACTCGCGAGGCGTAGTAGGAGGTGTTTGGTTGGTTTTCCCCCAGGGGTTTCTCGTCTAGGCGCCTTCCTCAGCCCTCAACGGTGGTGGCCATATCAATATCCACTCAGAGTCGTATCCATATTTTGTACATCTCACTGTACAACCTGATCCATTGCATCACCACTCTCGACGAAGCATTTTCTTCACTGCATTCGCTGTGTCTGTTGCATCTGCTGCACATGCTGCATCCACTGCCTAATGTCATTCGCTGACAATGATGTGGTTTCCACTGATGACAACATGTCTTTCATGCACATGGCATCTCATCGTGTCAAGCAGTATGCAGTGGCCCATGCTTGCCGGTTTGCACATCATGGTGTTTTGAAGGGTTTCATGCAGTGAATCCTAGTTGCAACATACAGTGGGCCCCAAATACTTATGCTTCCAAAAAATCTATGATAAAAATATTGTTGAACATACAGCTCTATCCATATAAGGTTGTACATGATTCACACTGACGGTGCTGTCTATTACACAGCACTGATGACTCATATTCTGATATTAGTCGGAATCACATGACTATGTCTCCGACGGCTCAGTCAGCAACTGGAGACATGTGATAGTAGTGTACTAATAATAGGTACACTGTAATGAGTATATAAAGAGCTGTATTCACGCTCTTATAATAATAAGTCGTTTACATACCGTAATTCCTACAGTCTCAGTAAACCTAACCTCATAGGTAAGAGCTTAGTGTGTGCAGCTTCTGCTCAACAGATTATGGGCCCTGCCCAGCATTGCTTGTAGCGCCTTCAATGGCTGCAACAGTACCTCGAGTAGCTGCTACAGCGCTCTTGATGGTTGCAATAACAATTGTACCCTCTTACCTGGCATCACACCTAGTGTGCTTGATGCTTCGCCCACACCTTTCTCTCCGAAAGGGTTGTTGAGCATCTCAAAGCACTTTCATTAGCTTGCTTTCTCATCACTCACAACAATGCTGACGACATTTTTCTGTCCTCACAGATTTAGACATGTCTTCTGCTCTTATTCAGCTTGTTACCATCCTGAACGGTTCTAACTGGCCCAAATGGTCTAAGCAGATGTGCGCCTTCCTCGAGTCCCAGGACCTCTGGACTGTCACTGACGGTTCTAAGAAGTCTCTTGCGTAGTCATCACTACCCACCGCAGTACAACTTGCTGCACTTAAAGACTGGAAAAGCACCAATAACAAGGCCAAGGGTAACATTACCCTGCGTGTCTCCCTGACGCTGCAGAACAAGATCACTGGTCTTGATGCTGCTGCTGCCTGGACCAAGCTCTAGGACGAGTACGGCAAGCCTGGTGCTTTAGCAGTTTTTGCACACTTCAAGGCTGCTGTCTCTCTGCGCATTTCTGGCAACGTCCACCCAGCAATGGAGATTGAGGTGATCTTTGATCACCTCCAGCATCTGGACAAGGACGCCCCAGAAAACAGTGGCGGCTTCCCTGAATTCTTCGAGGGGATGATTCTCCTCAACGCGCTACCTCAAAAGTGGTCTGACATCGCAACCATCATTCTGCAGCAGCACAAGGCCGAAGCGATTAAGTTTTCTTTGGTTTGTGATACCATAATTGCGAAGTGGGAGCAGAACATTTGGTCAACCTCTGCTCCCAACACAGGCAAGCTTAGCGCTGTCAAGCGCAAGCACAATGACCAAGGCTTCTTGCAACAGCAGCGCCCCCAACAGGGTGGCAGCAGCAGTAGCGAGAAGAAGAAGACTTATTGTGGAAAGTGCAGCGGGAAGAACCAGCGTGGGGTAAGCCGAAAGCAATTGAACAGGGGCACTCGCACATTGTGGCCCCTTCTCCCTTCTCTTCCTGCGCCACTGCTAACACGCATTTCATCCATCTCCCCTGCGGGTATGACTACTTGTGTTGAGAAAAAGCACCCTGCCGCTCACTGGCAACACTCAGGCCTTGGACCATGGAAGTCCTTAAACTCCACCTTCGATTTATGTCGGGACATAGGTCTCTCGACCAAGGTCTCCAACATCAAGGCCCTTGAGCCTATGTTTGAGAAACTGCCTGTGACCAGTTCGAGTGCTATAATGCTCGAGGACTTGGATGAATGGGAGCACCCTTCAAAGTGCTCCAAGAAGAATGACGATGTGGTCTCCCTCGACGATGATGAACCCCTCATTTGGGAGGATGAAGTTGAGCTGGAGATAGCGAAGATTAGTGGTCTTGATGATCAAGAATTTACTGACATGGTCGGCAATGAGTTTGTGGGTCTAGGAGACCCTGCTTTTTCGGAGAGGCAAGTACCTTCTGTTGCTTCACTATATCATGAGCTGAATACTTCACAGTGCCAGAATGTAGGCCTCATTGCATACATGGACATACACGCTGCACGTGCGATTTTTGTAAAATAAAATATGGACATGGACATACGTACACAGATGCTCTTTGTGTACATGTTTTTTGTAATAAAGTGTTTTGTGCTCAGAACGATTACGTGACTTGTACTCAGTGCAAAGGAAAGGAAAAGCAAAATGAATCTACTGATTCCTCTTTAGAAGATCACCAGCGATGGATGATCGATTCTGTGCTTCAATGCACTTTATGCCATACAAAGAAGATTTCGCAACCTTCGAAGAACTCGAGGAACCTCTCCTCATCCGAACTGCAAAAGCAGACACATCCCTAGCCATTACTGGCAAAGGCACTGTGCTGCTAAATCACTTTGTCTATTGTAATGGCAAACAGAGAGAGCTGACGTCCAAGTTGTATCCTGTGTTCTACATAGCAAACATGGACTGTTGTTTACTCTCTATGGGCACCTTCCTCAAAGAAGGATTAGTAGTGGGTGGTGATGATATTTCCATCACCTTTTTTCTAAAGGAGGATCCTACATATGAATTGCTAGTATTCCATCCTATATATCCTGGGGGAACCATCTATTGGTTAACTTCATACCCCTCAGATCTTCACGTAGATGCTGTCTGCATGACAGTTGACTACGAAACAATGCATAGACATCTTGGACACCCTTCTAAACAGGTATTAAGGCATGCAGGGAAACATATATCTGGATTTCCATCGGATATTTCTTTTCCTAAGGAAAATCCAATTTGTCTTGAATGTGCCAAAGGGAAAATGACTTCTAAGTTGTTCCCGCCATCCATGACTCATGCATCAAAGCCATTCGAGAAAATACACTCGGACTTAAAAAGCTTTTCGGTGACTTCATATCACCATTATAGGTACTTCATCACCTTCTATGATGACTTTACCTCTCACGCATAGACTGTACTGCTGAAAAAGAAGTCCGACACCATAAAAGCCATGTGACAATTTGTTGCACTTATTAAAAATAAATTTGGCATCACAATTAAGCAGTGGATGTCTGATGCAGGGGGAGAGTACAAGAATGATGAGTTCCTAGACGCACTAAGGGACTTAGGCATTGAAGTCCTCCAATCTGTTCCGCATACCCCGCAGCAGAATGGATGAGCTGAGCATATTAATTGCACGCTCATAGATAAGGCCAAACCAATGCGTCTCATGGCATGTTTGCCTGATTTGTGGTGGGAATTTGTGATTATGTATGCAGTACATATATACAATCGCACACTGATTCGTCACCTTAATTGGCTGACACCTTATGAGGTTTTGACCAGTGAAAAACCAGACATTTCACATCTCAGAGTGTTTGGATGTGGCACATACATCTATTTTCCAGAAGACGCAAGAGCAAATAAACTTAGTCCTAAATCAGAAATGATGATTTATCTTGGCGTTCTTGAAGGAATGAAAGGATATTTATTCATGCGCCTGCCGAACAATATACTCTACACAGGGCATAGCACTCTGTTTGATAAGAAAGTGTTTCCAAAATGCACTGACCAAAAGCGTCAAGGCTACCTTCCCATGGGAGATTACTCCGATGAGGAAGATGAAAATGAAGGACCAGCAGATAATCAACCATAGGACATTCCTCCGGAAGTTGGGGATGATGATGAAAATTACCCCCATACTCCATACTTTCTCAAAGGAGACCAGGACACACATCACGACGACGATGATGGCTCTGAGTTAGAATACTCACCTAGTCCTAGTCCACTGCCTTCACCTCCGAGAGAAGAGCAGCAGCAACCTGAAGAAGGTCCACGCTACTCTGACAGAACGCGGAAAGTGCCTACACGTCCAGGTAATATCTATGGTGAAACACGGCATCCTATCAATATAACCAAAGATATTGAGCGGATGGGCAAATGGAAAAAGACAGTCGGTGTTGAGCAGAGTCGCCCTCGTACTCCAAAACCACAGTCTGATACTGAACAGGTCCCCGGACCTAGTTCTACCACAAATCCAGAGCCCACTAGCAATGATCCATCTCAAACTTCGATTGAGGACGAGGCACACATGCTAAAACTATGCCGGGAAGGGGGAGTAGAACTCGTTAATTACTTGCTAAATAAGACAGTACCACCAGACGAGAACCTTCCAAGTCCCTCTAACATCAGAGGGTGGACTTTCCGTGATATTATGCGCTTTCCAAAACAGCAACAGGAGAAATGGAAGACCGCTTGTCATGAAGAATTAGAGGCACTTCGCAGATGCAAAGTCTTTGACCTTGTGGATTGTCCACCTGGGCAAAGGACCATCAAAAACTGCTGGGTATTTGACTTAAAGTCAGATGGTCATAAAAAGGCTAGACTTATGGCCAAAGGTTTCTCACAAGTTGAGGGAATCAATTTTGAAGAGATATTCTTGCCAGTCGTAAGATTTGAGACTGTGCGAATGGTCCTCACCTTAGCTGCACTTAAGGACTGGCATATCTCTGCCCTCGACGTCAAGAGCACCTTCTTATATGGTGAACTTTATGAAGAACTTTACATGGAGCAACCTGAAGGCTTCAGGCTCAAAGGCCAAGAGCGTAAAGTCCTATGCTTATGCCACGCCATTTACGGACTCAAGCAAGCTGCCTTAGCTTGGTGGAAGGCATTATCGAAGTCAATGACATTGATAGGCTGCAAACACTTAGTCTCAGATGCTGGCATCTTCATCTTCAAAGACTCTAATGGCGAACTTGTCATTATTGTCATATATGTTGATGATACACTTTTCTTCAGAAAAGACAAGTCCTTAATTGCCAAATTAAAGGCTGATTTCATGAGGAAATGGGAATGCAGGGACTTAGGGGAAACCCAAGAGTTCTTGTGCATGTGTATTCGCCGCAAGTCTGGCAAAATCTACATTGACCAGACTACATACCTTAATAAGGTATTAAAGAAATTTGGCATGAAAAACGCAAAATATGTGCAGACTCCTCTTCCTGCTGGATATCGACCAGTTGAGAATACTTCTCCTGTCGATCCCAAGCTGCAACAATGGTATCAATCTGTTATTGGTTCACTGCTCTACATAATATTGGGCACACGCTCTGACATTGCATATGCAGTTATAAAATTGTCACAATTCTCTGCAAACCCTTCCAAAGAGCACCTCGACAAAGCACTGTATATCTGTCGCTATCTCGCTGGAACTTCCAAATATGTCTTAGTCTACAACGGCAAATCTGGAATGAGTCTCAATGCATATGTAGACTCTGATTGGGCCTCTGACCCAGTCAATTGGCGATCCACTATTGGATCCTTTGAGGCTTGCCAATGGCATCTTCAGCTGGCAGTCACGAGCACAAAAAACTGTTGCACTATCATCTACAAAGGCTGAATACATGGCCTTATCTGATTGCAGTCGCCAAGCTGTCTGGATCAAGTCACTATTTAGCGAACTTGGTATCCAGTTCAATCCCATTCTGATTTATGGTGACAACCAGGGTTTGATATTCTTGTCATCTAACCCTGCTCAAGAGTGAAGGACTAAGCATATAGACCTCCGCTATCACATCAGGAAAAACCTGATTCTGTAAATAAGACAAAATAGGTAAAAATAGTTCAAAAATGTGATAAATAGACATGATTACCTCTGTTATTTGCATTACCTGAATTACCCATAAATGGCTGACCCCTGAGATAATCTGAGGGTCGAGGGAAATAATATATGTCAAGTTTGAGCTATTTTACATGTAAGAATCAATAATTAAGGTGTAATTCACACAGAATAACACTTCTTTTCTTTATAAAACCTCACTTAATGATACAAAAATATTGCAAAAAGCCCATATTATTGAATCCATTATGTATAATACTACCTGCTAACCAATCTCACAATCATACAAGTAGTGACACAACATAGATAAAAGAGCTGTGAGCATAGCAAAAATCTGACTAACTCCATGCTCACCCTGCCACAACCTGCACATCTGCTGTAAGCCGTCCATAGCATCATCCAAGTGAAAACTAGTAGCGCATGGGCTCGTAACCTATACATATAGTCAGCACAAATTAGTAGTCGTGCATCACCGTGCAGTCACGTACCACCATGTGATTGTGTGTCGTCATGTACGCACATATCACCGTGCAGTTGTGCATTGTTGTACAGTTTCGTGCCGTCATGCAGGCATATGGCATCATGCACGGCTGCACAGTTACACCTCGTCTCACAGTCGCATGTCATCGTGCATAGCTATGCGGTCATGGGCACGGTCGTGCCTGCCAGTTGTGCAATCATGCATATCAATACATGTCAACAAAGGACAGATGTCAACAAGGGACAGATAACAAGGCAAGATACTTACTTTGACTGCTGCCACTGAGCTGAATGGTAAACTTTTGTGATGGTACGCGTTGACGCACAGTCGTGCACGCTATTGTGCAGTCCATCAGGAAAAATGCAATTTACTCTGAGATGACTTATGTCATCAGAGGTTGTCACAGGTCTTCTCAGGGCGCCAGGGCTTTATGACAACCTGGGATGATCTCCAGGCTACCCCTCTGCAGTCAGTTATCCTCAGGGCATCTCAGGTCATCTCAGGTCACCCTAAAATAACTTAAGCTGATTTCAGAGTGGCTTGTATGGTAGCTGATCCTCAATTCAATGAACCTCACAAATGATTATTTAGCTCAGAAAGACACAAATAGATCAAAAAAAGCGAAATATATTCAGTATTTGTATATAATACAGGTGTAGTAAATACAGTACATATATGTACATAAGTAAAAACAGTGAAAAACCCGAAAATGAGATGGGCAGTATGAGAGAATATAATCTGAAAGATATATGAGCAGAATAAGGACAGAACAACACAGAGTTTACCTCATAACTCATAGCAACCAGAGAGAGGAAGGGAATATGGACTTGAGGAGCACCAGAAGAGAAGGATGAACCTGCAAAAACATCAGCACAGTCACCCAAGAAGGATACAAGAACTCACCAGCACTGGTTACCAGGCTGAGCCTGCCTAGCAACCAGATGAAGACAAAAAGGGCAAAGGAGTATAGTCTTGAGGAGAGAAACAGAAGAACAAAAGAGCTACAATACTCACTAGAAGGGTCTGAGCAGGCTGAAGAACCTGAGGAGCAGTCTTGCTGAGTGCCTGGTGTGTTTGAAGGAAGGAAGGAACAAAGCAAATAGAAGAAGCTAGAGGAGGAAGAAAAGCTAGTAGGAAGAATCAAAAAGCAGAAGGAAGAAACAAGCAGAGGAAGAAACAAGCAGAAGAGAAGAGGTGTGGTAGGAGGCAAGAGGACTTTGACGCTCAAAAGCTCTAAGTCCAACAATAAGCATGTGACTTGAGTCATTCCAAAAAAGGAAAACCATGCAAACTCAAGCCTCGAGTTTGCATGGTTTTCCTTTTTTGGAACCAGTGTCCCTAGGCTCTAAATTTCTTCCATACCATGTATCAAGTTCAGTAGTCTATCAAATGCTTGTTACATAGTCACCACATACCAAATCTGCTGGTGTTTTGAGCTGCTCCAAGAGAAGAAAACTTGCAAGTCCATTTTCTCAACAACCACTTGACCGATTTTGATAAAAGTTGGACCGTTCGAACGCGCTGATCGATGCGCACATGCCCCAATCAAAACGTCGGCAAAACTTGATGCTTCCATTTTCGTCAAATTTTGAGTTCAACTCCACCAGACAGTGTTTCTTGAATTTCTCAAGAATGGCTTAGCCGATTTTGATAAAAATTAGAGTGTTCAGACGCGCCACTTAACGCGCACATGATCCGACCAGAACCCCATCAAAAATTCATATTTCCTTTTTTGTCAATCTTCGAGTTTGATCTGATACAGCACCTGTATATACTCTACATACATAGAAAGTACTAATAATTCACTTATATGCTTCATCATTGAAAGGAACCTAGGGTGACCCATGGGTTCTCCTATGTTGCTTTTGGATGACCTGAGAACTGGTGAGTCCTCAGGTCATCCCAGGTCAGCATAGGTCACCTGATAATGATGAAGCATATAAGTGAATTATTAGTACTTTCTATGTATGTAGAGTATATACAGGTGCTGTATCAGATCAAACTCGAAGATTGACAAAAAAGGAAATATGAATTTTTGATGGGGTTCTGGTCGGATCATGTGCGCGTTTAGTGGCGCGTCTGAACGCTCTAATTTTTATCAAAATCGGCTAAGCCATTCTTGAGAAATTCAAGAAACACTGTCTGGTGGAGTTGAACTCCAAATTTGACGAAAATGGAAGCATCAAGTTTTGCCGACGTTTTGATTGGGGCATGTGCGCATCGATCAGCGCGTTCGAACGGTCCAACTTTTATCAAAATCGGTCAAGTGGTTGTTGAGAAAATGGACTTGCAAGTTTTCTCTTGGAGTGGCTCAAAAAACCAGCAGATTTGGTATGTGGTGACTATGTAACAAGCATTTGATAGACTACTGAACTTGATACATGGTATGGAAGAAATTTAGAGCCTAGGGACACTGGTTCCAAAAAAGGAAAACCATGCAAACTTGGGGCTTGAGTTTGCACGGTTTTCCTTTTTTGGAATGACTCAAGTCACATGCTTATTGTTGGACTTAGAGCTTTTGAGCGTCGAAGTCCTCTTGCCTCCTACCACACCTCTTCTCTTCTGCTGTTTCTTCCTCTGCTTGTTTCTTCCTTCTGCTTTTTGATTCTTCCTACTAGCTTTTCTTCCTCCTCTAGCTTCTTCTATTTGCTTTGTTCCTTCCTTCCTTCAAGCACACCAGGCACTCAGCAAGACTGCTCCTCAGGTTCTTCAGCCTGCTCAGACCCTTCTAGTGAGTATTGTAGCTCTTCTGTTCTTCTGTTTCTCTCCTCAAGACCATACTCCTTTGCCCTTTTTGTCTTCATCTGGTTGCTAGGCAGGCTCAGCCTGGTAACCAGTGCTGGTGAGTTCTTGTATCCTTCTTGGGTGACTGTGCTGATGTTTTTGCAGGTTCATCCTTCTCTTCTGGTGCTCCTCAAGTCCATATTCCCTTCCTCTCTCTGGTTGCTATGAGTTATGAGGTAAACTCTGTGTTGTTCTGTCCTTATTCTGCTCATATATCTTTCAGATTATATTCTCTCATACTGCCCATCTCATTTTCGGGTTTTTCACTGTTTTTACTTATGTACATATATGTACTGTATTTACTACACCTGTATTATATACAAATACTGAATATATTTCGCTTTTTTGATTTATTTGTGTCTTTCTGAGCTAAATAATCATTTGTGAGGTTCATTGAATTGAGGATCAGCTATCATACAAGCCACTCTGAAATCAGCTTAAGTTATTTTAGGGTGACCTGAGATGACCTGAGATGCCCTGAGGATAACTGACCACAGAGGGGTAGCCCGGAGATCATCCCAGATTGTCAAAAAGCCCCAGCGCCCTGAGAAGACCTGTGACAACCTCTGATGACATAAGTCATCTCAGAGTAAATTGCATTTTTCCTGATGTATAGGAGTCATTACAAGGCTTTCGCAAGGTGAGCAGAGTCATGTGACATCTGCTTTTTCTTTATATACATGTTTTTGTGTGTTTTTGGATGTTATGTCTTCGAGACCCCTCTATACCATGTATAAGTGCTCCGATCGTCTGAATATGACCCCGCGCATTGGTGAATATGTTGCCAGCGTGCAAATACCTTCTCGAGACTAGAGATCTGTGTTCCTGAGCATCTCAGCTTTGTTTTCTAAGCTTCCGACTGCATCTCGCAGCCCCTATACATCCCCGATCGCCCATAAGAGCCTCGAGTACTGGTCAAGTGTGCTTTTTATCAGCCGAGGAAGGACTCACAAGTCACGTGACATTGACGCGCGACCACTGCTACTGCCTGCAGCCTGCCCAAGAGTGGTAGGGTGAGGTGGTGTTGGTTTGGTTTTCCCCTCTGAGACATGTCTCGAATCTCTCAATGTCGATATGTCCTCGATCTTCACCATGCCTCCTTCATTAGGCAATATGGTACGGGCTGACGAAGTCATCATCATCGACCTTCGTTTGCCTCCTCTGCAGCAGAACTTGGCAGCGGCGATTACCTCTTCCAGCGGATAGATGTCGTCATCGGCATCCAGGCATTTGATGTCCAGGTGAGTCTGCACTGCCTGCATTAGGCGAGGATCAAAGGCACGCCAGATCGTACGTGATGACTCGTGTTCCGAGTAGTCTGAGGTGTCAGTAAGGTACTTGTAAATGCTGAGGAACTTACGGTGAAAGTCGCGAAACTCGCCGATGGTGTCAAATCCCTTCTGCCTGTACTCCTCACATAGGGCCTCAAGATCGCGTGATCAGTATAGGCAACCACTGTCCCCGAAATAGATGCGACGGATGGCCTTCTTGAATGTATCGTAGTCTGACTCATCAGAGTCGTACTCAGTGAGGGCCTTCCAGGCTTCCGCCTGCTCGACATCTGGGTAGTGAATGGCATACTCCTTCTCATGGCGACTCTCCGTGATGTGGGTGTTGGCAAGCGCGGCCTCAAGCTCTTTGAAATACCGCTCGAGGTACAACAGATTCCTGGTCATATCCTTCGTGAACTGCAGCGCTGAACAATGGCCACGAGCGATCATGGCGACTGATGAAGCGGCGGGTGGCACTTGGCCATTGTCGGTTGGTCCTTGGTCTGACACTGGGGGTGAAAAGTCAGTGTCATCTTCCAGACCCAGGCATCTCAATAAGACGTCCAACACCTGCAGCGATGAGTTGTCGCTTGCCGTTCCCCGCTCCTCGCCTTGAGGTGAACACTTCGGTGACATCGTGGAGTATAGTGGCGTGAGCACATCAGAAAAACCCGGAACTGCCAATTTGGCACCACATGTCTACATTTGGTGCCAATGAGTCCAATTGTTGAAATTGCATTGCAATTGTGTGCCAATTTGGCATACTTATCCTCATTTGGCACTAATTGGACCAATTGTCAAAATTGTAATGCAATCATGTGCCCATTGACATCAGGAAAAACCCAAATGTTTTTCTATGCTTCTTGATATAAAATATAGTTGACAGTTTATGCTTACAAGAATTGAATCCAGGTCCTCCCATTAGCATATAACACAACTTAACCACTGAGCCATCCAGCCACAGTGTCAACTTGAAGTTCAGCATATTCACAAAATTTCACTAAGTCCGCATCTGAGTCATCCATGTCAAAACAAGCAGTGCTGAGTCATCGACTCGGATTTTGCCGTCCAAGCTTCAAAAGTCAACATGGTTCAACCTTTTGCACTTGGACTGCAACCATGACCAAGTGCGTCGTGCTCAGCAGCCAAGGTAAGTATTTTTGTCTCATAAATATTTTGCTAACAAACACCCATGCCAACGCACCGCTGCCTGCCTATGCATGGCTATACACCCGCACGATGGCTGCACGATGATGCGCAAAGCCACACGACGATGTGCAAAGCTGCATGATGATGTGCACAGCCGCACGACGACGCACACAGCTCTGTGACGATGCACACAGCCACATGACAATGCGCACAGCTCCGCGATGACGCGTATAGCCCTACGACCGTGTACACAGCTCCAGGGCTGTGTCTATGTCCGCCCAACCATGCGTACGGCCACACGAACTGCACAACTGCACGCACGGTCACACGACGATGCCAACGGCTGCTCGACGACACACACAGCCGCTCAATGATGCACACGGCCACACGATGACACACATGGCCACATGACTGTGCATACAGCTGCACAACAATCTCCACGGCCGCATGGCCGCACAACTGCGCGTACGGCCTCATGAACCAGACGACCACGCATACGGAGGCCCACGACAACCTCCATGGCCGCACGATGGCACGCATGGCCGCACAACCCACATAGTGACACGCACGACCCTCCGATTGCATGCACGACCGCATGCAACGCCACACGAGTTGCACGATCGTGCGCACGGCCGCTCTACGATACACACGGCCGCACAACTGTGCATACGGTCCCACGACCTCCGTGGGTGCACGACTGCGTGCATGACCACGTGCATGGCTGCCATGATGCGTGTGGCCACACCACAGCTGCACAACTGTACATATGGCCCCACGACGACCTCCATAGGCCCGCAATCACGTGTACAGTCCCACGATGGTGTGCACGGCCCCAGATTGTTTTCTGTTGTGTGTCTGCCCAGTTTTTATTATTATTATTATTGGTAGTTGTCTGTACTTACTGGTATTGCAATTATGAATATTTTTTTGGCAAGTTCCATGCTATGATTTCATGAAATCAGTGTGATTTGGTCTGAGTTTTAGTGGAATTTGTGCTAAACGGTATTGTAATTATATTGAATTTGTGTGTAAATGGGCATCAATTGACAACCAATTGTGCACAATGGGTGGGACAAAAATTTGAGGTCACCTATTGTGGGTCTATTGGCACAATTGCTGCAAATGTTGCAAATCATCGGTATTGGTGTCAATTTCTCATCAATGGTGCCAAATTGGCAACTTGGGGTTTTCCTGATGCACATCGTCCTCCGAGGATCCTCTGCCTGGCGCGTGCGGTTCTTCCTCCATTCGCTGATGAGAGCACAATCGGCACAACCAGGAAAGTCTGTATATAGCTCGCTTCCACTGCCACACCTCATCATGCACCCACACGCACCCCCGCACTCATATCTTGTTGCCGCACGCTTGTCCAACCGAAGTCACGTGACTTTATTGCGCAGCGCAGATCACATGATTTGCGCTCCTTGCACGCTCGTCATCCTGCACGTTTCCGCACACATTCCCGCACCTTCCGTGCATGTGCCGGGCATGATCGCGTATGATCACGTGATCACGCGATGCGTTTCCGATCACTTCCCGCGCAGTTACAGCCCATTTTGGGCTCGCACAAGATTCCGACCGCATTTGGCTGCACTGTGACCTTATATGAGGGCCCCGGCACTTCACGAGGGCTCGAGACACATCACGTGACCACGCGAGAAGTCGCGAAGACTTTCCGAACAGCCTCGCCACACGAAAACACGAGGATCGTGCACATAACAAATGACCGTCACAACATGCCGAACACTTATAGGAGTCGTCATGAGGCTTTCGCGAGGTGAGCGGAGTCATGTGACATCCGCTTTTTCTTTATATACATGTTTTTGTGTGTTTTTGGATGTTATGTCTTCGAGACCCCTCTATACCATGTTTTAGTGCTCTGATCGTCTGAATATGACCCCGCACATTGGTGAATATGTTGCCAGCGTGCAAATACCTTCTCGAGACTAGAGATCAGTGTTCCTGAGCATCACAGCTTTGTTTTCTAAGCTTCTGACTGCATCTCACAGCCCCTATACATCCCCGATCGCCCACAAGAGCCCCGAGTACTGGCCGAGTGTGCTTTCTATCAGCCGAGGAAGGACTCGCAAGTCACGTGACATTGACGCACAACCACTGCTACTGCCTGCAGCCCGCCCGAGGGTGGTAGGGAGAGGTGGTGTTGGTTTGGTTTTCCCCTCTGGGGTGCATCTCGAGTCTCTCATCATGGTGACCATCCTGCGAGTTTCTGGGGTGTCGTTGGTGAAGTGAGATCTTCGTCACCTTGAGGCCCTTCGGCTGTGGTACTCAATGGTGACAATGTGACGAAGTCGGCCGCCATGCTTAGCGAAGTTGAAATATAAAGCGCTTCTCTTGCTTCCATCTCAGGGTCTTGTGCACTCGTCGTGGTGGGTTCAGCAGTTGCTTCGCTTATTGGATGGCTATCTTTACGGGGTCGGGGGCATCTCTTCTTCTCTGGGAGGAACTGGACGGGCTCAGATTCTGTCGACTCTGCCGAGTGTGCGTGGAGGGTGTGGCCTCACACATTGAGGTCATCAGTCGTTTGTACAGGTGCGCCATGTGGGAGAAACTACAGAACTGCGATTCTAGCTAATAACAATGATTTTTACGAATTCAGGCAATTGCGAGTAGGCAAATAGAAGCTGCAGTCAGGCCCCCTCGTGGTGGGCTCCAGTTGAAACTTCACCGGAAGCGCTGGCTCTGAGCCCAACCTCACCTCCTCCTTGGCTGCGGGCAATCAACTCCTCGAGGGTAGCTGGGAATCGAGGCACCAAGTGTAGTTCGGGTGGGGCGGGGGCTTCTAAATGAGTGATACCATGCAAGATGTGTGCCTCAGACTCTACAAAGTTTGCTGGAGCAAACACCAGCTCCTGAGCCTGGAGAACGCAGATGGGGTGGCAGGAGATGCGGATGCCGAAGGCGAAGCCAATGGATACGGCGGTATGAGATATTTGGGGGCCTTGCACTTCTTCGCCTGACTCAGAAGCCGCGCAGGGAACCACGACCATGTAGCAGTCAAGCCAAGGGTGAATACGAAGGTAAATGTCGGTGCTGCATATGTGACGCACCCCGTTCTCGATATTCATGAAGCAGATGTGGACCAGACTGAAATAAGGCTCCTCCTCCACGTAGAACAATGGTACATTGTCAGTAGCACGGAAGGGCCTGTCCACGAGCGATGGTAACAGAGTATTGTATGTGTTTAGGTGGGAAGGAGCGAGAACGTAAAGGTTTGGGGGCAACAGGAAGGTGAAGTCACCGAAAGCCTGCAGGCCGAAGGTGCTGAGGGTCGAGGCAGGTTCCGTCATGAACAAAGTGGGTGATGCCGCCGTTTTTTGTAAAAGTGAATGGTGGTGAGAATCGTACCTCCTCTATTTCAAATACTAGCTACAACAACGCATATATGATGGGGGCTGATTGGATCAGCAGTGAGTAATTACGGTATGATTATGGCGAACGGAGTCTGTCTAAGGCATGTGCGGGCAGGCGGCATCTTCAATCAGGTGACCGTGGTGACTCTGCCTAAGCTACAAGTGTTAATGGGCTAATCCGTTGGGGAATATGCTGACTATAGGCGTAGATGGAATACTAAATCAAAAATGAGTCTAGACCTTAGATGGGGCTATTCCATGGCTGGCCGGATCCCTGGTGCATCAACGGCCATGCAAGTCGTTGTGGTCGTACAGTCCTGCATATCACTGTGTGAATGTGTGAACTTACCTTAAGTTTGGCGAGCGCTGAGCACTGAACTCTGAACGTTGAACACCCGAATGATCACAGTGGTCGTGGTTGCGGTCCAAGTGTAAAAGGTTCAGACATGCTGACTTTGACTTAGTCGGCAAAATCCGAGATGTTCAGCATTTGCCGGGGTCAACAGAGTCACGCTGTTTCCAGTTTTGTCATGGATGACTCAGGTGTGGACTTAGCGAAATTTGTTAACTATCAGAGGTGTGGTTGAATTAGTAGTTAAGGTGTCTCACATGCTATTGTGGGGGCCTAGGTTCAATTATGGGTACTACATTTGCATTGCCTGTCATACAATTGCATGAAATTTGAATGGTAAGAACTTTGGTATAAGTATTATGACATTTTTTATCCATATTACTTCAAATTATTGTTCTCATATGCCAGATTACATATGGGTGGTAGATAATAGGCAAAAAATATCCAATATATATTGAAAAAAATTGCACTTCTCTCAGTTTTATATATGAGTTGTAGATAATAGGTGAAAAAATCTCAAATTTATCAAAAAAAATTGCACTTTTTTCAGTTTTATGAAGAATAACTATGTAATATCTAACCTCCTCTCTAAAAAAAATATTTTTTCTAGTCTACAAAATCCAGTTTTTCCTGATGCACTACATTTGTGAAGTGATTGAGGATAGAAAAGTTGAACTTTTCTTTGTCTCAAGAAAAGACAATTCTGTGAATATGTTCACCAAAAATCTTGGACATGTCAAATTTCTGAAGTTCAAAAATCAACTTAGGCTTGAATTCTATTCGCCTTAAGTTCCAGCTTGAGTATAACTCACCAATCACCATATGCTTATATGCACAATTATCCTGCAGCACTTAGCGAGGCGGAGTGTTGAACATACGGCTCTATCCATATAAGATTGTACATGATTCACACCGACGGTGCTGTCTATTACACAGCCCTGACGACTTATATTTCAATATTAGTCAGAATCACATGACTACATCTCCGACGGCTCAGTCAGCAACTGAAGACATGTGATAGTAGTGTACTAATAATAGGTACACTGTAATGAGTATATAAAAAGCTGTATTCACGCTCTTATAATAATAAGTTGTTTACATACCGTAGTTGCTACAGCCTCAGTAAACCTAACCTCACAGGTAAGAGCTTAGTGTGTGCAGCTTCTGCTCAACAAATATGCATGGCTTTGATTACATACATGATATTGAAAGCAAAATTATACTTCACCATCTTTGCCATATTGTGGGTGGCATGTTGTGGTGCCCGCCACTAGTTGTATTTGAATATGTCACTGGCAAAGGTGATCACAATGGCAACAGCAATCACACAATGGCAATCATAACATCTGTTGTTGACTTGTCCTTAGCCCTGGTCAGCCTGTTGAGACCTGATGCTAGGAATTTTCTTCCATCAGCTAGAGTGCCCTAGTTTCCATATTCTGATCTGAAAATGTATTTACTTTTGTTGAGCCGGGCTTTTGTTTTCTCAGTTATCCAGGTGGCAGGCACGTTGCCATGCACACTGGCTATTATAACACAAGGATTACAATCTGATCGTGGTACTTGCCTCTGTTCCTGCTCGCTTCCAATCCTCCGTACTTGTCGCAGTTCATTGGATTGTAGCAATCCATGTGAATGGGTCCAATATGGTGCTCATAACAGCAAACTCCTGCAAACCAGGATTACCATGTCAGCAAAACAGTACAATGTGATGTGACATAAGCGATATTGATACGAGGACGACTGTCGACAGATCATCTCTATTTTTGCTGATGATGGCTGCAGGTCGGCGCAGTGTCGTCACTCAGTGAAGCTCATGGCTGTATGATTTGACTGCGGTTTGAGCTGTGCGCGATAAGTACCATGACTGCAATGCTGATGCTTTCGTGCTCATCATCCTGACCATCAATTCTGAAGGCCATCTTTTGTTTTTCGCAACTGTAGTAGAGGTGAGGGCTCATGTCCTCGGCTGTGTTGCATCCATTCTTGTTCAGTTTCCTTGGATGTGCATTCTCGTAGATGGTCATTGGCCTGCTCGTGCTTGCGAAGACCATGCACATTCCCTCTGGATTTTTGCTGTATCCTCACCTAAAACATCCAAGACATCACATTTATTGGATTCTTGGTATAAAAGGGCATCCAGTTCATTCTTCCAAAGTTCACCAAGTGTGCTGGACACTGGTCGACACTCACTTTTTCAGGCCTCATCATCTTTACTGTACTCGTTTCTACCATCATTGTAGAAGCTTCATGGAAATGAAAAAATGTTCCTATTTACATTCTCTGCCTCTGCTACATTGTCTCCATGGCCGTCGCCATGAGGGCTGAGAAGCAGAATACGTCAGAATATCCAATTATCCTCCATATCTCTTTACACTGAAACGTGCATCACAGCCTGCTGCCTATGTACAAAACTCCCCAGAAGAATGGCCAGTCCAAGTCAGGTCAATCGCAGACATCCAAGCCTTCAAGCAAAGGAAAGACATCTAAGTCTTCAGGCAAAGGAAAGGCTTTAGCACCGTGAGTGCATTAGACAGCCTTTCATGTTCTAATGGACTCAATGGTTCCCACAGCTTGCTGCCTCTATATAACAAGCCAGACGTGAAGAAAAACAGTGGCAAGCAGCCTGCTGGAGCATCAAGTCACCTGAAGCAATCCAGACCACCACCTACTAAAGTGAAAAAATCTAATTCAAACAGGGCATCCACATTGAATGCAGCATCCACTTTGGCGTCCAAGTCTCAATGGAAAACAAAGGAGGCAAGTACTAAGCCAAGCACGTCAAAGTCTCCAGCCAACTCGAACAAGAAATCCAAATCGAACAGGAAGTCCAAAGTCACCAATCCGAATGTATCCAATACCCTGCTGATGTCAAAAAATGCGAAGTCCAAATCAAAGTCCAAACCTGAGGGTTCTAAGCAGAAGCCCGAACAGAAGTCCAAGCAGAAGTCCAAACAGTATACTCCGAAACCAAGAAAGGCAAAATCGAACACAGCTTCAAGTTCCACATCGAATGCGGCATCCAAGAAGAAAGAAGCAACCCTGTCATCACCACGCAGGATGTCCACTGTGTCGAGCACCTCGACTGAAGCATCCACGGCTCCAAAGAAGGGTCTCGTAGAAAAATCTCAGGATTGGATTAACAAACATCCAATCATAACAGCTGGGGCTGCAGTATGCGGTGCTGCCACTACAGCCGTTAGCTTCACTAATAATCTGAAGCATCTTGTCACGAAGAGAGAACTCAGAAATGTAGAAGAGCAGTTGTGCGTTTCTTCCGTTTAGTATGCTCGACCTTGAACTCTAAACGTTTGTGTTCCCTATCAAGCTTGCTTAAACGAGCTCAATGTGTCAAGTGAGTGGCTTCCACTTCCATCTATTGCATATAAGTATATTGTCTGAGCTGCTGTTCAGGAAGCTTCATCGCCGCGGTCTGTTACCCATGGGCTAAGCGGCATGACAATAATATCCCAAACTACGAAGTCTTGAATCGCATAATGCCTGTAATAATAGAGCGTCTACTCTGGCCCGTTTTGCAATTTGGGCCACATCGCATATCATCTGAGGCTCGTCAACGAGGCCAACTGCCGGCATGGCTCCAACTGCGGTGCGTCGTCCAGTTGGACCTGCTTAAGTGGAAAATTAATCGACGTGAGATATATGTTGCAAAGACGTTGGATAGCATTGTTTTGGCCATCCATACCTCCTTGCATGCCTCATAATCATCTCTACCAGAAAGCGGCTGTAGGCTTTTCTGATATTAGGGTTTCAGTTTTCACGGCAGGCGCTCGTCATTTTTATCTTAGGTCTCATCGAGTTGCCAGCACCTCGACCAGAAATCCAACGCCTCATCTGTCGATGGGCATGAACTGTGGGCGAAGAGCAACGTCCAGGCATTATAAGAGCGCGCCGCCGCACTCCTCGCTCCCATGATAAATTTTAACACCTAGCGAGCAGTTTTATACCTGCCGAGGCTCTAGCTTAAGTCGCTGTACAACCAGCTTCTAGTCTTGTTACCCTGTTACAGAATACAGCTAACATCCACCGCAGGAGAAGGGCGCAAATGTTTCCTGACTGGTTGCATGAACGCGTCTGGACCGACATCAAGTATCCGCTTATAGAGTACAACACTCGTGCAAGGCTTAACCACGGTACGGCTACGACTATTGTTGAATCGAATTACTTCCGCCTAGAAACCCCTCGTTTCGGTACTCTAGCGGAACCATTACATGATAGAGAGTAGTAGACGCATCTTTACTTCGTACATCAGTACAATGTGATGAGCTCAAAACACAACGAGTTAGATCGGTATAGTTAACGCAACTTAGGAGAAGCCTCGCCTTTGAGACCTAACACGCTCGGTTGCCTTATAAGGCTGTATCGACCGGTGGACATAGTTCACCCTCCGCGAAAGTTGTCCGGTTAGTTCTTATCGACGATATGTACGTAAACGCTACGATATATTTGCTAGCTCCACACCTTATCTTAACGCTTGAAGCCGTTCCTACAAAGAGCTAGCAATAAACAAAGAAAACACCAAAACAAGCAGCCGGTGCCGTGCGAGTTCGGCTGCGAGGCTTTAATTCGCAGTATGTGGGTCACGCTGCGGCTGACCTGACGATCGCGGCAGCCATTGCCGCAGTTCAACCGAACATAGTGCCGGTGACTTTCATCATGCAGTTAGAGATAATAAAGTTGTCAGTCATAGTCCCATAACGACTGCCGTACATGGTAAAGCGACACAGGTTACTGCCCAGTCCAAGTAGAAGTCGAGTCATAAAGGGAGTTGTGTCTCCATTTATTTTGACAAGTATGCGTTCTGCGTCTGCTACATCGCATAGGACGTTGTAAAAGCCTGGAGGATGGAGCAGTGAAGATCTAAGCTGTGACCTACCTTAGGCTACTTGATCGCAAGTCTACTATGGTCACCGGCAGTAACGCCGTACTCCTTTTCCATTGTTACTCATCCGCCTGTGGTACAAGAGGTCACTAACAGTGGGAACTCATGCGCATGCACTAGACCTGTCTAAAAAAAAAAAAAAAAAAAAAAAAACGATGCTGCAAGTTTCGATCACTGCGCGGGCAACTAGTCGCAGCCATACATGTGCGCGATGTTTTTTAAAGTGTTTCAGAACAAAATTAGATAGAAATGGTGGTCAAACGGCTTTACGAAGACTCGGGTGTACATAAGCATTCGAAGGAACTCTAAAAGGTCTCGCTTATAAAGGAACAGGTGGTGTCCCACCTACGGTAACCGAAGCTAACGCGCTTAGTACCGAAGGTCGACGACAGCCGATGGGTGCACCTGAGGCGCGTGCTACGTCAACGCCATGGTCCGAAGGTTCTTACTGCTATGAAAGAGGACGCACGACGGTGGGTGCTTTGGTTATTACCTTTACTACGGTAGATAAAATTACCGAAGGTTACTGACGACGTACCAGCAGCCGGGTGGCTGAAGGTCCTACACCGGCTGCGGCTGCGGTGGTCACTCAAAGAAACGACAGCGAGGGGTTGACGCCAGAAGGAACATCAACTACTGCACCAGCCGCGGCTCAACAAAGTTCGCAAGTCGAAATCGTCGTCTTCTTCATCAGCGTTACTGTCAGCGCGGCCGGCGAAAGCGTTTGACACCCCTTAACGTTTCTGAAGACTTAAACGAGTAGACTTGCCGCAAGAGTCTGAGTGGACTTGCCGCTTTTGCGACTGCGGTGGGCAAGGGACGCAGTTCTGTTGCAGTGGCCCGAACTGGACGTACGAGAGTTATGGCATGTCGCGCAAGGTACGTCACTCGCGGCGCGTTGACTCCCACGACCGAAGGAAGCGGCACTCCAAGAACCCCGACTTTTGTTCAGGCAAGAGTAACTTTTGTGACATGACGGAGTCGCACGGCAGCTAACACGGTGGGTCAGGTGAAACTCGTGAGGTACGCAGTTCACTTGGCCGTATTATTACCGAGACCAACTTGTCCCACTGCTGGAACAGGGGTCCTACCTTAGCGCACTGAGCGCCCGGGTGTCGAAGTTGACAGAGGCGTGGCAGCGACGGTCCGTGTTGACCCTCCGACTCGAAATTTCCTATGGCTGGGACGTGCTTCACCTTCTTTCGGAAGTCAAGTAGCTCGACACTGGTCGGCGGCAGAGTGTGTGGAAGCCTTACTAGTCCAGCGCCATCAACTCGCTACGGCGAAGGTCCGCTTGCTCGTGTAGCACCAGCGGCTAGGGACCCTATCCACGTAAGAACAGCTTGAAGTCCAGTAGCTTCGGCCTCCACGGCGCTTGGCAGGTGACAAAGACGCAGCTTCCACGGTACGGCCACACGCAGCTGATCCTATTGTCACACCCATTAGGAAATGCCGACAGCCAACTGGCTGGCTGCCACATGCCAGCCTTGGGCGACAAGTCTACCTGGCCGGTTGATGGCACTGCGCACATGCATATATGATGGTTATGGACCACCTTAGCTCGACCACTCCTGCTTTGCTACGCTCTGCTGGTATCTAGATTATCTAGGCAGACCAGCATTGTGCACACCGCATTCTCCGCTATTTCATACGCTCAGCCTCACGCTATCACCGGTAGTTGGTACAACACAACTTGATCCTCATACAATCCTTCGCTTCGACATGGAAATGACCTCCAACGACGAAGAATGTGACAGTACTCCACCATCCACGGAGTCGTCTTTGGAATCCCCCCGCACTCCTCCCCACCGACCATCTCCGTTGCAGATTGGTTCTCAAGCGGATCAAGGGTGAGTGTACTCCAGTCATCGCACTCGATCGGCGTTGAACACATTGCACCTAGTGTCGACCCGGAATCCATCGTTTCGAAGACAATCAATAGCCTGCAGCTTTCTCCAACACATCCATGCTTCACCTTTCACTTCACCGATGGCTCGACGTTCCAGATTCTCGTCCAGGGTTATAACCCTGACACGGCCAGGCGTGGTGTTCCCAGCTATCTCGAAATGGATCCACACCTTAGCGACATGCTCGTAGACGGTGCAGTACCCCAGCTCGTTGGCCACACCATCGAAGCGGCTAGGTTCATCACGCTGCAGGATCGCGCCTTCCGCTACAAGGCTCCCCCTGCGGCTCCCTCTGGCCTCTCTCCTAGGCGTCACAACTCTTGGAGAGACACTGAAGAGGAATGGATCAAGGACCATCTGGCCTTTGCTTTCAAAGTGTCCGGGAAATGGCACTGTGTCTGGTCGATGCTAGAGGAACGTGAAATCCCTGCTAGGCGCTATGTCTACGTGTACGACGCCGAAGGATTCCTGCAGCAAGAAGAGTGTGTCGGCGAGTACGCTAACTGTGTCGGCAATCTAGGAAAGTGCATCTTCCGCGACTACGACAACGTGTACTTGCAGGAACGGCCGCCACGTTCGCCACAGAAGTCGCGCTTCCCTCGCTCTCCTCAGAAGGCTCGCGATCTCTCTCAGTCGCCTAAGAAGGCACGCGATTACTCTCGATCTTCGCGGAAGCTGCAGTCGCCGACCAAAAGCTATTTCCCTCGTGCTTCTGGTGCTGGTAGCGACAGCGCTTCATGGCGTTCGTCACCCAAGAAGTCGTAATGTGGTCGTCTCTCTCGCAGACCGCGTCGTGTTATGGCGGAGGATGTCAACGACTTCTCTCCTTGACAATCAGATACATTCTCTTTTCCCATTCAGCTTTTTCAAGATACATCAAACATTCTCACCTACAATCTTGTAAATGATCTCTAACACACACGCATCCATCCCATTTCTCGTGTACTATCTGATGGCCTGCTACATGTTCCTTGACGTGATTGTACCCAAATTATCGTGCTTGGTCTCGTTCTCTTGTATTGTGTTGCTTTACATATATCCTGGACTACATCTCCTGTTCTCGACTCACCCATAACGGATTGGATTCATATTGAAATTTTGTGCATACTGGAGCGTTATGTAATAGTAAGTAAATTGTAGAATATATCCATTGTTACCGGTTTGTGTATCACGGTATTTTGAAGGGTTTCATGAAGGCTATGTAAAAATATGATGAAAATATGAGTGATTTATGGGTAAGATCATAGTACCAACCAAATATGATATCGCTTTTGTTTGTACACTGTTTTCTTAGTACTGGTACTTTTTTTTTTCGGAGCTTCTTCCACCAGCAGCTAACACAGTTAGCCCTGGTGGCGTCAACAGCTATTATCAAATATAGAATAAGTTAAAATTAGTACTGTTACTTACTTACATCCATTCGTGCATTACTTATTTAGAACTTTTGTGCTACCGCATCATGCTGTTCATTCACCCTTTATTCTGGGTACAATTCCTTTATGTTCGTCATATTGTGCATATGTTCTTTCGATGCATGGAATGTCGGTCATTGGAAAGTACATGGACCAGGCAATTTTGGGTGGGTCGCTGTTGTTCCTTATGTGGCAATGCGTGATGAGTCATGTTGCAAAGACGTTGCATAGCATTGTTTTGGCCACCCATACCTCCTTGCATGCCTCATAGCCATTTCTACCAGAAAGCGGCTGCAGGCTTTTCTTATATTAGGGTTTCAGTTTTCACGGCAGGCGCTCGTCATTTTTATCTTAGGTATCATCGAGTTGCCAGCATCTCGACCAGAAATTCAACGCCTCATTCTGTCCAGATCACGTACGCGTACTCAAGGGTGACAATCACTGGAGAACATGGTGTCCGCCTACTCATTGTTACCTTTTCCTCATGCCGCAATGACGGCCACTGGTATCATCTGAACGCTAGTTCATCGGATTCCATCCAGTGTCGAATCTAGAAGTGACGAGGTAGGAGGTCCGAAAATGTTGCAGGATACGCTACATCGTCTGTGTCTTGCGTATGAACAGTTTTACTTACCTCTGTGTTGAGGGAAATACTGAGCTGAAGATGAACCTGACCCGTCATTGGACACAGCGAAATGGTACATGCCGTCAGCAATACCCTGATACTGACTGTTGAAATAATAGAGATTGACGTACTACTTTCAGTGGCCGTGATACAAGCCAACTTGACGCCGTTACCGACGGCGCTAGCAGTCCAGTCGGCGTCGCACTGGATGTATGACGCTCAATTTCGGAGCGTCGGCTTGAGCGTGCCGTGGCCGACGAACAAAACCACAAAAGAAACAAGTAACGATCGAGAAACATCCTTGCCGAAGTTCGCATTTCTACACCTCGATCGTTTACATAGCATCGCAAATGCATGTATAGCAGCTATTCTTGATTGGCCTGTTGAAAGCGCCTCCCACTTGATACAGGTGGCCAGCTATGTCGGAACATTCCGTTGGCCCGCACAATCCAGACTTTTCGCTTCGAAGAGGATTCAACGCAATCGATATGGCTAGATTGAGCAACACAAAACTCGAGTAGTGTAACATGACTACATGCTTCATTTCTACGCAGATGATGAGAGATAGTACATTACCAAGGCGATCTCATGGCTTTGCTCCCCAAAGATCCGCCTTCATTAAGCTAAGTTGTTATCAGCATCGGCATGGCACCAATTCGGAACGTGCTCACAACATGAGATATTCGCCTATGAACTACAGCCAGGTCTGCGCAAGTACGTTGGTCAGTCCTTTGTAAACGCGGGAAGAGGACGCCACCTACAATCGACATAAGACATTGTCCCATTGTTCTGATCTTCGACCAACATGTCGCTGAATTCGATCTCGGAGCCGTCCATATTTTGACGAGCGATCCACAATTTTAAATAGTACCCTCGCTCCTCACGCCGCCGCGCGAGAATATTACGGACCTGCAACGAGAAGCGGGTGTCAAGTACGGGTAGCTGTCCTGCGTGAGGGTCCAGCTGATTGATGTCCTCCACCCCAAACAAATCTAGAAGCAATTGCGGGGATACCGAGCTTCCGATCCACAAAACCATGACCTCTTCGTTATCTTCATTCAAAAGGTTAGCATCACACCAACCTAACTCACATGCACGAACCAGCGAGGTATATTCCGTGTGCTTGCATACGCGTGTAGGTATTTTGCATAAGTGACGGCCACCACACCTTGCCGGTTTCAGGATCGGGGATAGCGACATTGTCTTCCAAGTCATGTAATGCCATAACACGCGGATATAAATGCTGCACAAGAGCCCGCGCATTCATGGATAAAATTCTGTGAGC
Source organism: Fistulina hepatica ATCC 64428 (assembly GCA_000934395.1). NCBI lineage: Eukaryota > Fungi > Basidiomycota > Agaricomycetes > Agaricales > Fistulinaceae > Fistulina > Fistulina hepatica. The sequence goes on from KN881914.1 coordinate 25,466, forward strand.
ATAATAGTTGCGAACATCAGCGGACACGCTTCGATCTACCCAGTATATATCAGTTTATGGGCGTTGAGTAGGGACGCCGAACGTACCTTTAAGCGGCTTTGTCTTATTGATTGCTAGCGCGTAGGCAAGCATGCCTTTGAGTCGTTCCGGTATAATCAACTGGATACTTGTTGAAGCCAAAGTGATTCCACTGCTGCAATACGCTTACCTGACTACCTCTAACAGCAACAGCACAATGTTGCCGGTAGCCAAAAAGTATACCAGCGCAGCCATCCGTCACATCCTCACGAATATTTGAGAGCTTCTCCGAGGATATATAGGCGGTAGCTGGCAGGATGTCATTGGAAAGGCATCTAACTGAAAGTAAGACCTACCTGTCCGCGCCAAGTGTGAAGCAACGGCGTCCATATCAGCACCCGCAAAAACGTTGGCGGCGAGTTCCGCCACGGGCAAAGCGAGGTTACATGTTCGCACACGGCGTTCGCCCTCGACAGTCGTGTATAATACAGCGAGCTGGACATAGGCGAAATCGCGCGTGTCAAGTGTGCGTGTGTGCTCGAGACATGCACTAAACGCCTTGTCGGCGTCAAGTACACCAAATGAAATATCGGTGACGCTTTGTTTGCAGAAGTTGCCATTGTACGAAGACACGCGTAGACCTGAGGATCCGTCAATACTGACTTGACATCGACGACAGGATGCAATTCATTGCTGAAAATGCAAATTCGCGCCTACCGTTTGAACATCGCACACGTGCCATGCAATTGTATCCAGTGCGTCGACTCACCAGACGTCGCAGTTGCGACTCCATGATCGCGCCGTCCTTCTGAGGTTCGAAGCGAGGGTGATAGAATAGCTGACCACCGGTCACCGAGGATACAGCGCCTAAGATGCGAATGAGTATGCCGATTTGTCAAGCAGAACACAATGCACACCTATCGACCCGATATCCATGAATTGGCTCGGAACGAGGAACATGCTTACCCCAATGCCTTCGTCGGAGCATTGGTCTGCGATTCGCCGCCAGGCGGGATCGCGCGGTTGGAATAGCGTCTTTTCTTTGTCCGAATCATATAACTCCATCTCATTGGGCTGCCCGTGTAATGCACCTATCCCCACTGAGGGCATAACACTTTGAAATGCAACAACGCTTCCTCCACATCCCACCTTGCAGCCATTGATTTAGTCGAGTAAATACAGAATACAACGGCATCTGAGCTGACCAGAGAAGCAATAGCCCCCTCGAGCGCCGATCCTAACGCCGAACTCCTAGATACGGTATCCGCCGCTCGCAGTGGTATCGCAGCCAACAAATTCTCGATTACCGTTCGCCGGTCGACGGGGTTTGCAAACATTCCCTTTTGCAATGGAAGAAAAACGTCTTCAAGATCTGCGACGACGAGCATTGGAGGGTCGTCCTTGGACAGGTCGTAAAACTGTATCGTGCCGTCGCATGTGATAAATGCAACTTCGCTTGCCACAGGGAATATTCGGTTTTCGTCAAACAGCACAGAGCGAAGAACGGCACAAGCTGAATGCAGAAACCCTGTCTCAACAGAATGGTGGGACACATCTAATATGAACACGAATTTCATGGGTTGGGGTTGACGTGAACCTGACGGCGGTGGCAACAGTGACGAAAAGGGGGAACTAATGGGTGGTGGGCGATTTGTTGCCCAGTACTCTTCCGATACGATGAAATCGACAGTGCCCTTGTTGAGCTCAGACCGCTGGTCCTGATCGAGGCGCCGCATGTTCCCATCCAAGTTGCAAAAGTACTCCGTGGACACTACGCTACGAGCGTTATGCACTCCAGCAAGTAAGAATCGCAGACATACACCTACCTTGGTTCTCATGTTCGCAGAGGTTGCACTTCCATTTATTACCACCGTGGATCCATTGACACCAGGCATTAATGTACGATCGGCAACGTGCACATCGTTCGGGGCCGTTGGATCCGCTGTAAACGACTGGAATGCTATCTTCGAGTGGATTCAAATCGGCGAAGGGCTGAAATACAGCGGTGACGGGTATTTGGCATTGTGACGCCAGCCGCGAAGAGTTGGGTAGCGTCCACGTTGACATTCGTATGAATCTGGGCGCGGAGTTGCCTTGGTCCAGCGATACATAATCGGTAGTGGATAGAGGAAAAGTTGCTTTTATATCGGCGCTGGGAAGAGTTAGAAATGTACGGTCCTGCCATTCCCTCTGGTCGAACTGTTGCGACTCGAGTGGCGACGGAACCTGCCCTGGGTCGACTCGTACACGGAGACCTGTCGGCGAAATATATAAGGTATCTTCAAACATCCACGCTCGTATTGACCTTTGGACCCTTGCCCTGCGGTATGCGGGGGCTGGGGGATATGTGAAGGTGGCGGTTGGAACGGGTGCATGAAGAGCTTGTAGGAGTCGGAGATCATAACAGCATGCTGTGTTAAACAATTATGACTGTTTAATATTTATCGTATGTATTTATCACGAGATGTGTATACAGACCTCGGATTAAAAAAATCCTTGATGAGATTATTATGGCTGCTTTTTTCAATTATAAAATACACAAACAAAATTGTCCAGGCAAAAATGTTATGCATACCAAATTACCACAAGAGGTAGTTTGTGCTGTATGAGTCATGAATCTCTCGGCGCGATTGAAACTGATGGCGCGCTCAAACTCATCTTGCTCTCCCATCGGCGTTTCAATCTGTCATCTCATCACCGTAGATGGGTTCAAGCAGTGTTCTCGTCCTGATACTGTCGCGGATGAGGCGATCTTATAAATGCAGGACCCGATGATATCTGTGCTCTACTCCAAACCTCCGCTATGATCATGCTTAGGTCTCTCGTCCCTCTTTTCCTTTTTCTGATCGTGCAGGCAAACGCGTACCCCTCACCCTTACCAGGCACTGGCAAGTGCACGCTTTCCCTTACCATTTGCAGAACATGCTAAAGGAATTTCTTCTGCAGATACCACTTACGTCCGCGATCCATCAATCATATGGAATGCTGACTCTCAGGTTTGTAGCTTGGCATCTATAGCCCTCCAGGAAGATTCAGCTATTTTCCCGACAGTCATATTTTCTATTCAGCACTGGCAATAATGTCTCCATTTTCAAAAGTGCTTCTTTAGAAGGGTGTGTTTCTATCACAGGAATGCCAGAGCAGTCAATTCAACGACCTTTATAGTCCATGGGAACTACAGGGATCTGTTTTGCCCAGCTGCTCAGTCATACAGCTTGACGGAAGATGTACGATATGGGTAAGTTGCACTCGTAAACTTTCTGACCTCGAATTTTACATCACGTAGGCGCCAGATGTCCACTACGTGAACGAGCAATATGTATTATACTATGCCGTATCCACCTTGGGTAGTCAAGATTCTGCCATCGGCGTCGCGACTAGTGATACCATGGAAGCAGGCACCTGGACTGACCATGGCGAGGTGTTGAGTTCTACCTCGGGGGATACGTACAACGCCAGTTCGCTGCTTTCACTCCCCTTTTGAAGGCACCATCTTGACATTTGGTGTTATAGTCGATCCGAACCTTGTACAAGATGACGACGGCGATCTGTCTCTTCTTTTTGGATCTTATTGGGGTGGTATATTCGAAGCTCGTAAGTAATCCATACCACACTCTCGTTGTCGTGGCCTCAAGACTTGGTTCTCCGTCTTTTCAGCTCTCGAAAATATCACAACCGTCAGCTCAGGCACAGTCAGTAGAATTTTTTCACGCCCTGATTCCTTGTTAGATGCTCTGTTTTTACAGACCTTACCCGGTACGCACATCGCAGGAGGCAATGGCAGCGCTGAAGAGGGAGGGTACATCTACAAGAAGAATAGCACATACTGGCTGTTTTTCTCCCAAGGGACCACTGGAACATTTAATGTAAGCGATCCCTGACTGCGAAAGCAACGTACTCCTCACAAATGTTCTGCCGCAGGCCAGCAGTTTGCCCTCTGACCCATACAAAGTGCGCTCCGCGCAAAGCAACAACACCTACGGTCCGTTCTACGGCCAACTCGGCAACAACGTAGCGACTGAAAATGGACCGGGGACGATCATTCTTGCGTCACACGACAACGTCTACGCTCCTGGTGGACAGTCGGTCTACTCTGATCCGAATACCCAACGCGACGTTATTGTTTACCACTATAATCGTTAGTACCCTAACAGTTCCTTTCCCCAGGCAATAGCTGACCATAGGCGGCAGTATATTCCAACGTCAGCGGGGACGCTGTGCTTGGTGTCGACTTCCTCGACTTCTCTGCGGCGTGGCCTACTGTGACGAATGACACAACGGGACTGACCTTCCCCACGGCTACTTTGTCATCTGTGAACTCAATAGCCACCACAAGCGTTGCAATTTCGCAATCCACTGATGGCATCGCTTCGACCGTCTCCACGGTTCCCCTCTCTGCCTATAAAACCTCGACTGCTACGGTGTCTGCATCCGCTACCAAGACATCCTCGACAATCGAAAAGACGACGGTGCACTATACCGTTGCGTCGACTGGCTCCGTCAATACGGCCACTAGTACCCAGGCCGGCAGTGCGTCTGCGTCCGCCACCTCAAGTAGGTCTTACGAATCTCTCGAACGCTGTCTGCCATGTTGATGTGCCTAATTCAGATTCCGGATTCACGTTAACAGTGCCTTTACACTTTTACTTCTTTATCGTGTTCACCTTCTTGCATTTTGCGTAGTAGCATCTTCGAAATTTGTATACCTTTGCTTTCTGGCGAGCGGACATGTATTTCACTTCCTGAGACACTTTTCGTGTGGTATTTATTGGGATGTTTTGCCTCCATTCGTTTCAATCTCTATCATGTTTCTCGTAACGATAATGTGCTGTCATGCACTCTCAATGCTGATTGGACACTGAAGCAGCCTTCTGTGAACTTCGTGTCTTCATGTGCGGATGGTTTCAACTTTCATTGATATCTACATCTGCGCTCTATCCCTGACCTGCTCTGTGGTCTAGGATCTGGACGTTTCAGACAACATAGCAGCAACCTGAACCACAAAACTTGGGCCAGACGCAGCCTCAACGTACACACACCGTGTCTAGCTCTCATGCTTCCTCACCCTAGAGTATGCCGCTTTGCAAGCTGGATGCGTACACTTACCGAAGATTCAATAGCTCCAGCAAAGCTACGCTATGATTATTTTGTCGGCTCCAGCAACCATATAAATGCGAAAAAGGATGTTTATAACGAAGATTGAATACTGTACAAGGGTAACCGAAAAAGCGTCAGGCCAGCCCCATATATCTAACAATTCTATAACATGAGACGACTCGGACATCTAGCCTCCGTCGTTCGGAACATTGTTCGAGAACATATGGATCCCCCCACCTTCCCCCTCCTTCCCCCGACATAGCGAAAACTTCGGTGTGATAAGTCTTGCTGTACAGTGCATAGAACGAACAGGAGACCAACAGGCGGCAAATCGATGAAAGATGGAAGGCAAATGCCACAAATGGCGAACGAAAAAAATAAGGACGAGGCCGACAAGGTCGACTCGGAGCCGCGCGATCGACGCGAAAAAGACCGTCGTTGGACGATGAAACCAGGACGGAAGGTGAACGAAGGATGTGGGATTGATGGATGAAATAACGGCAGAGAGTCGCGCGGGGAAGAGTGGCACACAGCGACGCGAGGGGAAGTATAGCACATCATCATCATCATGAAAGACGAGCGTTGACGCGCTCACGTGACGAACGAAAGGGAATTGCGCGTACGGCGTGTCGGATGAAAGAAGGAAGTAGACACATGCGACGCCGTGTCACGGAAATAGATTTCGAGTGGTCATCTAGGTGTGGATGATAGATGTGATGACGGATAGTGGCGTGGCGAATTCAAAGGATGCAGGTGACGCGTATCATGGTATGCAGTATCATGGCATGTGGATCGTGAGGCTGGAGGGTGGGACGATGGGACTGCATATCGGATTAGTACACAGAGACAGGACAGGCAAGGTGAGGAAGGAAATGTGACAGAAGCTATGCGTTCGCACTGCAAGGAATGGCGCGACAAAGAGAACAGGTGGACGAAACACTCACGATCACGCGACGGCGCAGTATTGCGCGGTGTCATTGGTCGTGGCAACGTCTGCATTAGTCAAAGAATGCGGATCGTGGTCGATACCAGAGACGGGTACTGGCGCGAAGAAATCCATGGATAGCTCAGCGGTGACGCCAGCAACGGCGGAGAGTACGAGGCGAGTGTCAGCTGAGTGTAGACCAGATCCATGAAGGGGACATAGACATTCGCAGAGCATTTTAAAGAGTGTAAACGCGGACGTAGCGGATTTATTTGATAGCTTTCTTTCACTTGCCCTAGACGTGCTTGAGGGAAGGCTGAAAATAAATCTGATATATTGACGCAGATAATGTCAGTTCGTCCGTATATTCTCAGCCAAAGCACAAACACTCGAAAGAACTCGACAAAAGTCGCGGGATTCAGAAGCGCACGTATAGACACCAGCAAGACTTGCAGTAGTATCTGGCAAAGAATCAAGTAAGATACGTCGAAATTGAGTTCGCCACAACGATACAAGAGCAAAAAAGCCTGAAGCGTGCTTTGCACGAAGGACGTGTCATTCAATGTCAACGGACATAAGAATGCAATGTATCAATCCGAGAAACAATGACATACTGATGAGGTCCTCACATAAAGACCCACATTCTCTTCGTCGTTAATCAAAGACAATGAGTATGAAAGAAAAGACGCAGTATCAATTTACAACAATGTACAAACGTACAACATTCCACCAGACAGCTTACCGGCTGACATCATACATGGAACATTTCATGTTCGAATAAAAAGGATTCAAAAATTGACAAAGTCAGAAGATACAACATGCCAATATTCAAGTGGTCGGAGTGTATCACGCGAGAAGACTTGAGGGACCGGCAACTGCGTTAGGCCATGCTTGCCAACCCTGCTTGCTGCCGCTCGTAATAACACCGTTAACGGAGATTTCTGCAGGTTCATCTATAGTCATGGCCGCATCTTCGACGAGATACTGAACTTCCTCATACATGTGAGGGAAGAGAACGGCTAGCATGTCGTCGACCCTGTTCAAAGCCCATGAGAACACGTAGCACGAGGCATAAAGAATGTCCACTCACTTGAAAATGAAGTCGCCTTTGACTTTGTTTTTCCGCGGAGACTCCACAGTTTTCTGAGCGTCTGCTGCGAAAGAAGACACGTTGACTGTTCCTCGGTAGTTTTCCCTCGTGTATAGCGATAGGCCACGTCGTGCCGCGAGGTCAAGAATGTTCTTCTCAATTGTGTCTAGGAAAAGGTAAGGACTCAGTTGCATGTGCATTTGAAGACTGACCCTGAGCGTAATAACAATACACTTCAGTAGGACGCGTCTGCCCCATTCTATCGATACGGGCAATAGCTGTCAAAAGAGAGACCATGGATTATGCCTTCAACTCTAGATATTGCATTTTCCCGCACCTTGGATCTCAAAACCATGGTGAACAACACTTTCCAAAAGAAAGACGCGAGATGCACAGGTGATATTGAGCCCTGCATTTTCGCGTTCACTGACATTCCATTCAGTGAAAACTCGAGAAAAAAAAAGGAAACGTCTTCCTCTTACCCGTGAAGCAACAAGACTGATATTTCGTCTTGCTCCTTGAAGCGTTGGACAGCACTTTTGCCTTTCGAGGCTCGATCTATTCGCACGCATAGAATTCCTATTTGTGAAAGATGAGAAGGTCAGCATGCAACCCGGATGGTATACTGCTTACCGTTCTCTGTTAGAGCACGTTGAAGGACTACAATGCAAATTTTTGGTAAGTCAGTCTGCTGTAATATGAGACTACGTACTTGTCAGGGAATCTGCCCAAGCCGAGAACACAATGCTCTTCGCGCCGGCATCTGTTATTTGCAGATAAAGTAGATGTCGGATAAGTGTCTGGATTTTCTGGCCATAATCGCCCAAAGTGTCGATATCCCGTATCTCGGCAAGGACTCTAGGGTCTTTTGAAAACTAAATAAGAAGCTACCTCTTTTGATCGGAAGCTGCAGCTCACCTATGAAGTTGTAATCTATTTCACGACGCGATTTGGGTACAGGTTCGGTGTTGGCTGGTTTTGATGACTCGACCGGGTTCTTTTCCTCAACAGTGAAGCGTTGCATGGTGTCCGGATCGATCCCAACACTGATTAAAAGAAAGGTCAAGTTAAATGGCTCAACTTCCCTAGCGAGTTCTCCAGACATAGGAATAAATACTGACCGACAAACCGGACAAGTCTTGCCGGCCTTCTTCAGTATCCAAAGTTTCATGCAGTCCTGCGAAGAATATTAAACAAGAAACTGAAGGAGCAGTCCGTCTTACCTCGCAGAACATGTGCGCGCTGAGCATGTGTCAATGTTCGCGCTCACGGATGAGAGGTGATTCAGCTCACCATTGGGTCATGAAGCCGCGTTTGAACTCGCATCTGCACAAAATACAACAGTCCTCGTCCTCGTCACTTTCGTCTCGCCGGTCAATTTGCTGCAAATACCGCTGACGGGCGCGATTAGTCTTGATCTTGGCATCAAGTTCAGCGAGCTCTAAGCGTGTATCCGCAAGCGCGTTTTCCAGGGTCAATTCGTACTTCAGCTCCTCGACTGTATCCGAAATCTGTTGCAATTGGCGGAAATATAGAATCCGCTGGTTAAACGCGCGCCGGAGTAAAGCTATGTCCGAGTCGAGCTTTTCGCCTACGCGATTCTGCTCCATCATTAATTCCTTCAAGCTTTTGACAATGTCTTCAATCTCCTTCTTTTCGGGACTTTTTTTGTCAAGCTTAGCGCCCGCTGCAATTAAGTCATTGCGGACCTACAGAAAGTCGTTAGGCATTGATCACATCAAAGGTTAGGGGACGTACACTTTTCAAAGCCCTCTGATTCAATCCTTCTAACAAAGCTTTCCGTCTAACGGTCAGCATCTGCTGCAAAATAGTATGTTCGAGTTGTAAATCTATAGCTTCTCGGACCTCGTCGGGAATCTCGTCTACCGCCTCCGCCGCCGTTTTCGTTGTTCGCTTTTTTTTCTCTCTATCGAAAAGTCAGTCCATACTACGCGCCGGAGACTCAAATTTGCTATTCACTTGATTGCATGAGCAGCAAGAAGAGTACGCTCATTAATGAGCGCCTGCTTGCGATCAGCGAGCAAAGCAGCGTACACCTGCAGATATGTCTCGGCTTCACCCTGTGTGTCCAAGGATCGTTGAAATTCCATTCCGTCCGCTTCTTGGTCGTCTTCGGAACCAAGAGGCAGAGTAAGCAGTTCCTTGATATGAGCCCGCCACTCCCATAATAACCTCGATTGCGCATTTAGCACATTTTCGATGATGGAGTTGCCTTCTCGCGTCTGTTACGAATCTGAATTGTTTTCCAAATAGCAGGTATCCGTAGTTGAGACTCACAAGCTCATCAGTGCGGCTGCTACTTTCAGGTAAATATGGGGTTTGTATGAGGGGGGCCTGGCCAGACACCCAATGATGCGCCAACTCCGCCATGGCGCGCATTGCATCAGCCGCCGTAGCTATAAAGCAAATAGTCGCATACCACATATTGCACGTGTGGAGATTTCATATTTACCTTTGAGCAGATTGTGTCGTATCTGCTGTGCATTTGCATATGCTTGATTTTCTGCGTCGGTATTTCCAAGCATATGGAAAATGTCTCCCTTCAGAAACCAGACCTATGTGGATTTGGAATGTCAAGCACAGGCTATATAACGGATAAAGATAGATACATACCCTATGGAGCACCATACGGCACTCGCGTAAGCGCGACTGAAGCGCTTGCTTCTTAATGCGCATATGAGTTTCAGCGAGAGATTCTTGGCCGCCGTAGTCAGAAGAAATTTCGTCATCCGATCTATCGTCATCCACCTCACGTCCACGACCTTTTCCCTTCGCGTCTACAGATTCAGTCTCGGCACACTTGTTCGCGGTTATTGATGCATCGTTATTATCATTGAGTACTAAAAGGGCATCCTCGACTTCTCGGCACAGGTTCTCGACGTCTTTACCCGCTGCCTCTAACAATTCAAGAGACTTTTGGTATCTCTTGACGTTGGCCTCATCAAGCATATGCAATTGCGCAAGACGAATTTGAGCTTGGACCTACCATCATACCAGTGAACTTGAAATCCACGTGAACCACACGCAGACGGTACTTACGTGCAACTTAAAATCATCCATTATGTCTCTCCAATTCTGATCTCGCATCCCCTTGTAGCATATCGACGTCAGTCATAGCTTTGTAAGATTTAGAAGCGAGATTATACCTCCAGAACTTCGCTCATACTCTTAAGAACAGTTCTCGTCATACGCTCGTGTTGCAGTTGCCCGACTTGAGGATGCGTGCAGATCGCACGCAGCCGCCGGATCGAAGAGCGAAGAAGATTTGCGTCGGGCTCCCAGCCTTCAACCGATGCGACACCACGGGAGTCCAAGCCCAGGTCGAGTAGCACACGTTCCAGTGCCTCATCGTAAACATGCCGCTCAATAGGACCCATCTCGATACCGACAAGATACCGTGTTTGTTGTGGAATAGTAAGCTCGTCTTGGATTGCAGATTTCATCGTCCTAAGTGGAGATATAAACAGTAAGTAACCAAAGCCAAATCTAATCGGTAGACATACCGAATGGTATATTCATTCATGAATGCTGCGAAGTGCTGTGCGAAGGCCGGTTTAAGCAAGCGCGTCCACAGCTTTGTGCTTCCCATAACATCCTCAACGCGAAGGAACCTAAAACAGGTTTAGCCACAGCATCACACAACAATGGAGGTACAAATCCCACCGGAGTACATGGAGTAGGTCACTAACTTGGGTTTTTGCAGGTGTACCCGAGACCGCCAACGAAGCGCGGCGAGGAATCAGAGATACCATGTCTCTGTGCTTCTAATAAATAAATCTCTACTGAAAGAGGGGACCAACATACGCTGCCTTGCCCCCACCGACCATTTGTACCTCATCCATAACAACACGGTCCCACTCCACGCTTACAAGCGGGCTGCGTGCACGATCCAAACTTGTATATACGACGTCAGCACGGCGCGGGCGACTTGGCGGCGGGCGGGCGACAAATAGATCCTGCTGCAACACGCGGTACGTCGTGATCACAACATCATACTCGTGAACGTAGGTCGACCAGTCCTCCAAAGTCGGAGCAGGTGGCTGCACATCAACGTCCTCGTCATCTGAGTTTGCCTTCAGTGCCTTGGCAAGCTTTCTCTTCTTTAGTAGGGAAGAAGTGCGCGACTTCAGACGCTTTACGCGGTCCCTTTCGGCGGACGAATTGTTCAGAGGAATTTCGACCTTCTGCCAGCCATCATACACCAACACGCGTAGCGTCGGCGCATGCGTCCGCAATTCCTCTACCCATTGCGACGCAAGTGCGGGCGGTGTGACGACTAGCGTGCTCTTGACCACATGTACCTGCAATTTCGTCTGTGGATCCCACCGTGGGGTACCACGCGGGTCGCGGGTGGAAGCAAATGGGCGCGTGAGCATGATCACCGCAATCGTCTCAAGCGTCTTCCCTAGCCCAGGCTCCTCCGCAAGGATTGCACCGGATATATCAGCGGTAGTGGCTTCATCTTCCTCGCCATTTAGGTCAGCTAGGTTACGCACGAGAGCGCCCGTGAGCGAGTGCATATACCCTACAGGCACAGGGCTCCAGAAACTGAAGGTGGATATAGGGATGCGACATAAAACTGCTTTCCTATCATTAGAGGGAAAGACGAATCCCTCGCGCCTCAACAACCAAGCGACACTGCGGCGCTGAAAAGGCAGCAATGTTGGAAGGAGGTCGGCTGGTTGCATCGCCGATGCAACGTCTGTCGCCGGCGCAGGTCCAACAACAGAGAAGAAAAATGGGATGTCGGTTGCGCCACCCGTGCTCGGACGAGCGCTTGCTTGTGACAGAGGAAATATGTGGTAGAGTACTCGTCGTTGTGCATCCTCCAATGAACGCGCTGGGGGTTCGAAGATGGTCGGCAATAAATAGACCTGAACTTGAACACGCAAAGTGCAGACGACATCGGCCTCCGTGTGTGCCACGGGTACGACCACGAGCCGCGCTTCAATGGCGGCACGTTCCGCCTCAGCTAAGGTGATGCACGCCTGGAACAGATCGTCCACGCTTTCTGGAAGGTCGTGAGCCCGCACGTCGAGGTTCGCCTCTACAGGAGGTATCGACATCAAGAACTCACAACCGTCGAGACCCTGTCGCGCAGTGGCAACAAGATCATTTCGGTTGTCATGGCTGACTATGTGCAACGGTCCTAAATCGACTTCTTCACGGAGACTCTGGAGTTCAGACGCGAGATTCTGCTCCTCGAGAGTCCAACCGAGAGCTTCGGCTAGGTCATCGTTAATCTCTGCCATTTCATCCACCATAATATTGTCGAGGGCGTCCCAGTAGAGGTCGTCCCCGTAGAGGTCGTCCCCGTAGAGATCGTCCCCGTAGATATCGTCCCCGTAAAGATCGTCCCCGTAGAGATCGTCCCCGTAGAGATCGTCCCCGTAGAGGTCGTCCCCGTAGTCCGACATAAATGGATCTACATCGATTATACCGTCATCCTCTGATTCAGATGATGCATCGTCGCGGTTTTCGTCATCGTTATGTGTCTTGTTGGTGGTATTACCATCCTTCGACCCCGAAGATTCGCCCGAGGGACTAGCCTGATCGGCAGAAGGACTGGTGACATCGCCGGCAGCGCGAGCGCTAAAAAAACTGGAGTCGATTGGGAGTGTGTAATTGATAGCAAAAGTGTGCTGGATCACATGAATGCGATCCTTCGTAAATGGAGAGTTGGGGACAAGTAACGCAGGATAGTCTTGTGCACGCTGACTCTCGCACCATGAGTGGCCGTTCTCGTCAGTAATGGTTGCATGCGCAGCAGATAATTTTATACGCTTGTGAGGCCTTTCTGGAGTCGCTGATGCGCGCCGCTTCGTCCCAATAGAGCCAACAGGTTCAGGAGACGGAGATACCACCTTTTCGTGAATGAGATTGACTAGCGCTCTGACGTTGAGATGAGAGCGATAGTACAGATAGACTTGAGCTCCCGACGTCGTGTGAGTGGTCGATCTTAGAGATTGAATGTGAGTTGACGACGATGTGATGGGCTTGAACGACGCAGCTCCGGCATCGTCTGCCATTTTAAAATCCAGTGGCTCGAACGAACCCATCGACTGACGTCGACTCGGCTGATATCGCTGCCAAAAATATGAGAGAATAGATTATTTAGTGCTGAAGCAAGAAAACAAAGGTGAAAGTCCAAATTCCAGGCGGTAAATAGATGTTGAAGCGTTTGCAGGTGCATTGGCAACAAGGTCGAAGTCAAGATCCACGACTTTGATTAATGACTCTTGACCGCGTTACGATCACGTGGCCCTCCACTTCGGAGCCGAGCGTTTGTGCTTGTTTGTTCATATGGGTGAACCAACTCTTCAACCAACGTGCGCTGTGAATTGTCGACCACCAACCGGGACCAGCTGACAACGGGACCTCAAATCTCAAGCCATAAGTACAGATTCAATATTCAAGATCTGACTGACTGGGCTCCATGGCGTCAGTGGGAGCCAATTGTCCAAAATGCTATTGGACAATTGCTAGCAGATGATCATCGATCGTCGATCACCGCGTTTGATGTTCGTCCAGTTGTTTTTGTTTTTGTTGGACCGCCAGCAGACCTTTCGTGATCCCAAGTGTACAATAAGGTTACTCTTTCTGGTACTGGCCTTTTGTGCGGTGCGGCTGTGCAGTCCTATGCTTCGTTTCCAGCCAGCAAGTTCGTAACCAGCCAGCAAAACATTGCCTTGTTATCAGTATGGCCCAGTTCTTGTCCTCAAAGTGGGCAATTTCGTTCTTTTGTCTGCAGAGTGCCTGCCTCTGTCAATATAAAGCTTGCTTCCCTCACCTCTGTCGGCACACATAGCTTGGCGTTCTACTGTTGTTCATTTCCGACGATCTTCATTCCACATATACTTTCTGCGAAAGTACCTTTCGACCATGACGCACTATGGTGTCTTCCGGTTCCGTGATTCCTACCGCAAGCCTGTCTACAGTGATTGCCGAGTCTGCACACACCCGGATACTTCACGCACTCCATCTCCGGAGGTGTCTCCGGTGTCTCCGAAAGAACAATACACTTTCAAAGCCCAAGTTTACGACCGCTTAACCCATCTCGGACTCCGGAACCTGCCAGCTGGTTTCCCGTTTCACAACACCTTGCACCACGGAGCGCCTGTTGTCTCTGAAAGCTCCTACGAGTTCAACGAAGAGTTCGAAATTTGTGGCGAGCCTCGCATTGCCAAGTTCGCCTACAGCCGTCCTGCAGGAGGCCGTAACCACAGCAAATCTGACGACTATTACACTTGGAGAATCTATCTGCCAACACACAGAGCACTGAAGCACCGTCGCGGCCAGGGCCATTCCGGTATGTCGCTATGCCTATGATAACACGGAATATGGCGTCTCATTCCCGTTCTCGCAGCCAAATATGCTGCTGCACAAGTTCAAGTGCCTTACTGTCTGATGTCTCATCATAAATACGGGCGTATACTGCGTCGGGACCCTTCGATCATTCTGCAAGCGCTGGCTGCATCTCTTGACCTGGGTCAACTTATTACGATCGCCATTTCTGATGCGAAGACCCTCCAGTCAATATCTCATTCGAACCTCGCTTCTGGATACTATCATGGCGACATTGTGTACATTGGAACAGGCAACAACGGCTTGCAACATGTCTTGTACAATGCCACTAGGAATTGTTCGTAATATCTTTTTGAGCGGTAAGTGTTGCTTTATCTCAAGTCTCGATGTCGGCTATATATCGTTATCCCCGAGTACAGGTACAACTGTTGTGTTGTCAATCCTCGCCGAGGATATTGCACACCTCCTGCCTCATATTTCCCATTCTTCCACCTTTTTTTGTTCCAAAAACACTACTTAATTTATTGTTCTTAATTTATTTCCTTTGTCTTCTCATGTTCCGGGAGTTCCTACTTTTTGAAATTCATACACCTCTCTCCAGCTCATTCTCACAAATTTCAATGATGTAACCGACAGAACGACATTCCAACTTTTTTATGTACAATGTAACGCACGTATCTACGACCTACGCACTACGTCACGAAAAGCAAACTATTCCACGACTCTGAACATGTACTCTTGCAACGAACACACAAAATTACAAATTACATTTCCTTCCTCTTACACATGTGAGATCATAACACTCGTCTGGTTCAAAACTGTCCTTGTGTGGTATCCAGAATCAGATCGTCTCGTAAGCACTGTCAACACTCTTCTTGTAGCTGCAGTCGTGCGCATGCGTAGTCAGTAATCTGCGTGCTGTCACGGAAAACATAAACGCGTACCTATGACCGAAGGTCTGCGTGCCCTCCTTCCTGACCTTGCGCATCACCCGAGCGATCGAATCAAGACCTCTGTCCAGATCCTCAATCGGTGGGCCGAACGAGAGGCGCACAAACGAGTGGCACGGCGAGTTGAACAGGTTACGACGGTGTGAAGGGTTGACTAAACGAATTGTGATTAAAATACATCGAAAACATAATCATACGAACTGAAGTCAACTCACTATCAAAGAAGATACCAGGTATCACAATCGTTTGCTCTATATTTTGTTGTTGTTGAGTCATAACACAATAAAACCACAGTCAATAAATACAAACCCTTGAGCAATTCCTCGAAGAACGTCAGGCCGTTGTTGAGTGGCTCAGGAAGGCTCTCCAAGTCCAGCCAAATATAAAACGTGCTGTTCGGTGGGACTGCTACATCAATATGCAGCTCGTGCAGACGAGCGAGCACGTGATCGCGTTTGGCTTTGAAGTGCTTCTGCAGTGCAACCTGACCAACGGGTGTCAGAGGAGTCGATGACGTCGGTCATGTAGCGTACCTTTTCCACGGCGACGCGTGCAGGATCGAGGAACGGAATAGCAGCGAGTTGCAAACTAGTTTTATGCACGCGACGTGGCGAGACAAGTCATAAAATGTAAGCATGCCTATGGAGGTAGTCACGTACGGATGGTTCGCACCGCCGTCGAGGAAAGAGCCGGATTGCGAAAGCGCACTGATAAGGTTCTTGGGGCCAAGCACCTGTATGCATGTTTAGATGAAAAGCGGCAGCAGCTATTTTATGTTGCGCACCCAGCAAACACGCCAACCGGGAAGACGCCAGTTCTGGGACATATTATGTAAACGCATTCGCAGGAAGATCACTATACGAATACTCGCCTTCGTCATTCCGTCGACAATAATGACGGAGTCCTTTTCATGTGGTGTCGACATGTGGAAAGCAGAAAAGATACACTGTCACACGCACCTGGTTCACATCCTCGATGAACTCCGCGGACGAGACCGACTTTCCGAAGTCCTCGCCGTCCTCCGGATATATGTACCATGAATAAAACTTACACACGGTATTAGCAATTTTTGGCATAAAATGAACAAGTGATTCACCTCATCAAGAATCAACGTGACCCCCTCGCGGCCGAGAGCGACGAAATCGCTCAAAGCTTTGTCCCTTTTACACGATCAGGACAATAAATCACTACGACATATAAAGACATACTTCATGACCTGACCGGTCGGGTTTCGCGGGTTGGAAGCCAAAATGACTGCCAGACCCTGGCACTTGATGTCTTTCTGTACAGATGTCAGCGTGGGACGATGGACAATATAATGTTGATATACCCTTGTTTGATTGAGATCCATATGGTATTTTGTCTGCAAATAGTTCAGAAATTTGTCCATCGACGAACAATCTAAGTAATCATTATCACCTCACGTTCAAGCCTGTGGATGCGACTTGAGCGTAAGCGGAAATTGATCGAAGTATTTGCACAAACTTACGAAGTGGGAACAGGTACGAGACGCTTGAATGCGCTTAGGACCTGGTCGTACGCAGTATAGTCTGGAACTTGGTAGGACTAAAGAATGGTGAGGGCGGTATCCAGACTGTACGGATCGACCTACAGTGTACACATCGCCAACAACAGCAGCGACACGGGAAAGGCCAGCACGTCCGCCAGGGACGATGCAGACATTCTCGAATGTGTACTGACTGGCTTTGTCCTTCCGGTAGGTATCATTGTACAGATTTGCCACAGCTTCGCGAAGCTCTGTAGGCCATTGAAATTAACACAAATCGTCCAATATGAAGAGGGGGATAGGAGGGGGACCGTATACAAGGACAATACGCCACCTTTTACACCTGTAGTAGGTGCGTACTCGAGCGTGTCGGTGGGCATCGGGATAGAGGTCGGACGCGGCGGCGCGTCGGGGATGGGTCCGACTTCGGGAGCACCCTGACCTAGATTCGCCCAGGCATGCGAGTTCGCGTAGCTGAAGCCGTTCGCCATTGCACGGTCAGAGCAGTAGATGACACCGGTCGAGCCAGGGTGGATGATGCCGGGTATAGTCTCTTCATCCTAAGCACAGCAGATGAGCCCCGAGAACGACACGAACACCAAAGCAGGACGTACCGGATTCACGGTCTGGGGCAGTACACCCTTAGGCTGATGCCCAATATTCGACTGACGGAAGATCTGGAGACACCGCAGTAAGCGAGCGACACGATCGCAATGAAATATGTCCAACGCAAGTTCGTTACCTGATGCGCTTCCGAATCTTTCTCGTGCTTGTACTTCTGTACCGCTTCGTGTACCTATCGAACTCAGTCAGTCAGTCTCGAGGGATCGGGATCGTGCCCATCCACGAGGCGTCCCACGTGTAACGTGTTGGACCCCCCAGGACGTAGTAACCGTCGATCCCGTATACAAGACATTGCGACGGATGCAGCACAAGTTGTACGCACGATTCCTCTGAACCTGTCAAGGGGGGGACCTGGACGGGGCGATTCGAGCGTAGTGGAGGGCGTTGTGAGCGTCATGGTACCGTAGAAAGATGGGAAACGGATGCGTAAACGACTTTGTGGAGAACCAGTAGTATAAATAGCAGTCTAATGGCTGTTCACGCGTTCACGCGCCACAGATGTCAAACATCCCAGTCAAATGATTTAGCTCATCTCCACACATGTCACCAATCGATGCAAATGTCATGATGGTGGTTGCGACTACTTGGACTGGGAGAATCAGAGGAAGGCCAATTAGGATATGAGGGAGAGCGAAGGTGCCATTTGCCAAAACACTTTGTTCATGAAGGATATGTAACATCGACAGTTGCATTGGCTGGGTGATACAACCAAAAGTAACGGATAATACAACGAACGATAGGGAGTAAATAAATTGCAATTGGCCCCTGCAATGAAGGTGTCCGAAGGCTATCCCCAACGACTCTTCATACGGGGTTGATGATGCCCACTGGTGTAGTAGGGATTGTAGCGGGCCGCGCCATTGTGCGAGGAAGTAACACTACTCTGCTGTACATGCGACGAGCCTTGGTTCGTGTGCTTCGCGCTCGTAAAGTCTATTTTTGAACGCTTTGAGCTAGAACTCTCGCGCTCTGACCGCGCCCGCTGCTCTTCCGCTATTCACACAAAGACATCGGGCATGTATGCGAAAAATTACTCCCAATCAGAAACTATGAAGAACTAGAAGCAAGGAGCACACGAAGCATACCGATCCGGTCAGCAAACCACCCATCCTCAACGGCGCCTGGATTCCATACATCAGGCGGGAAATTCGTTGTTCGTTCGTCCACGTCGACAAATTCGACGAGTCTAGCGTAGAGATGCGGATTGCGAAACGAGCGGTTGGACATAAGTGAGTCGTTGAAGTGCCGCGGGTTTTGCGGATCGCGTTTCAGCTTGTGGAAGTTAGCAAGTTTAGCCTGGCGACAAGAAAAAAGTTGAGTCGCTGAGTTGAGATGAGTAGAAGCCTATGAACCTCAATGGCTGGATCGCAAGGCGCCGTCGATGCTGGTGGGATTCCCCAGTCCTCGACTCCGGGTATCGGTGGAGGTCGCAAGAGTGCACGTATTCGCAACAGCTCATCTTCGGCAGGTAATGCCTCTAAGAATGGATGATCGGTCGAGTCGTTGGCGTCCGGTGCACGAGAGGCCGACTTATTCGCGTGTTGACCAGTCTCCTGGTGAGTTGAAGATGTTTGAGCGCCACTTGAACCATCTTCTGGAGTAGACGCGTGATGTACGCGCAGATGTTTCTTTATATTAGCAGTCGTTGCTGGGCGGCGGATTTTGACTTGAGATTTCGGTATCCGTAAATCTGCATTCCAGTAATAGATTAGACGATCCGGCGGTTTCTTGAACATGAAAAGAAACCTACTATCCAACGACATATGATTGGCAGAGGCCTTCGGTTGCTTATCCTGGCGGCAGACGAAAGAACAGCCAGCAAAGAGGGAAACGGCTACATAGGCAAGGGACGTTGGAGATTCTCACATCAACAGTGTATTTCGCCAGTGATGTCTTGGGTGTAAGGTTGGATGTGGATGCGGTCTCGCATGACGACGATGCGAGCGCTTCCGTCGTCGTTTTGGAGGACGAGGCGACAGCCTGGTCATCAGAGTCACTGTCGTCGCCGTAGTTGACTAGTCCTGCACCAAATTTTGAACACATCTAAGGCTGACTTCTCCCATGAATAACACACTAACCACGTATCATGGCTTGCGACAGCAGGTTTCGTAAAATGTGGTGAGAGAGCTGGTGGAAATAGTCGAGTCCACTTCGAGACTGCAGACAGGCTCGGTTGCTTTTTGAAGAAGTTACTCATAATGACTGACAATGAGTCACCTAGTTAACGTACTTTTGGAAACTGCAAGGTCGCATTCTCAGTATTCCAAGTCACTCTTACCTCTTACCATCACAGCGATATTGGCTCTTGTTTGGATATTTTTTTCCAAAGAAGAACCATATTCATAATCATGTCGGCACAAAATGAGGCCGACCCATACGAACTATTGCAACTCACGCCAGAAGCGACCGGCCAAGATATTAGGAAGGCGTACAGGAAGTTATCTCTGAAAGTCCATCCTGATCGAGTAAGTGCCATACCTTTCAAAGTCTGCCCTTCCGAATACATTCTATGTATATGCAAAGCATTTGTCTATATGATGGTTGATTCTCTTGGGAACCCGTATCATCTGTGCTCATCTGTTGCAGTGCCGACGTATCGTACTGATTCGCTCTTGATAGAACCCGGACAATCCTAAAGCAGGTGAGTGGACAAGTACGCGATACGTGCACCGTTTACTGATGACAAATGTTCGGCAAACAGCTCAGCTTTTCCACGAACTTACCCAAGCGTATGAGGCGCTCCTCGATCCCGTGCGCAGGATCGCGCTTGACGCGAAACGAAGGTTGCAGCAAGCAAAAGCCGAGCGATTTAAGAATTATGACGCGAAACGGAAGGCCTTCGTGGAAGAGCTCGAGGAGCGCGAACGCGAGTTGAAGCGGTCACGCGTCGAGCGACAGAAGGAAGAAGCGGCGCGTTTTCAAGAGACGGAACGAATTAAGGACGAGGGCCGCCGCATGCGCGAGGAGAGAGAGCGTGCTGCGCTTGAGAAGGAGCGTGCCGCACGCGAGCAAGACAGAATAAGGCAGAACAGTGCAGCCGATGGCCCACCTCCACTAGGCGACCTCGATCTCACAGTGCGGTTGAAGTACTCACTGAAAGCCTACCCGGCTCTCGCGACCGCAGACGGGCTGGTTGCGTTCTTACGCAGATACGGAGAGATCGACACGGGCTTTGTAGTCGTAAAGCTGGGGAAGAAGAAGGCGACTGCTCTTGTACCGTTCAAGGATATATCGAGTGCCTTTGGAGTGGTCGGCAGTCAGCTGGATGGCATCGAGGTATCGTGGGCAAGTGGTGCCGAGCCGGAACTGATCCAATGGCTCAAAAGGACGGGGAAGCTAGGAGAAAAGGCTCCTGCATCGCCGTCCAGTCCTCAAACGAATGCAACTGCAACCCTGCCAAGAACGACGTCTGCGTCTGTGCCATCTACTACAGAAAATGCACAAACAGATTCGTCCCCGTTTTCATCATTTGTAAGCGCTTCTTCTCGCACGTAAACAGTGATTTACGTTCTGTCAGCCCGCTGATTTCACACCTCCTGAGCCGGATAGCTCCGAGCCTACAAACGCGGGCGAATTAGATTATGAGTCGTTGACATTACTTCGACTACGGCAGGCTGAACGAGAACGTCTAGAAAGGGAAATTTTACAACAGGAAGCGGCGGATAGTTGAGGTTCAACGTTTCAATTGTAAGTACTTCTCTGATAACATGATTTTGTTTTGTTTCATGGTATCGACCACGGCCCTTGTTCTCACTATCGAACTACTTCTGTTCCTTCGTCGTCTGCTATACTTCCGCAGTCCTCACCTGACTACCATTTTTGCACTAGACGAATTGATGTAAAAAGAAATTATGAGGCGACAAAGCCATCCATGTGCACGGTCTTCCGCCCCGCTCCCTTGCCGGATTTAGAGGCTGAAACGCTGAAGTGTAATCGAGTGCTCATCTCCCTAAGTTGTTTGACAGTGCATTGCAAAAAGAAAATTGCATGGCGTGTGCTGTGGTAGGCCTCCAGAACTGCCACGATCTGGTTACAAAGGGTTCGGGGGCGGGCGCTGTGGGCCGCAACGGTGAGACGTCTGCGCCACATCATTCGGGAGCTCATCGCCATGTATGATGCGCAAGGCTAGGCAGGATGGCGGAGGTAGGGTCGAGCAATCGGTGTACTTAATCGGTGCCTGGGTCTGGGCAGAGGCTTTGGCGGACTCACGCACTCATGCAGGACGGGCCGGATACCCACCCGGTCCGTGAGGGGCCGCCCCCCAGTCATTATAGGCATATATAGGATTGACTGTGTCGTGTGCGGCGTATTGCACAGTACTGTTTTCTCGATTGACTTTTCTGCTTTGTTCATAATATTTCGGCATGGCGAAAATCATTGGCTATGAGACCCACGGTGCGCACTTACTCCGAGACTAGATTTTATACACCCAATCTTACCTGACTGTTTAGATGTCCGCTTCCCGACATCCTTGAGCGGCGATGGCACAGACGCTATGTTCGTATACGATGGTATCAGGTAATTGACTGACCGGTAGAACTGATGTCGAAACAGGAACACGGAGTGTGATTACTCGTCTGCCTACGTCTCTCTGAAGACCGACTCTAACCTCGTGGGCTATGGCATGACCTTTACCATCGGTCGTGGCAACGACCTCGTGCGTGGCCTATCAAACCAACGGATCATATTTTTCTTACTGACAGTCATTCAGGTTTGTGCGGCTATTGCACAAGTCGCCCAGCGCCTCGTTGGCAAGGAATGTGAAGGCCTTTTCGCTGACATGGGCAAGACATGGGACTACATGATGAGCGATCCACAATTGCGCTGGATCGGGCCTGAGAAGGGGGTCATCCACATTGCATCTGGCGCCGTCAACAACGCACTGTGGGATATGTACGCGCGCGCTCGCGGAAAGCCTCTTTGGAAATTGGTTGTCGATATGTCTCCCGTACGTTCGTTGTTTCTGATCTTGGACGTGGTACCAATGGTTTCTGCAGGAAGAGCTTGTGCGGTCGGCTGCATGGCGTTACATTTCCGATGCTATCACGAAAGAGGAGGCTCTCGCTATGCTCAAGGCGAAGGAGGCTGGAAAGAAGGAGCGGGAGGAGAAAGTAAAGGGGCCTGGGTGCGTACCATGAGATCCTCTTGTGACGCCGACTGAGGATATCGTCAGCTATCCTGCCTATGTCACATCCGCTGGATGGCTAGGTGAGTACGACATTGGGACTCTCTCTTGTGTTGCTAATTTCGCATCAACAGGTTACTCTGACGAAAAGGTCGCTCGCCTCACGAAGGAAGCTGTAGCAGCAGGCTTCAATGTCTTCAAGGTATGTCATGCTAGTATTGAAGGCACAAAGGCTAATGAAGGAATTAGATGAAAGTGGGTGCCAACCTTCAGAACGATCTACGTCGCGGGAAAGTCATCCGCAGTATCATCGACGACCCCAAGAACTTCCCTGCGGGCACCACACGCGATCCTGAGAGCCCTGCACTCAAGGTAAGTTATATTGAGGTGCCTCGTTGCAACTTTCTGAGACACCTTTCAGGGAAAGAACGCTGGCCCAACAGGCTGCGTGCTCATGATCGACGCGAACCAAGTCTGGGACGTTCCACAGGCCATTGAGTACGTGAAAGGTCTCAAGGAGATTCGTCCATGGTTTGTAGCTTTCTATACCTTTTGCCTAGGTTCTGACCGATGTTGCCTGTTTGTCCCCTATTGACCAACGCGATGCGTATCTGGCCTTGCGGAACCGCCCACCTGATCGCTCCATTTCACGATCATGTGATACAGGTTCATAGAGGAGCCCACGGCACCTGATGACATCCTCGGCCACGCAGCAGTGCGCAAGGCCTTGAAGCCGTACGGTATCGGCGTTGCCACAGGCGAACACGCACACAACCGTCTGGTGTTCAAGCAGCTGTTGCAGGCCGAGGCCATCGACGTGTGCCAGATCGACTCGTGCCGATTGGCTGGTGTGAGCGAGGTCCTGAGCGTGCTGTTCATGGCCGCCAAGTAAGGCGTTTCTGTCCTTCCTTCCATTGAACAAGCGCTAACGCAAAAGCGTAGATTCGGTGTACCCGTTTGCCCGCATGCCGGCGGTGTCGGTCTATGCGAGTACGTGATCCACCTGAGCTTGATCGACTACATCGCTGTGTCTGGCTCGATGGAACGCAACGTCCTTGAGTTCGTTGACCACCTCCACGAGCACTTCTACTATCCGTGTTCCATCAACAAGCAGGGCCGTTACAACGTTCCGCTTAACCCTAAGGAGGGCTACAGCATTGAGATGCGCAACAGCAGTATCGCTGAATACGAGTGGCCGAACGGCAGCTACTGGGTTGGTGCACGGGGCGGCAAGAAGCTCTAACTTATGTAACTCATTGTGAATATCTTATTGTTGTCTGCTGTAAACCGGGTCAGAAGGTCAAAAACAAAAAAGACAAACTTGTACGTAGTAATCTAATGTATCGAACAAGCAAGTGATTGTATAGTGGATAACTTTCCGTACATAACGTCTAAAAAATGTGGAGACCAACGCGTCCCGTTTGTCATCTGCGTTGCGAGGTTTGAGTTCACTGTGTGATTATCCAAGAACTGAGGGCGGCAGGCACAGTAATGGAGCCTAGTAGCCGCAGCTATGTGGCTGGACCCATTGAGCGAGGTTTGACATGGCTGCAGCTGGCGGCTATATAACGGGAGGTGACATCATTGGTGCAGAGAGCAGACGACGTAGAAAGCTTATACCGAGAACCAGAGGGTGTGCTAGGTGGGAATCAACGAGTAGCTACTAGCGAGACAGCAAAAGAGTGAAAATAGTCATTTCCGAGATGAGGGGGAAGTTGGGTGGCGAATGAAATTTGAAACCAAGCTGAACTGCAGCGTCAACTTAAGCGAAATACGAAAAGTTGCAAACACAAACAGGTACCTGCACTGGCAACAGCAAGCGGATAAGTTGACGCGAACAGAAAGTGATGCTGACACCAGCGCGCCACTGAGCTCCGCGATGAAAGGGCTATCAACAAGGAATACAAGGAACACCTTGCAACACTCAAGGAAGGCAAGCTCTTCACACGCATCTAACAGCCGAAAACAAGAACAAGCAAGTAGCCGGGAAGGCTTGGCGCCGTGTACTGGTACGCGTATACTTGTATATTCACGTCCGATGACATTTTAGCATACTGTCTGTCCGCATGTACATACTTATGGAATGCTTGCTTATTTCTTGGATCTTTCACACTTTAGGGCCATTTCACTTCGGCGAAGGAAGCAAGAACGGTTATTATTGTGCATGGGTCGTGAAATAATGGTAACGATGAGTGGCGCGGGTGCAGTGCGCCGCGACCCTTCGGCGATGCTGTACCCTACAACTATTGCTCGATAAAGAGTCGATTGCTGTCTGGCTTATCGCTGAAGAGAAGATAAATCAGTTCAGTGCTATAATCCTGGTATTATTACCGGACAACGTACAGCTCCCTTGGCTGAGTGAAAATTTCCAACTTCTGGCTGCGGTGAGTCCCCACCTCGCGTGCTGCTCAGCATAGACGTTTTGGCGCGCTTTGCTACCCTTTCCACAACTTCCAATAGCTCTGCTTTCAATGCACGAAGAATTGGTGTTGGTATACCAGATGGGGCCGCCCAACCATATACAACGCCGTGCGTGCCAGGCAGTATAAGTTCAGGCATGTCTGTGCGCAGATCGTCATGGTTGTTGAGGCAACCATTTTCAAGGAGCTGGCCGAGCTTGTAACAGCAAAAGCAACAGCGCCGTCCAACCGCAACGGGTAATTTCTAAGCAAACATCAGTCAAGCAACTCAGTTATTCAGAGATGAAACCAACCTCATTAGAAGCAAACATGGCCGATGTCGATGACTGCTGGCATAAAAGACCCATCAACACGGCCTCTGCGTGCTGGTTCGCATGTCCTGTAGATTTATGTTTAGATTTATATTTTTCTAACCAGTCGACAGTCGTTGTCGTCTGTGATGCGTTATCCTGTTTCAGACGCCCGATGAGGTCGTCGATATCAGCGATCTGCACTGGTTTTTCGTTTGCGGGAACCTTAGCAATGTACGCCCGGATGACGGTACGCGGCTGGCACAGGACAACTCGGTGAAGATGGTTGGCTGCCCAGGTAGGCGACATCATCGTCCTGAGGTATCGATCAACACGATCACGTGCTAGGACTTCGCTCGTCACATCGGAGACATCGTCAGCTAGGATGGCAGTCAGGACCGACGGAAATAAGCATCATGGTAGCCTGCAGCGCTTACGCATCACTTCGAGGGCATCCTGGATATCATCTGGAGAGAGGTCAGGCGGCATTCGCAGTAGAGTAAAACACTGACGTTCGGCAAATGCCGCCCAAAGGTTTGGGACAGCGCCAATGACGATCGGAACAAGCCTGCTGACTGCGATATTCTGGAGGACTGCGAGAGTCGTTACGACTTCCTCGAGATCGTCGGCCAATACGGACCTGCGCGCCCGACTCTTGCCGCTATCGGTTTCAACTAGACAGCGCCGTACGTTGGAATATTGCTTGCGTAGAAAGTCGAACCATATTGTCACATTGTTGCGGTCTACAGTATACGTGTTGGGTGCCGACGAGGGGGAGATGTTCCACTCCTGGAGCGAGTATTGGGCGGTATCCGAGGTGACTTTGACAGTGAATGGCTTGAACGATTCAACGGGCTGAGTCGTCAGCCATTTGTGGATGAGACTAAATGGGTTATCACCCCAAAGCTTTTCACCTAGAAGCATGCGCACAACGAGTTTATGGTAGCAGCGACGGAGGATAAAGAGATGCAACGTGAAAAGCTTCGACAGCTCGTCTGCCTCGTATAAGTGCCAGTCGTTCATCAAGGTAATCAAGTCGCGAACATACTCCTCCCACGGCACGGAATCGCTGATATAATAGTATACGTCAAGCGCAAATGGCAGCAGAAATGCACGCACGAATTCAACCAGCCTTTCAAGATGGTCTCGACTGGGACATCACATTTTTCGACAGCAACGACGCTTTCGGAGATGCCGTAGTCATCACGCGGGTCGCGTGTAACCAGGAGCGTTTCAATGCAGTTTGCCTGGCGCGAGGCAGTGACCGCAACGACGCGATCGCCGTCCGTCGCAGTAGTCAACAATGCTACGATGGCGTCCACGTCTGACAAATGCTCGCGAGCATCCGATGAGGTAGCCAAGGGCGAGACCCCCGTCTCGCGGGTGAGGGTGGCGCTGAGAGTGCGAATATCCTTGCGAACTTGCTCGTCGATCTCCTTGTTTACAGCCATATGTTGAGGACAGGAAGAAAGAGCAAGTTGGACTGTCTGACGTGAAGATAATGGTGAGAGGAAATGTGCAGAGTTCGACTAGCATGGGATGAATGTCCTTCCAAAGATCCCGAAGCTGTTGCCAGGGTATGTAGTATTATCTTCTTAAGTAAGTGCCAGGACACCTTTACCAGCTTTGGTGCATTTGAGAAGAGCGCAAGGGGTGCTCTCATATGCCTCCACAATTTCCCTCCATATCCGAAGTCCAAGCGTACACTGGTGAGTACAAGGAAGAATGGGGGGACACGGTTTGGAATGTGAAGACGTTTGTTGCAACGGCGACAGCGTCGGACAGAAATAATTTGAAACTTCGGTCTCGAGACATGACGCCCAGCCAAAACGGCCTCTATGAAGGTCGTTCGAGGCCGATTTCCAACGATTTATCGACAGTTATCAGTGAGAATCGGTCTAAATCTTAATGAGCCTTTCGGTGAAGGCCAAAATCGGTAGAGGCCATTTGAGATGGATTCCCATAATTTAGAAAGTCTTCTTCACATGTACTGTCGGATATGTTGCCGGCAACTCCCTCTATCTGTATGCATTCATTTAAATATATTTGAATTCATGTTTTAAACGACCTCAATGGAAATGGATTGACACAATATATTAGGATACATAAGAAATCCTCTGTGTATATACAATACTGATGCTGCCGCCCGCTAGCCCGCCATCCCATCGCACTGCTGCGGCGCAGGTGACTATGCATCGCCGCCGCCACTGTTACTGCCACTGCCGCTGCCGCCGCTGCCACTGCTGCCATTGCCACTGCCGCCACCACCATCACCACTGCCCTCGGTGCCACTACAAAAAGCCCGTGGTCATGTAAAACACCTGTTGGCATGCTCGTCAGTTCAATGCCGCTCCATCAAACCCACAGTGCCAACCTTGCTGTACTATGAGGGCCCTAGACTTGCACAACCTGACAAAAGTAAAATAGTAGTAAGTAACATAATGAGACATGATACAAAGGACGACACAACGCACCTCCAAGACCACGAAAAAGGGTGGCCAACAGCAAACAGCAGTGTCATCTGGTGAGAACCAAGAACAAGTTAAAGAATATGTGCAAGTCGCGCGGTGGCGGTCGACAAGGTGACTTCGGCAGTTACCGTACTTTGAAAGTCCGATATGAGTGTGATCTCCCGCCAAACGCAAGAGCCATGTTGAAGTCAAGTTGAAGTCCAAGAATCGGACTTTGCTAATTCAACTTGAAAGTAGTCGAGGGCTTCGAATGAATCCAAAACGGCCATTTTACAAGATAAACACGATCAGTGAATGCAGGACTGACCGTGCGCATGTGAGTGACTAGTGGGTTTGAAGGTTTGGGGGAAGGAGAGGTCTGGGCCTATTACAGTCACCCGATCTGGATGAAGTGCGGTTGCGTCAGAAGAGGACGCGGTCATGTGACTGATCCAGATCGGACAGGCTACCAGATCTGTCCTGAGCGTCTGCGTACCTGAGAACCTGTGTCGGTACAACTGTGGGTTCGAGGTACCCCAACTGAGCGCAGCTCAATAATCCGAGCCCTCAGTTGGACAGGCGCGAGGTTCCCCCAATGAGGTGCGTGAAGGTTAATTATTGAACGCTGATGAAAGCAAACGGAAATTCATTGCAGTGGCGGTAGTATTTTGGTAGTAATACGAGACTAAGTAGAGGTATCATTCGCAGGTGGCAGGAGGTTTCGCTGTGTTTCGAAAGTCAACATACGGGTACGGAGAGTACGAAAGTCTTTGTGTTGATACGCAGATAGAGTTTGGAAAGGAATGAGTTCGTCGAGATGGCGCCAGTAAAGAAGAAATGAAGAGGAGGTCCAGCCACCAGTCATGGCCACAGATTGAGGGTCCAAACCTGCTAGCAGCAGCTCGACTGCGCCACCAATGCGAAAACTATGGCCGTGCAGAGCAGAGTATCCCGCGGCATGCCATATGCTGTTACAACAGTTGAGGAGTTCGGATTTTGTGAGGGGCGCGAATGCAGTGTGCATAGACGAGAAAGAGAAAAGTGGTGCATGTGCCGGGAGGTGAACATTGACGCGGTGCAAATGGTTCCATAAAGCGGACCGTGGGCAGAGGTCATCGTCTCGGCCTACAAGTCTGATACGGGCACCCCGTTCTTTGGTTGTTTTTGTCCAAGGGATATTGAAGAGGGCGACTGGTATATTCGTTTCCGTAGAGGTGAATAAGACTAAAGCGAACGTGCGGGTGACGTGATGAGAGGAATTGAATGTGGTGAGAGAGGGGACAGTGAGTTCACCTAGTTCACAAGAGTGAGGTGACTGGGGGGACTCGTAGTGTGTGAACTTACCGGCTCGTCGGCATGACCAGAAAAGGGTGCTCGCGCACGCCCAGATAGCGGCATCTTTCGGGAGTGAGAGGTTGAGAGCACGCCGCAAGGCCCGCATGTGTTCGCATGACACGGGCTGACGCACGGGTCGTGAGTGGTGAAGACCCTCTCTGGCAGCGGAGCGACGGCCGAGGTGAATGAGGACGTCGTTGCCGAGCCATGGTTGTTGGTTAATGTCATGCCAGGCTTTGAGACCCGATAGCCAGTTGTTGATAGCTGAGCCAGACACATGTGAGGACCAACAGCCGAGGAAAGCAGAGATGAGGGTGACATCAGCCGGCATCCGGCGGGACTCAGGTATGTTGTGCAGGTCGCAAAATTGATGAAACCGTAAAAGGCCGGCGCCGTATGAGGATCTTGTGGTCTCAGAGAATGCTGAAGCCAGATTCAACCAGTATCCGATGTTGATTGCATCACTTTCCGAGCGTAGTGAGTCGTCTAAGTCCAATGAAGCAAGAGAGCGCCACTGGAAGATCCTGTCAGCAGCCGCGCAAGGAGGCCGGAGTGGGCTCGGCTTGATCCAGTTACCGTCTCGAGGTGCGCGCGGTTTAATGGATCGGGACGATGATGGGACGACGTAACGAGTATCAGGTGCTTGGATACGTGATAAGGTGGTGTTGTCCAAAGTTTCGGAGATTGGAGGCTGTGCTCGCGTGGGGATCAAAGAAGACGTTGGAATGCGCGGCTTCGATGTAGTGCAGGGCACAGGGAGGGGGGTAGATGCAAAGGGAGGGGAAGCCGTGCGTGATACTGCAGGGTGGATGAACATGGACGACGAAAAAGGCAGCTCGAGGACGGAGGAGAGGCCGGGTGGAGGAGTGAGATCGGGAAAAAGAGAAGGTCGTGATTCCGGGGAGGGAGGGTGCGTGGAGCCCTGACTTCCGGCGACGGCACGTGCCGCCGCGTTATTGGGGACGTTATTACTGCGGGGAAAGAATTGAGGGAAGTGATGAAACAAATGGGAGTAACTTACATGGTCAAGCAACAGTGGGGTGTGAATGAGTGGGTCGTAGCGTTCAATGGCGCTAGCGACCTCATAAGGAATGGAGAACAACGCAGGGAGGCGTTGACCGGCGGCGCTGAAGTCCCCACGCGAGACCGCGTCCGCCGGATTTTCTGCTGAGGCCACGTACGAGAAATCAAGACTGATGGCAAAAGTGGACAGGACCGCAAAAGTGCGGCATACAGACAAGTTGAGGTCGGGATTTCGGGAACGGATCTTTTGGTGTGCCCCAATTGCTCCTGTGTTGTCGGAGTGGACGAGTAGACGGCAGTCGCAGTGGCCGAGAGCCTGGACGGCATAGATCGCAAACTCAAGGGCAAGGGATTCGAGCCAACAGATGTCTCGGCCTCGTACTTTCCAGCCTGGCTTATTAACGAAAGCGTCGTAACGATCGGCAATAATAATTCCTATACCCCAGTTCGTAGATGCATCAACATAGATGTGGATGTCGCTCAGTGTTCACATAGGAGGAAGAGTGCGGGCATAGAGAGGGGTCGCCAGGCGCTGTTGCCACCAAAGAAGAGCGGAGAGGGCGGGGTGAGGCAGGAAACGTTTGATGAAATTGTCCGAATGATATGCGGACATGGCATTAGAGAAGGGCGGGAGGCGCGTGCCTCCGTCACGGTGCACGAAACAGATGTGGATGAGGGTGTCATGGATTGATTGCAAGTCGAGGAGGGAGAAACGGGAGCCGGATTGCGCGAGAGAGATCATGGAGTGGACCTTGTGAGCGTACTTGAGTCTCTTTTTCTCAATGAGTCGGACAGTACGGTTGGGGATGTCCCAGGAGAAACCTAGTGCATCGAAGTGGAAGTCGTATTCTGAGCCAGTTTTGTCCAGATTCCAGTCGGGGCCCAGGATGGCAAGACGTCGTAGCACGTTGTCACGGTCGTAGTCATACTGAAAGTTACTGGAAACGTAGGCTCCCGTGGAGTTGGGTAGGCGAAAGGACGTGATGTCGTCTTCGTACTTCGCGTTCGGGCGGATGTGGAGGGCTTCCATTATATCAATTAACGCGTTAGCGATGACGCCGGAGTTGCTGCTGGCGGGTCGTGCGCCGAAGCAATGGTTGTGGTCTGTCCAGAAACCGCCGGTGGCGTCTTGTACCACCAAGTAAGGCTTGTGGTCAGGGTGAACGGGGCATGTGCGATGAAATGCGCTGAGATCGAAGGCACACGCTTGGGTTCCCGGAGGCGCGTTTGCGACCTGAATAGCGGAGTTAATATAATCGTGAGTGGATTGCGCAGCAAGTGACGAATGGGAGTGGGAGGGGAATGATGAGTGCGAATGAAGCAGTGAATGGAGTCCGTAGGATGGGGGGTGTTGTAATTAGTGATAAAGATTTTTAATGCTAGCGACGGACATTATGGAGTGGTGAGAAAAGGAGTGATGGACGGTGCGAGTGCAGAGAGTGACGAGTGGTGTGGCGAGTGCGGAGAGTGAGGGGTGGTGTGGCGAGTGCGGAGAGTGAGGAGTGGTGTGGCGAGTGGGAGAGTGAGGAGTGGAGTGGGTGTGGGGAGTGTCATGGAATGGGGAGAGCTGTAAGAATGTTGGGTGCGAATGGGGAGGCGAGTTCGGGTTAGCGAAAGATCGGAAGAAAGACTCACCACGTTAGCTATATCCCATGCGAAGTCGAAACGCGTAGGGAAGTCTTCTTTGGTCATAAAGTCGTTGAAGGATTTTCCGGAGGAGGCGTCGACTTTTGACAAGTTGCGGCAAATGCGAATCTTGTCCGGTTCACCTGGTCCTTGCAGTTGGACAGAGACTATGAGTGGCGAGACCATGATAGGGCCGCGCATAATGCGATTGACATCAGACAAGGGGAAGGGACCAGACATGCGGCCGAGAGAGCGCTCTTTTTCGAGATAAGCTAAGACTTCGTTGGGGTACGTGGAGACGGAGGGATGGTTTTTTAAAATAATGGAGGTATTGAGGATGGGGAGGTTGCCTAAAGGAAATCCGTGCAATAAATTATCTACTAGTGATGGGTAATGAGGTGTAAGATTAAAGTGTTCGAGCATGACTTTGAAACCGGAAGGGGACCAAGGTGTGCTGACGCTGTTGTACAAGGAGGAGTCTTTGGGAGTGGTGTTGGGGAGTGGAGGACGGTTAACAATAGTAGAGTGGAAGTCTGAGTAGCGAAGGAAATGATGTGGTAACAAGGCATGCGAGTATGGAGAAAGGGAAAGGGTATCAATTGGAGGTCGCAGGAGCGCAGGAGCTTTTGAGCAAGCCATGGTCTCGAGATCCGCAGGCGGAGCAGATATGCAGTCGGTCGCGTCCGTGACTGCCGGGTGCGCAACATTTACTCGCTTTTCCGTAAATGTTCCAGGAGATACAAATTGATTTGCCGTCGGAGGCACGCACAAGGGCACCGTCGACGAGTTTTGCGATGTAATCTTTGCCGGCGGACGATTTGAGTTTCGTGGGTGGGTGCTGGTGGAATTTGTGACCTTCCAAGCAAATGAGGCAGACCTCGGTGCGGCGGTCGTCGCGCTTGTCGGTGGAGTCGCGAAAGGAATCTCGAAAGGATTGTCTGGGATATTTCCCGGCACGGTCAGATTGAGAAGAGGAGGGATAAGAACGCTTAGCGGTAGCGGCGAGTTGTTCTTCCAGTTTGTGAATTTTGGCCAGGCTTTCGTCGATCCTTGCGGCGTTGTCAATGGCATTGCAAACTCGAGCAGTATACAAGGCCGCGTTGAAAGCGCGGTGTTGGCGAATTTGCTTAGCGAAGTCGCGTTCGATTGGAAACCAGACTTCATAAGTTTTCGCCGTGTTGTTAAGGTTTTTGAAAAATTCGACGTGTTGTCGCCAATTTTCATACCAGGTGCGGTCGTCGCCGTCGCACAAAAATCGAATAATTTGGAGGAAGTTTTCCATCGCGTCACACCAATCATGGAAAGGAACGTTCTGCGTGTTGTCGTCTCCAAATTTCTTGTACAAGGCGTCGTTATCGATAAAGAATAGAGTGTTGGGTTTACCGTCGTCGGTAGGAGCGGGTGCATTGCGTTTTTTCATGGGAATGGTAGAGTGCTTGTTGATGAAATCTGTGATGACGTCGGTACGCAGGATCACAAGGGGGATGGGGACGAGGTGTTTAGCCGCGAACAGATACTCGTTAGGATATGTTAAATCGGGACGCGTGCCAACGACTATGGGAGTTAGCTTAACTGGGGCGACGGAGTGTTTCCATGTGGCCGGAGTCTTGCCCTTATCTTTGACATTAGGCTCGATGACACGATCGTCGTCAGAGGGATGATCGGCATCGGCGTTGGGCGCATGGTCGTTGTCGGTTATAGAGGAATCAGATGGTGCGGCAATAGATTGGGTGTTGGTCTTTGCGGGAGTGGGTTGTTTGGTGGTGTTTCCCAGTTCATAAGCCGAGATGGCAGTCAAGAGATGTTCAGGGAGGCCGGATTCGCCCATGAGGTGCTCGTAGTACTTAAGGTAACGGGGGTTGCTAGCGAAGGAGAAGATCTCGAGCGGCGAGTAGCCGTAAAAAGCTCGCTGTGGCTGGCCAGGCTGGGGGTAGCGCTCGGGGTTGGCCAGATGGTGCATAGAACGGGACAATTGCTCCATGTTGAAATTCTGCGTCTTAGAGTTACAAGCTAGTCGGTAGCCCAGAAGGGTGCCGTTGTAATCTAGATCAGGGGCGGGCGTAAGGTACTTAGCGGCGAATTCACTTTCGGAAAGAGATTGTTCGGGCCCGTTGTGTACAGGGTCTGTGGCTCCATCGCTAGTGCCAGAGGTAGTGCCAGAGGTAGTAGCAGGAGTAGGGTCAGGTGCTTTGTCAACGTTGCTGGTATCCACGGGAGGAGGTTGTGCAGGGGCAGAAACATCAGACATGTTAACCAGGGTTGCTACTGCAGAAGTCAAAAAGTTTTCGAGCTTTAGGCACTAGGCGAGGAAGCGAGGAGGTGAGCGCTCGAGACAAGAGTTCGAGCGCGCACTGATGCTTCGCGTCCGAAGGTGAACACGATCGGTTTGATGGCACCATCAGCTGAATACGGTCGTGTGATCGCGAAGCATCCCAGTCATGGGTCCTTCTCTGTTATCTTGTCCTACGGATGTCGCGAGCCGGTCGCAAGCTCACGTCACTCCACCTGCAAGCAACGGAGTGAAAAATTCAAGGTAAAGTACTTCACTCAAATCACAATATATTGCATATACCAGTTGATTCTCCGCAGTCCTATCGGTTTCGATCCATCTCAATCGAACCAAATGGGGATCGTTTTGGCTGGGCATGACGTTTTCTAAGTTCGATAAGTACTTCTCAATGCTCATGCTCTGACTTCCATAAAGTCCGTCTATTCTACGGCTACACTCTAATTGATCCAGTCTATCTTATTCTCTCTTTCAATTCGGCGCCTTAGTGGTTGTCTTTGTCTCTGTGCAACGGTGAAGCTACCGCCGCACGATCACTTTAAGTCTAGTTTACTTCATCAGCGCATCAGTTTCGACACTCGTAACCACTGTTGTCTTTCTCATCTCTGCAGTGTTTAGTGACCACACCACCATCGGAATCCATACCAACGCTTTGAGTCTGGCTTCAGCTTAAGCTGGCCGCTCTACTGTTACGTCAGCAGATGTCTCAAGCCGTCGACTAGGGACAGGCCCCAGTCTTCTAACTAAAGAACGGTCGAAAGTCTTCAGTATAACCGTCCTCACTAACCACTTCCACAACTGGGTCGTCACCTACAACTTCAGTTTCTTCCATGCCATGGTCTGAACCCGCTGAACAACCTGTTAAGCCCACCTGAGCGACTCGAAAGCGTTCTTCCTTTTCGTGTCGTGCCTCGTAGAAAGCTGGAGCAACATACTTTTCCGTGAGGCCTTTGTACGCTCGTGGTCAGTACGCTCTCGCACCGACTAGGGGACTTTTGCCGCACTGCCTGTAGTACAAAGGAAGCGTTGAGCGCAACACGGTCGTTGGATCCTAAGCGAAGAGATTGCTTTCCATACAGCTTTCAGCCCCTAAACACCGAAGGTAACGGACTACGTGCGCATTTACATCTTTGGTGTAACATCTACCGGTTGTCCGCGCATGGCAACTCGTGCCCACTGAAGACGTTCACATGCTGCGACCTGTTACGTGAATGCGACTACAGACCTCTCCGGTAAGACCCGGCTACACGTCATACTTACCCTTCCCGCCCGAGTTTGAGCTGGCAGCTTCTAAAGACTCCGAACTGCTCAGCAGCATTCTTCATGGTGTTTTCAACCTTCTTTGCTGACTTACGTCGATGTCACTTGTACGAAAAAAAAAAAAAAAAAAAAAAAAATCTTCAACCTTTAAAAGTGAGTCGGTTCCCTCGACATGCAACAGGCCATTATTATGGTCCTAATATCGTGACTTGACTAAATAGAAGAGAAGTCGCTATTCGGTCTGTCGTTAGCTGAGAAATAGCTCGTTATCAACATCCCATGTCGTAGCGGCTTCCCAGCGCCGCGCGACGTGGGCGCGGTGAGTAGCAATGGTCATAAAGTGCTGGGTACGTGTTATTATTGGCAAGAACGAAGGAAGCGGCTTCACTTTACCGGGATTTCACACTTTCTAGGTTCTTTATTCGTTCGTAAGGTATTCATACATGTACGCCTGTCTGTCATACGATTTTACAGTAGCCTGCACTGATATGTTCGTATGCCATGGACATGTGCCGCGCTTCGGAAGGGCCGATGAACGGAACAAGAACAAAAGCCGACAATCTACGCACACTTCTCGAACGGAAGGAACTCACAACGTTCCACAAGGAACATAAGGAACAACTATCGGGAAAGTATACAGTAACGCCTCGAGTCACCGCGCGACCACAGTCGTAGTGTTAAAGACGAGCGCAGTTGAATAGGCGAACGACAACGGTCACGTCCATGGACAAACACAAACGTTGAAAAGCATAAAGCGAATTCAACTGCGACGTCAAGTCGAACCAAAGTTTAAAGTAAGCGGTGGGTTGAAGGGGGAGTAGAGCCTTTAGCGATAAAAGTGAGAAAACGACAGAGCGATCATCGATGAGCAACTAAGGGTGGATCGTGTGGGAGACCAAGAGCCGTATTCTAAAGATGCAGCAGACGAGAGACGTGGTTACTACAGTGGAGGGCAATATATCGGCGGTCGACGTCGGTACAGTTTGGAGCGAGTCACCCAGTCGGTGTATCGACGCCGATGATTCGAGGTGATGACACGGACGGCGGGAGTCAAGGACCTATTAGTGTGTCACTTGAGTTTGGGAGCGTTACGTCTACTGTTTGCCCTGCGCAACCAGAGGTGTAAAAAATCTGCAATACATGCCTTTCAATAGGTGATATGTTAGTGAACGAACAAGCTATGTAATCTAATGATGCATGTTCAGACAGAAAAAACAAAAACTGGAAGACTGGGCCAAATGTCGTCTGTTGTTATTCTATAAGTGTTACTCAATGTATTCAATCTCGAAGAACGGCGGGGCACGCGGTTGGGTCATCGACGGCAAGCCGGTGAGCATAAGTCGCTATGACGACAACGCGTAGAGTTACGACATCGGGAGGAATCCCAATTCGCCTTGTAACATTGCCGGGACGAACAACTACCTTGTGCCTATCATCTTCACGAGCACCTCCACCAGTTGCTTGAGTTCCTGCAACGCAAGGTAGCTCGGTCTGTGTCGCTACATCAGCTAGTTCGAGTCCACCTAGTGCATGAGCGTATCTGGCTGTGGCGGCCGTACGCCCGTTTGCCCATGTGGCTTAGATTCGAAAACGTAATCGCGAACAAGTTACCTTCCTTCCTGTCTTTGCGGAATGAACCGCCGGTACTTGTTGTGCGAGTCCTGGAGCGAGTGTGGTCGGTTAGCCGTGCTCAGCTAGACCGTGTGCAGCTACCGGAGCCGGACGTTGTCGACGAACTTGTGGTCTGCCAACACACGCACAAGCGGACACCGTTGCGGCTATGGCATGCCGAAGTTCCGGAACGCGTGACGACGCACCGGCTCCTACAGTAGTCCACGGCACCCGAGGAGATACTTGGACATAGTGTACTAGCCGTTTACCTCGCTAGTCCGGCTGCGGTGAGTCCCCACCTCGCGTGCTGCTCAGCATAGACGTTTTGGCGCGCTTTGCTACCCTTTCCACAACTTCCAATAGCTCTGCTTTCAACGCACGAAGAATTGGTGTCGGTATACCAGATGGGGCCGCCCAACCATATACAACGCCATGCGTGCCAGGCAGTATAAGTTCAGGCATGTCTGTGCGCAGATCATCATGGCTGTTGAGGCAACCATTTTCAAGAAGCTGGCCGAGCTTGTAACAGCAAAAGCAACAGCGCCGTCCAACCGCAACGGGTAATTTCTAAGCAAACATCAGTCAAGCAACTCAGTTATTCAGAGATGAAACCAACCTCACTAGAAGCAAACATGGCCGATGTCGATGACTGCTGGCATAAAAGACCCATCAACACGGCCTCTGCGTGCTGGTGCGCATGTCCTATAGATTTATGTTTAGATTCAAAATTTTCTAACCAGTCGACAGTCGTTGTCGTCTGTGATACATTATCCTGTCTCAGACGCCCGATGAGGTCGTCGATATCAGCGATCTGCACTGACTTTTCGTTTGCAGGAACCTTAGCAATGTACCCCCGGATGACGGTACGCGGCTGGCACAGGACAACTCGGTAAAGGTGGTTGGCTGCCCAGGTAGGCGACATCATCGTCCTGAAGTATCGATCAACACGATCACGTGCTAGGACTTCGCTCGTCACATCGGAGACATCGTCAGCTAGGATGGCAGTCAGGACCGACAGAAATAAGCACCATGGTAGCCTGCAGCGCTTACGCATCACTTCGAGGGCATCCTGGATATCATCTGGAGAGAGGTCAGGCGGCATTCGCAGTAGAGTAAAACACCGACGTTCAGCAAATGCCGCCCAAAGGTTTGGGACAGCGCCAATGACGATCGGAACAAGCCTGCTGACTGCGATATTCTGGAGGACTGCGAGAGTCGTTACGACTTCCTCGAGATCGTCAGCCAATACGGACCTGCGCGCCCGACTCTTGCCGCCATCGATTTCAACTAGACAGCGCCGTACATTGGAATATTGCTTGCGTAGAAAGTCGAACCATATTGTCACATTGTTGCGGTCTACAGTATACGTGTTGGGTGCCGATGAGGGGGAGATGTTCCACTCCTGGAGCGAGTATTGGGCGGTATCCGAGGTGACTTTGACAGTGAATGGCTTGAACGATTCAACGGGCTGAGCCGTCAGCCATGTGTGGATGAGACTAAATGGGTTATCACCCCAAAGCTTTTCACCTAGAAGCATGCGCACAACGAGTTTATGGTAGCAGCGACGGAGGATAAAGAGATGCAACGTGAAAAGCTTTGACAGCTCGTCTGCCTCGTATAAGTGCCAGTCGTTCATCAAGGTAATCAGGTCGCGAACGTACTCCTCCCACGGCACAGAATCACTGATATAATAGTATACGTCAAGCGGAAATGGCAGCAGAAATGCACGCACGAATTCAACCAGCCTTTCAAGATGGTCTCGACTGGGACATCACGTTTTTCGACAGCAACGACACTTTCGGAGATGCCGTAGTCATCACGCGGGTTGCGTGTAACTAGGAGCGTTTCAATGCAGCTTGCCTGGCGCGAGGCAGTGACCGCAACGACACGATCGCCGCATACGTCATCGTCCGTCGCGGTAGTCAACAATGCTACGATGGCGTCCACGTCTGACAAATGCTCGCGAGCATCCGATGAGGTAGCCAAGGGCGAGACCCCCGTCTCGCGGGTGAGGGTGGCGCTGAGAGTGCGAATATCCTTGCGAACCTGGTCGTCGATCTCCTTGTTTACAATCATATGTTGAGGACAGGAAGAAAGCTGACGTGAAGATGATGGTGAGAGGAAACAGAGGGTGTCCGGTTCACATAAAAGGTAGGCGTTTTATATGACTTTCGATGGCCTACATAGCGGAGCGGCGACCGAGGAATATTGGCCCTGTCTTGGTTTCCATTCTCGTCCGAATTTTTGAGCTCATCCATATTCATCCATAAAATATAAATTGCAATAGCAGTATTACTTACACAGTAAAATACATGTAACACTACACAATCCCCTCCTTAGCCATCCAGTATACAGTAGACCTTCAGTTGGAGAGAGTCTGAAAATACAGAGTAAGAAGACCAGACAGCAGAGAAATAGAAGAATGACGTACTGTGCAGTGATCCCGGAAGGGGAAGCAACCATGCTGGACAAGACCATGTTCATGGCAAAAGCAGGCCGGGGGCTGCTGGGAGCGACGACGACGGACGACGGGTATACACAAGGCAGACGACCACGGTTTTACATGAGTGTAGGAAGGCAAAGTGAAAAATCTAAGTCCAAGTTCGCGAGGCCCCCAGTGCCGGACAAATACGGACGCACACGTAAGCTATGCCTAAAACGGAAATGAATCCTCAAAAGAGGCAAATTTCTGCAGAGCGCGATCATGTGATCCAATTGAGTCGGAAATGGACTTCCGTCTCGAGACATGTCGTTCTCTGAGTTCGATACTTCTCATGCTCTGACTTCCATAAAGACCGTCTATTCTACGGCTACAATCTAATTGATCCAGTCTATCTTATTCTCTCTTTCAATTCGGCATGTTCACTGTAGCTGCATTCAGTCGTTTCTTCCAACTTTTGTGGTACTTCTTACGACGACTTGTCAAGCCTCAGAAATCTTCGACGGTCGAGTTTGAGCCCGCCCTTCCCATTCATACTGCACATCGGCCCAGAATGGCCTCTCCAGACATCAGCGTAAGTGCATTGTCCAGCGTCGTACACTTGCAGAAGTCACCCGTGCTCAACGGTACGCGCCTGTTGGCCATCTACAATGTGGTTTCTACATTTACGCGTGCATCAGGCAATGGAAGCCACAAATCCCCGACTTTCGACATACCTTTCGTTAGAGAAGCGAATCTCAGGTTGCTGGCACAACGCGAGTTGCGAAGGAAACATGATGTCCGTCACGCCGTTTTCAGGGGATCAGCCACGCTCTCGCACGACTGGTGCTCGCATGTTTCCGGAGTGCCTTTTCATACAACGAGGTCGAAAGATGCTCCGTGCTGTGCTTTTCCTTCTTGCGAAAGCTCAGCGAGTCCACCCGAATTGTCCAACAAGTCGCCCAAGTCTGGTGCTGTACCTTCTTTGACTTCAACATCCACTGCTGGGTCAACACCTTCACCAATCACTCCTGCCAATATGACTTCTGAAAGCTGGCAAGAAATCAATCTTCTGACCCCGGACAGGGATCAGCTGCCGAACTCTGTAGACGACTGCATTGTCATCTCGCCGGTCGAATTCGACCTCGGTCTGAGTTTTGCAACCATACCTAAGGCTACCACCACACCAGTGATTTGTGACGTCTCTACTCTTTCTGTTGTCACCAATGCTCACAGCTTTGACTACGCGACTACTTCATTTGATCTGAATTTCACTAGCACGCCGCCATCGAAGTGGCAACGTGTCTCTGTTTCTGTTGGTGATTCCGCGATCTGTCTGCCTGTAGAAACTATGGTCTCTCCACCTATTGAGGCACTCTCTGCATTTGAAGACGAGGCCTACGACGACAACTCTCCGTATCCAGACGTGTTTGACGTCACTGCCTACAGTCGACCTGATTCCATTGCGTCTAGCGATCCTCTTGTCATCCTCGAATCTGAAACCGAAAGCAAAAGTGCTGCAACCAAGGTGCAATCTTCTGTTGGTCTAGGAGTTACCTTGCCGCAGCCCGCAGATGGCGATACCATCATCCTATCTTCTACTGCCGGCACTGCTCCTTTGGCCATAAATAAGACCGCTGCTTCCTCCACCATTAAGACACTACCTCCGGCGAAAGATCAATACAGGGCCGCAGCGTACTCGCGCCCTGCACCAACACAAGAGTTGGTGGAATTAACATCCCAAGACCATTCTAAATTGACAATGCAGGGCCGACCTACGTCAACGGTGCAAGACTCGACGCAAACGACCGAAGCCATCGAGGTAGCTCGGCCGGATACACCGCCCTCCCCCACAAAGTGCGACGGCGTGCTGCGCTTTCCTATCATTGCCAAAGATTCGAGGTCAGCTCTGGTAGACCTCTCTTCGTTGACAGCATCTCGGCGTGTGAAGAAACGCGACGGCATGACGCAATTCGCGTCGCCTCATTTCTCGACGTCCGGGATGACGTCTCTGAAAAGCAATTCTCCGCCTTGGCCGTCGGAGTTAATCATTCCAGAGTCGCCGACGAAGCGCGTGATGCCAGCACGCCCGTTCTCCCTCATGCGGACCATGCCACAGTCGTCCACTAAGGCCCGCCGTACGGTTATACCACGAAAGGTGATCCACGCGTGGAAAAAGCTGAGTTTACCGCCACCGCGATTTTTGAAGGATCCTCGGCCTCCCGTCCCCGCGCTGGCTAAAGAATTGGCTGACGCTGCTGTTTCGCATGGCACTCACTCCTTGTCCTCGGCGTCGCCTGCGCAACTCGTGCGTCAGCTCACCAACCCATCCATGCCTACGACGCCTCTTTCCTCCCTGATCTCGCTCACGGGGCCTACCTCATCTATGACCTGGACGTCAATCCTTGAGATGATGCCCAGGGATGTCACCGTCAAAACGTCTCCACTCCCACGCAGAGTGACCATTAACGATTCCGAACCTGTTGCTCACGGTGAAAGCATTGTGTCCAACGGGTTCGACGACAGCGATGATTGGTATTTCACAGCGGACCCCTCAAACGTGTCAGATCGCTGTTCGAGCTACTTGACGAGCGATAAGTTCGCCCTTTCTATGACAGCTATCGTGCAGCAACTGCAGGACGCGTATAAGGACGTCAGCGTCGGTCGGCCAAGGACGTCGCGGTCCAGCTGGGAGGCAGACAAGATGTGCAGGTGTGATGACAAACGCAGCTGGTCGAGCAGTGTCATCGCGACGCGTAGCATTAGCTGGAGGCGGGCGCCGGCGTCACTGTTTAGCGGCACAGACGACACATTTCAATACGTGGATTCGCCTTCAAAATATAGCCAGGACGAGGGCGTCTCACGGTATCATGACAAGAACTCATACAGCGACGGGCTCTCCCGCTGCAATGATGGCAGCCCTCGTGGCGCCTACCGTACCACCATGCCCGCCAGGCGGAATCGTGTTGCTTCAGGCAACGAGAAGCCTGTCCATCGCAAGAGCGTGAGTTGGACAGGGCGTGCGAAC
This sequence comes from Fistulina hepatica ATCC 64428, assembly GCA_000934395.1. NCBI lineage: Eukaryota > Fungi > Basidiomycota > Agaricomycetes > Agaricales > Fistulinaceae > Fistulina > Fistulina hepatica. Next base: position 67,877 of record KN881914.1, read on the forward strand.
GCCATGTGGCTGCAAAGGCGAGCGCGAAGGTCGAACAGCGAAAGCTGGACGGAGGAGGAATTTATGCGAGTGTTTGCGCCGTGAGTGGATACTTCTACGCGATCTCTTTTGTACATATATATACGTACCTGGATGCTTCGATTAACGATTATGACGCCTGTCCTTATTGTTTCCTATATGTATCAGAATGCCAGTGTAAAATTCCTTTTTATCTTGCAAAACAGTGAAACCCACGCATGTACAACATTTATTCATTACGATATGTACAATACTGTATGATGCATTTCCCCAGAGCACACAACGAGCAGTTAGAGTCCAAAACCGGGTTACCAGTTTAACAACAAAGAAAGCATTATGTAAAGCAGTGAGGTCCGTCAAACGTTGGACGCGACATGAATATGGAACGAGAACAACCATTTTTCCGGTGAGGGAAGGATTTCGTGGTCGCCCCACATGACATTTCCAGCCAACTTGTGCTTTCCAAGTCGCCAGGGTCGCAGGACTGTATAGAAAACCAGCCGATCCCCAGCATGCATTTACCACCCACCATACACAATCAAAGACGCACAATAAGTCCTTGCGATTAAGGAAAGGAATAAACAGAGAACACGCACCTCCGCGCAAGGTGAAGTGTCCGTCTCGGCCTCGGTATATAACCGATGTGCGGTCCAGCCGAACAAGCGCGTGTCCGTGGGCTATCTTCTTGACTGCAGTCTATATGCGCCGTCGATGTCAGTATACCTTGGAAACAGCAAAGAAAAAAGGGGGAAAAAGGATGTCGAGTCGGCCTTCATGTTGACTGTGTGGTATGTACTTACGCTCATTTCTTCTAGTATCTTCATTGAGGCGCTTTTTCTGGGAAAAGGAGAAGTAAGCGCACGCAATGACGATCGCGTAGGTGTGGGAACGAGGACAAGAGGATGAAGAAAACTCCTGCCGAGAAAAAGGTGGGAGCTTGAGGCTGCCTCACTTCGAGGACGAGAATGTAACGAAGCGTCAACTCGAGGCGTGTGGCGCATTCTCGACACGTCTGATGCGTAAAGGCTGAATAGACGTGTTTGGAAGGACTTACGCGTCGCGCGCATCTGCTTTGACCAGGACTTGCACCATACACGGCCGTGAAAGGCCAGTATCCGACCCCGAGGGGAAAAACAGTAGTCGCGTGTCGTTCAGCGGTATGAGAAAGTCGCTATTGTTTTCAGTCAACGTAGCGCCTTTCAATGGTGCCATGGCAGCGTTCGTGGGCATCCTGATGAATTGTCGAGCGCAAGTTGCTCAAAAGCGTCGACAGACCCTTGGAAGTTACTTAAATAGAAGACATTCGTGGGAACCTCACTGTTACACGACGGCGAAGTTCAGATGCCACATCATTTATGTACGAGGAAAAGAACCTGTCAAGGACACGCAGAATTCAATAGTGTTCTTCGATTGGTGCTTTTGAGCTCTATTACGGGAAATAGGCGTCAGTTGATAGTGAAAGTTCTTTAGCTCTAGTCCAGCAAAGGAGACGTCAAGTGGACCTGAATCTGCTGGAGTACAGAGAGAAGAAAGGACCAATATTGACAGATACCTCTGAGAGAAGCTTCTGTCAGAGCTACAACAGGAGGCACCACAAGCAAAATACATACATACACACAAATGCATATTATTGATACATGATACCGATGCGATGTGGAAACTGGATCCAAGAAGATTAGCTCTTCTCATGCCACTGTTCATAGTCACCGCTTCTGAAACTTTTGTCGTATTCGTTGTCGATGACTTCACATAGCGCGTCGAGGTCCGCGAGGGCGGTTAACAGAGCCGTCACTGAAGATAGGCCGTCTGTCGGGTCCTGGTTATCACGTAGTTGCGCATCAAACATTCCAAATGCAGTTGCGCACCATACATCTGTATTCTGACGTTGATGACATTTTCTGAAGGATGGGGGGCCCTTAAAAAGGCGCTCAATTGACAAAACGAGTGACGCTCGAGACTGGAACGTACGAATAACCGCAGAATTCCACCTTCGGACTACCGAATGGATTAGGTCTTCGCAAGACAGGCAGTGATTGAAACCCCACTTTTTCATGATCATCCACCGCAAGGCGTTGCCTATCGTGTGTGTCTCGTCCCAGATCTGAAAAGTTGCAGCAGACAGGTCCGGAGACGCGCCTTTAAGCTGAACAAGCATATTTCAAAGTCTGAATTTCACCAGTTCAGAGGACAGGACGCACAATTTGGACTTTGGGTGGTTGATTCCCGGCCATAGTTAGAGGAATGAGACGAATAGGCGAGGGCTGACAACAACATAATTATTTAATGAAGTGCTCGATCGCCATGTTGATGGCAACTTTGCCGAGGATGCGACGACAACACCCATTTTGCCTTCTTGCCACCATGTCTTTTTCTCAAATTTATTGCTCAAGGATGGGTGGACGGTTTCTTGAAATCCCGTCTTCTGGCGCTGAATGTCAATTAGGCATGCGAATCTCTGGTTGTTTTGTCTCAATCTGGCAAACTGGGCACACATTGCACTCCACGCCTCTTACACCAATCCTCGCCGTAATGGTTCCTTGAAAAAAAACACAATAAGTGCTATGCTCAATATGATGAACAAAATGCTACGTGGCGGACATGCTGGCCGGGTGGTTTTGTTCGACGAATCTGCGCGTTTATGGGCTATGACTCACAACTTTCCCTATGCGCACACAATGAACCTCGTGTGAATTGGTGACTTTTGCCTCAAGCTTGGTGTCGCTATATCCGGCTTTATTGGTCTTTTGAGCATGCATGGGCCTGTTGATTATAAAGTCTATGGCTACCCCACTGGGCTGGTTCAGTGCTTCGAGCTCCATCCTTCCAAATCTCCTCATTCATAAGGGCTGGCCCTTGAATCAGTTATACCCCGGCGGCTAACCCTCATACCATTTACTAGTCTTCCTCCTTGCTCTCTCATCAACACTGCACGTTTCATCTTCATCGCTATATCTTCACGTCTCACACATTCTTCATGCGTCTCACGCTCCCCTCCATTGGAGGCCTCAACCTTGGTTCCGACGACGACGTTACGATGATGCCCCATTACGCAGGAACTGCTATATACGACAATTTTAACGAACGTTATGTAAGTATCCGTTTATTCGTATCCGTCAAGTGGGATGCTCATCCATGCTTTGTCTGCAGTCCTCAACGATGCTATGCACTTCTGTCTCTGCGCCGTCCGTCTCGTCTTCACGCAGATCTTCATGCTCATCACGCCTCTCCCCACCGTCATCGCGCTCCCCATCGCCATCAGCTCCATGCTCGTCTCATTCTTCAGGTATACCGCCGTCTGCCTGTGCTCCACCATCAGCTGTTCAAGCCTGCGAAGAGCCTATCCCATGTCCTTCGTCATGCATCCCTCCTTCCCTACGATTGCGTATGGTTCCTTCCTCTCTTGAAGAGGCTGATGCGGTCGTGTTGATCCAGTCGTCCTCATGTGGGGTGTCTGCATCTACACCCCCGTTGCTGCTTGTCGGGCCCGCGATGCAGCGCTTGCGTCATCCCAATCGGCCTTTGACCAAGGGGGCACGCGTCCATCCATACAAGATTGCAAGACCCCGTTCGTGTCGCCCTGTACGATGATGGGCCTGCATGGTGTTCTTCGCATTGTGTGATTCCTTCTACCTAAGTCCTCCCATCTACATACGCACCCATCTTGTATTCCTCTACGACTTGCCTTCGTCTTCGATAGAAGTTTCTCGAGCATTATGATATGTTTCTGTCATTTCACTCACGCATGTTGATATCTCAGAACCATGTCACATATTCTATTTAGTAATCTACCGAAACATTGTATCTATAATACTATCTATATATAGATGTTTGTCATTTGAAGGGTCTTGTCTTGCTCAAACTTATTATTCATCGAAAACGTTCTGGTTTCACTCTGAAAACACAGGCGCCTTTCATATATGAAAGAAGCCGGGATTACGGTCATTTATGGAGCCGTCGGCATCTCAAGGTTCAGACTTTACAGGATGCAGGAGGCATGCGATTCACAGAAGTGACATTGCTCGACCACGGGGCAGGTACAAAACAGTATTGTTAACCCGATGCGTGTCGAGCGGCGACATGTAGATACAAAACAAGACAGATAAATTTCACAGACGACGACCACGGCGACCACCCTAGACGACATTAACATCGAGATCAATTTAAGCAGTAAACAATGAAAACTCACCTTGCGACGCGTGCAATCCGTGGGAACAGGGGTAACGTCCTCAATGCGGCCAATGCGCATGCCGGCACGAGCTAGGGCACGAAGGGCAGACTGCGCACCAGGGCCAGGGGTCTTGGTGCCTGTGCCACCAGTCGCGCGAAGCTTGATGTGGAGTGCGGTGATGCCTGCCTCGCGGCATCGCGTTGCGACATCCTGGGCAGCCAACATGGCAGCGTAGGGCGATGACTCGTCACGATCAGCCTTGACCTTCATGCCGCCTTATGAAAGAGGAGCAAGAACAACCACATCAGATCGATATGAATCGGAAGGAGGAAACACATAGCATAAGTTGAAGGTAACGAACCAGTGACACGCGAGATGGTTTCCTTGCCAGAGGGATCGGTAACGTGGACAAAAGTATCGTTGAAGGAAGCAAAGATATGGGCAACCCCAAACACAAGCTCGCCTTCAGCGACCTGGGGGCCGAGAGCTACAGTGGTCTCTTGCTGAACACGGGCTTTTTTCGGCGGCTAGAAAACAATGAAATTAATTTAAGAGGCACAGCGAGGCGACGAAGGCAGGATGAAGCTTCTATCTGCAGAGGAACTACGCGCACCATGGCTTGTTTTCTTGAGCGCGGAGGAGGTGGCGGCGGAGACCAATGACGAACAACACAACAGAAAGTCGTTGATCGGTGTTGTTGCCTTTTTCGGGAAATTCGAACGCTGTACAGTTCCATCACTCCATCAATTCGAACGTCGGTGTGGTTCGATCACGTGATGAAATAGCGCGTCGCGATGACTCGGACAAGCACCCCTTTCTGTTGCCTCTCGCCATTCAGAAAGTTCAACTTGCTCTTTCTTCCTGTCCTCAACATATGGCTGTAAACATGGAAATCGACGACCAGGTCCGCAAGGATATTCGCACTCTCAGTGCCACCCTCACCTGCGAGACGGGGGCCCCACCGGACACTCGCAAACCTTGGTCAGACGTGGACGCCATCGTAGCATTGTTGACTACTGCGACGGACGATGACGTGCTCGGCAGTCGCGTCGTTGCAGTCACTGCCTCACGCCAGGCAAGTTGCATTGAAGCGCTCCTGGTTACAAGCAACCCGCGTGGTGACTACTCTGAAAGTGTCGTTGCTGTCGAAAAACGTGATGTCTCAGTCGAGACCGTCTTGAAAGGCTGGCAGTATTCGTGCGTACATTTCTGCTGCCATTTTCGCTTGACGTATGCTATTGCATCAGCGATTCCGTGCCGTGGGAGGAGTATGTTCGCGACCTGGTTATCTTGATGAACAACTGGCACCTAGTCGACGCAGACGAGCTTACGAAGCTTTACACGTTGCATCTCCTTATCCTCCGTCGCTGCTACCATAAACTCGTTGCACGCATGCTTCTAGGCGAAAGGCTTTGGGGTGATGATCCATTTAGTCTCATCCACACATGCCTGACGACTCAACCCGTTGAATCGTTTAAGCCATTCACTGTCAAAGTCACTTCGGATACCGCCCAGTGTTCGCTCCAGAAGTGGAACATCTCCCCCTCGTCGTCACCCGACACGTATACCATAGATCACAATAATGTAACAATATGGTTCGACTTTCTACGCAAGCAGTATTCCAACGCACGGCGCTGTCTAGTTGAAACCAATAGCGGCAAGAGTCGGGCGCGCAGGTCCGTATCGACCGACGATCTCCAGGAAGCCGCAGTGACTCTCGCAATCCTCCAGAATATCGCAGTCAGCAGACTTATTCCGACCGTCATTGGCGCTGTCCCAAAACTTTGGATCACATTTGCCGAACGTTAGTGTTTTACTCTACTGCGAATGTCGCCTGACCTCTCTCCAGAGGATATTCAGGGTGCCCTCGAAGTGATACGTAAGCGCTGCAGGCTACCTTGACGCTTATTTCCGTCGGTCCTGACTGCCACCCTAGCTGACGAAGTCTCCGATGTGACGTGCGAAGCCACAGCGCGCGATCATGTTGATAGATACCTCAGGATGATGACGTCGCCTATCTGGGCAGTCAACCATCTTTACCGGGTTGTCCTGTGCCAGCCGCCTATCGTCATTCAGGCGTACATTGCTAAGGTTCCTGCAAACGAACAACCAGTGCAGATCGCCGATATCGACGACCTCATCGGGCGTCTGAAACAGGACAACGCATCGCAGATGGCAACGGTTGTCGAATGGTTAGAAGAACATAAATCTACAGGACATGCGAACCAGCACGCAGAGGCCATGTTGATGGGTCTTCTATGCCAGCAGTCATCGACATCGGCCATGTTTGCTTCTAATGAGGTTGGTTTCATCTCTGAATAACTGAGCTGCTTGACTGATGTTCGCTTAGAAATTACCCATTGCGGTTGGGCGGCGCTGTTGCTTTTGCTGTTACAAGCTCGGCCAGCTGCTTGAAAATGGTCGCCTCAACAACGATGACGGTCTGCGCACAGACATGCCTGCACTTATACTGCCTGGCACACACGGCGTTGTATATGGTTGGGCGGCCCCATCTGGTATACCAACACCGATTCTGCTTGCGTTGAAGGCAGAGCTATTGGAAATTGTGGAAAGGGTAGCAGAGCGCGCCAAAATGTCTATGCTGAGCATCACGCCAGGTTGGGACACGCCGCCGGAAAAAGAAACTTATGACGCAGCCATCGCACTTGTACGTTGTCGGGTAATAATATCAGGAATATAGCACTGAACTGATCTGTCTTCTTTTCAGCGATCGGATAAGCCAGACAGCAATTGACTCTTTATCGAGCAATAGTTGTAGGGTACAGCATCGCCGTAGGTTCGCGGCGCGCCGCACCTGAAGCGGAAAGACGGGAGTCATCGACACCCGTTCTGTGGACTGACAGTTTGATGCCAAGTGAGGGAGGATCTAAAATTTATTGACTATATATGGACTACGTGGACAGGTTTAACATAAGGTGATGAGTTGTACCAGTCTCTATGAATGTCAAACACATCAGTTAGCTACTTCAGAAAGATCAGTCACCGGTCTAAGGCTCTAAGATGCACTGAAGCACTTATTACTGTTTTCAGGAAAGTTGGCGGTTCGGCCCTCCGCGGTATCAAATGGCCCCACGGCCGGGCAACTTTTCAAAGCACGATATCTCAAGAACGGTGGATCCGATTGACATAAATTTGCCACCGTTCGAATCGCAGAATCGAGGTGCATGTCGCCCCATAGATAGATCAGTAAAAATTTCATGTTCTTGATCTGGTAGAACTCGACCCTCTCCCAGTCAGTTGAAGCACATTTCTATATGCATAAAATTTTTTGGGACCTCGGAAAAACGTGCGCTAGACTTGTTTATACTTGTTTTATGTCGCCCCATCAAAAAAACCCGGATCCGGACTGTCCAAATCGGTGCTTGCCACGCTGTTCAGCTCCCAACTTTCTTGACTGTACTTCAACTCATTCTTCAATAGTTACCACTCGTTCGCTCACATCTTTTGTCATTTATTTACTTTGTATTCAATTGGATCCCATGCTTGTGCTAAACGTGCCAAGTCTGCCGGCACAGGACATTGCAAGACACGCTCGAAAGCTGTCATACCATCACACAAGGATAGCTCAATCTCAAATGAAAAGCATGTGTATAATAGTCGCACGAAGGTCATTGTTCAGTCTAATACCACGAACCATGCAAAGAAATATAGTAAATGGACACCACTGCCGAAGCTAGCCGAAGCTGAACGCAGATTTGCAAGGTGACAGTCATTTGCGAAGATCATGGCAAGCACCGATTTGGACAGTCCGGATCCGGGTTTTTTTGATGGGGCGACATAAAACAAGTATAAACAAGTCTAGCGCACGTTTTTCCGAGGTCCCAAAAAATTTTATGCATATAGAAATGTGCTTCAACTGACTGGGAGAGGGTCGAGTTCTACCAGATCAAGAACATGAAATTTTTACTGATCTATCTATGGGGCGACATGCACCTCGATTCTGCGATTCGAACGGTGGCAAATTTATGTCAATCGGATCCACCGTTCTTGAGATATCGTGCTTTGAAAAGTTGCCCGGCCGTGGGGCCATTTGATACCGCGGAGGGCCGAACCGCCAACTTTCCTGAAAACAGTAATAAGTTCTCCGTGTGTGACTCAGAATGCGTCAACTTATCACCTCGCAGGTGCAAACACTCTGACTTGAGTTGGATCTGTGCAAATTCTCTACCCGATAATGCTATCCGAGGATGAGTATGATATTGAAGACGGTGCGAGGAACCGCTTTCCTCACTCATATTGCCCAGCTCACACTGGAGCAGAGTCGATGTCTGGCAATGAGTCGACCGCCTCTGAGAACGAAGAAGACGAAGATATCGATGATGGTCCCTCCCGTAGCGATCTATCGCAATACGAGCAGAAAGACAATGATTTCGAGTGCGTTGATATGTCCCGTGGATCATAATCCTGTTTTCTCAATATGTGCAGCCGTCTCGTGCAGAGCATACGAGAAAATGCAGGGAAGAGCTCAAGCGGCCTCGCAAAGGATTGGGACTTCCGCATCGATGATCACCAGCAGGAAGCCGAGTTTCTTGCAGACCTGCGCGCTGCATCTGGCATCGGAGCAAAGCGTGCGCGTAAGGGGGTAGGATTTTTCGTCTAAGCTATCAGTTGTATATGTCATCTCACACTGCTTAGCGAGGACGTGGTCCTCCTCTCTCACAAGAAGTCCGCGTTCTCATCGGCGAAGGAAATCAGGCATACGTCGACAACAACATCCCAGAAGCTCTTCGCATCATGCAAGAAGTTATCCGTATTGAGCCGCGTGCGATGTCTGCGTGGACAGTCATGGCACAGTGCTACGAGGACCAGTCGCAGCCCGAGCAAGCGCTGCAATTACGCATCATGGCCGCTCATCTGCGTCAAGATAGCGAGGAATGGAACCGTTTGGCCATACAGTCACGGTAAGCAATCCTGCAGATGGCGGTGGTTTTCAGACAGCCGACGCCACTTCAGGGAATCTGGTTTCGTACAACAAGCATTGTATTGCTACCGCAAGTTGTGCGCTCTGGATCCAACTAATGTTGAGGCTTTGTGGGATCGCGCTGCTTTGGCCAAAGAAATCGGTGACTACAAAACGGTAAGTTTCAACATCCCGGAAGCACACCCAGAGTCTCAAAAGCGACTCCAGGCCCGCATATCATTTTTGGGGATTCTCAAAAAATTCCCGCACGACATGACCGTGCTCAGTGAAATAAGGCATATCCTGATCGAGCTCGGGGACCTTGAGACTTGTGCCAACCTTTATCAAGAGGCATACGAGCACTACTGCACCATGTACCCTTCTGGACGAAGTATCGACCATGCCTCCGGCGCCGAAATCTCCGGAGGTGGCTTCAGTCTAATGGAGGTCCTTGTACTGGCTGACCTTTACAACACGCTTGGAAACTATGATCGTGCGATTAATATCATACGCAAGGGCTGTCGATGGCTGCAAGGTCGTGCAGAGCAGAAGTATTGGGATGTGTGCGACGACGACAGGGAATATGATCCACCGGAGGAGTCCGGAGTGGCGCCGACACGCAGCGAGGGTGAGGTGCAGCCTGGGCATCACCTGTTGGACGTCAATGCTAGACACAGATTGACCATTGCCCGCATCAAGTTGGGTGAGATCGAGGAAGGGAAGGTGGGAAAGCATCTGTGAGACCATTTCTTACCATCTCATGAGCTACCCTGCAGAACCACGCCAATATTATTCTTTCGCAAGACGTTCTTGATTACGCGGCCCTATTCACTGAGATCGCTGATGCGTACTTCGAGCGTGAGATGTATGCAGAAGCGAAGCCGATATACGAATTGCTGGGGACAGACGTTTCTGTGGGTATCCCAATTGCTTTGGGCCATAGTCACTCACCGCTTTGATAGACAAGCAGTATCTACATTCTCTTGCAGACTGCGACTTGTCTGCGCATGATGAACGAATTGAAGGAAGCAGCGCAGGTCTATGAGCACGGTGGGCGTCTTGTGGTCTCGTGCCTTCTGCAATATTGAGCAACTTTCCCTGCAGTGATCGCAGCTGACCAGACAAATAACGACGCCAAGATGAAGCTCGCAGAAATATACGAGATCCTGAACGAGCCACGCAAGGCTCTGCAGCTGGTGTACGAAGGTAGCTTCCTTTATTTTGGTCTCTCCTACAGCTATTGACTCCTGGCAAGTAATCGACAGTCGTCGAAGAAGAAATCGTAATGGAGCTTCTACTGAAGATCAGCCGGGGACATCTGCGACACAGTCGTCTTCGCTTTTCGCAGAGGATGAGCCTCGGGCCCATTCCGCATCGGCTAAATCCTCCGGGCCACAGAAAAAGCTGACGCACGCGGAACTGCTTGAGCTCGAGGCCGAGAAGGAGCAGGAGGTTGTAAAGGGCTACAAGCGCGTAAAGGACGTCTGGGATGCAATGCTCGCAGGGAATGAAGAGGCGAAGCGCGAGTGGATGGTAGAGGCAGACAAGCTCACTGAGACCTACCGTGAGACGCGAAACCTTTTTTCGACATCTAAGGTACTGTTGCTCTGAATGAACATGAACTCTTGATCTTGACATTTTTTCTCTTTAGGATGTCTTCCGAGGCATGTACCCTCGTACACGACGCAACAAGGCACACCAGGAGGCTAGCGAGGATCGCATGATGTCTCGGCTGCAGCTTGAGCTAGGTAGTGGAATTTCCGTGGAGTTGCTAATCACACTAACGCTTTTACAGAGAGCGGAGCCAGTGGGGCACAGAAGGCGCTGAATCTTAATAGTGGTATCGACATCTTCAGAGGTGTTACATTCGATGAGTGGTTACGCATGTTCATACAGGTATGCTTAGAGGGCGATGTTTTCGTTATCTTGTCTTTCTAACGCTTCAACACTTTAGTATAGCTTCTTGTTGACCCAGGATGGCCAATATGAGTATGCAGATGAGATATTGCGTCACATCTTGTTTTCTAGACCGTTCCAATCCCGTCGCCGACAGGATACCTTGAGAATGGCATTGTTGGGTTCGCACCTATCTTCGTCGGGAAGAACTTCCGGAAACTCACATTTTTGTATAGCTTGCGCCATCCTCGCTCGGCGTCACGAGGTGATCGTTGAACAGTGCCGCAAGCTCATCAACGTCTACCAGTTCAATAACGAACCACTCCGCATCCTTCTCGCTACACTGTCTAGTGGCATGCGCAGCACGGACGCCTTCATTCGCTCGACGCTCACCAAGTTTATGTTCAGGGAGGTCAAACTGTCCGACGTGGCTGTGCGCCATCCGGAAGACCTCCGGTATGTCAAAGTCCACAAGCGGTACTCCACTACCGCCAAGGTTCATGCGAGAGATGAGGGTGATGATGCTGACGAGCCGAGCGATCAAGAGGTGCATGAGCCGGCCGGCGAGGACCACGGACCTATCCGCATTCCGACCAAGCACAATCCGTTCGTGATCACGGTCTATGGCTTCATGTGCATTGCCGCGAAGAGCTATCAAAGCGCTATTTGTTTGTCATGGCTTCGTGCAATGTCTCGCTTGTGCTGACGATCACGTTGAACAGTCTACCTACTACATGCGTATGATTATTGCTCGGAGGATCCCGTCATTTGTCTGGCGCTGTCCATCGCATCTATTGGGCGAGCGATGCAGCGCCAAGCAGACAATAGGCACTATCTCATCACTCAGGTAGGGCTACGTCTGAAAACTTCTTGTAGCATGCTTACATTTGGCCAGGGCCTGGGTTTCTTGTCCGAATATCGCAGAATGCGAGGATCCGCGCCCACTGACCTCATGGAAATCAACTTCAACTTTGGACGAACATTCCATCAATTGGGTCCGTGTTTTTGCTTCACATCTGGCAATAGTCTGCTCTAAGGCTCTCTCCAGGTCTTCTCAGTCATGCTGTCAAGCATTACGAGCGTGTGCTGTCTATTGCGGAACACGAAGAAGTAAGACTTTTATTAGCCCGCAAGTATAAGTTCAGACTCATTCGTTGGTATAGAAGCGCCCATGTGTGAAAGAGACAGCCTACAATCTGTCTCTGATATACGTAACGACTGGTGCTGCACCGTTAGCACAAGCCCTATATCGGAAGTGGTTGTCTATATGATCGACTCTAGGTGAAGGTCGATGAAGCGCATAGCTTATTCTCGCTTCTCCCCCTTCGTATCTTCAGTCACAGGAACTCTTTCTGATCCTTTTCTTCTGTTCGTACCTCAGCCTCGAAGACAGAAAGCGAAACGGTTTCTTCGTTGTCCCAACTATCCGCCTTTTCAATTCCTTCGATTTGTTCATCTGGATTATCCTCTGCCATCAGACACAGATTCACAATAACGCTCAGGCTGATATACGTACCGTTTTCAGCGGTCATCACAACCACCCACACGACCGTTTTGTTACCCCAGTGTTCCAGAAGATCGGCGTTTGCGGCACGCTGTTCCGCTTTAGTGCCCTTTGGACCCAAAAGCCTCATCTGATCGCGACGCGCTCGCCGCGCAGCGAATCCGTTGGGATTTGCCTCGCGCTCCGCACGCTCCCGCTCTGCTATCGCCCGCCATTTGTTCGCCCGCGACTCCTGCCATCGCTGCAGGCCTTGTTCCATCTTGACACCCCACTTTTGAATGTGATCCATGGCTTTTATCGGTTTCTGAGGCCGTGGAACGTCCAGATCAACGGGTAGCGCATATCCTTGCACGACATCAAGCCGACGTTGCAGTGTAGTGCCCTGTGAACCAATACGCGAGGGTTTATCAGCCACGGCACGCACGAATGGGCCAGCGATTGAGCCAACGACGGGCAAATTTAGCAGAATGCCACCGACGCCCCGCCCAACCTTCTTCAATGTCTCCTTTTTTGACGACGTCTTAGGTTCGGTGCCGTGCAAAATATGGAGTAGCGCAGGGGTGGTGATCAGGCGGACGGATAACCCGCGTGGATGGAACACGTTCTGGTTTGCAGCACGGAGGTAGCGGTCGGTGAGCGTTTTTGAAAGCACGGCTATGGCTGTCTGCGATGCGACTTGCATGGCGGTACCGGCGATTATCGCCCAGTGGTATGGCCTGCATGTCATCAGGACATTTCTTTTATCGCGGTGGGATAGATCGCACGTACACGAGACCAATAACCATGCCCGCGATGCTGACGATACGCGCGCGACTATCGCAAGGTTCAAACCATCAAGGAAACGGAGCCACTCTATGTCAGATAAACCGAGTGCATCAAGCAACGTAGCATTGGTACCGCGTGCAAATGGGGCAATCGCGGAGGACTTGATCTGTGGGATGCAGAAGGGAAGAGAAAGGGCAGCACACTCGACGCCAGCCGATTTTTCGCGCGGCTGAGGCAGGTATTCGCGAATGAGCAGGTCCGCGTTGTGCTCGAGCTCTTCGTAAGATGGAGGCTCGACCGGTGGAGGGGAAAAGGGGGAAGACATGTTGATGTGCTACTGAAAATCGTGGAGACATTGGTATATATATATGTATCCATCAATCTATTTATTTATCTATATGATGATGCTGATAGGTGTGCATAGGTGGGCGTGTATTTGGCAATGAATGTTTCAGGTTTCGACTACTGGCGACTGGCGACCACTGGCGGCAAGCGTGTCAAACCCGGAAACCGCGCAGTTATGCTCATACTTTGTGCTCGGCTGTGAAGATCTGATTCAAGTCCGTCCCTACATCGGCGGCGTACTTGCACACTATTACTGATCGTGTATATCACCTCATACGGCATGTGTCAGAAGTGTCAAACGCGACTCTGCTCCTTTGTAATTTGTGTCCAGCACGTGGTTCAAGACAGTCCTTGGATCGGCGGTGTGCTTGCATGCTATTACTGATCGTGTATATCATTTGAGACGGCCAGAGGCGGCCAGGTACATACATAAAAAGCAGCCTAAAATCACAAAAGAAGTTACCACAAAATCATTCATTGGATTATCCGTCCGTCGGCGGCGGCTCTCAGCGCCTCCGCGCCCAGCGCCCAGCGCTCAGCACCCACGGATGAGCTTCTCTTTGAAATTGCTGGCAGAGTTTCCAGGATCCGTTACCTAAGTAGGCTGGTTTTCATCATATGTATCAATGACCCTCAAAGTTATCTCCCCACCCACCGTGACAAGCACCGCACCTGCAAGGCTTGTCGGACCCCCAGAAGGGAGGTCGCGGCACCTGCTAACATCGTTTCCTGGGCAATTGAGCGGCAAAAAAAAAAAATCCCGTCGGATGATAAACAGAAAGCAGTACGTACATAGGTGTACGGGTGCGAAGTCTAATGGGAAAACGATGTAGTTGCCAACGATAGAAGGATTTCAAAGCAATGGCCAAGCAGTACAATGCAACACAAGTAATCTCCGTTAGTGTCCGCACAGAAAACATCAACGCTATGGCTTTGAAGAGTATCACCGCGTGAATGAGCCTGTGACGTGTCAGACATACATCGAAGTGGCGGAACGCGTATCGCAAATTCGTAGACAGAAAACCAAAACCAGCACTGTCATGGGTACCGGTACAATAGCAAGGACTGATGATCACAGTAGAGTTAGATCTACACAATCCTTCAGGAGCTCAATGTCGGCGAATGAGATCCTCTCTACACACCACCCACAGGCGACAAAGCACAGACAAGACCTCTCCGCCCTCATTTACAGCTGATTATTCCAAAGCCCAGCGTGAAGACAAGAAGAGACCGTTGTATGTACAGCGCAAAGCCTGGAGAGACAATATGGCACCGTCCACAGCCTCGCGCGAAGGCGACTGGGGACCAGTGAGCATGAAGAGCGTCCGACCTCCTGGAGTCAAAACAAAAGAAATTTGCAGATGCGAAATCAAGACTTGGAGATGCGGGCGAAGTACACGAGGAAGTACACAAGCAAGCAGGGGTGATCGACTGGTGGTGATCGACGCGGACGCGTTGTTAGAAACGAAGGGCGCAACCAAATGTGTGACTATGACAAAAATTAGATTTTGACCGGAAACTCCGAGTCCAAGCTCTTCGCTCACCGTCATGTCTGCAATTCGCGTTCTTCGTCAACTTCCCCGCGTTTCTGCTCGCCTGGCGCGTGTACAATGCACGTCGACGGTCCTCCGTGCGGCAGCGTTGCCTAGGACAGCGTCGGCAGTCCGTGCACTTTCCGTTTCGGCATCCCGGTTCAGTGCCGGCACGAGTACGTGTTGTTTCCTACAACCTTGAGTGACCTTTTTCTCAATAATTTACTATGCATAGCCGATGCTTCCGTCGCTGCGAAGCTTCAGGAGGAGCTAACTTACGAGGTGGAATCAAATGCTGAGGCTACTGTTCCGGAACTCTCCAAGTCCGTGAAAGAGGTTTGGCAGGTACGTGTTGCTTACCGTTTTATATATATTCCTGTTAGCCTAAATGTTTGCTTGTTTGCTTTTCTGAAAAGATTGAGGACAATCCCGGCACTGAGGAGATTGCTCTGCATCGCAAGTTCGGTAATGAGACGTACGTATTAGAGGTGTTCGCTGCTTAACGGTCTGACGACCCTTCACAGCATCAAGGTCATATTCTCCGCATCAGACGTCCAGGCTGTTGATGAGGAGGCCTTCGAAAATCCAGAAGAGGAGGAGGAGGACAGTGCTGAGGGCGACGACCTCGCGCAAACAACACCTGTTCGCGTCTCCATGTCTGTCACGAAGGTGGAACCCGCCGATCGACGACTGTGTCTCTTGAAGGCTAATATTCTTCCCATAGTCCAATAGGCCTGGTTCTTTGAACATCGACATGGTATGTCAAGATGGCCACTTCGTCGTCGACAACGTCGCATTCTACTCTGACAAAGCTGTCGGCACGGAGCTCACCGCGGAGGCGGACTGGAAACGTCGAGCACTGTACATTGGCCCTCAGGTACGTCCTACACGCGCTTCTCAGTCCCTACTCGCTGAACTCTTCTTAGTTCGACTCACTTGATATCAGTCTCCAGGAGGAGATGGAGAAGTATCTTCAGGAGCGTGGTGTCAACGAATCGTTGGCTGTATTCATTCCTGAGTATGCTGAATACAAGGAGCAGCAGGAGTACGTCCAGTGGTTGGGCAACGTTAAGGATTTTATCGAGGCGTAAGACCTTGGTTCCTAGTTTCCCAACGCACGTTGGACTTGCACGGGCAAGGTTATCAAAACAGACTACAGTCTGACGGATCACGATTTATACTCATATATAAAGTAATAAATTGCAACTAATGACGACCCTGCCTCACT
The DNA here is from genome assembly GCA_000934395.1 of Fistulina hepatica ATCC 64428. Classification (NCBI taxonomy): domain Eukaryota; kingdom Fungi; phylum Basidiomycota; class Agaricomycetes; order Agaricales; family Fistulinaceae; genus Fistulina; species Fistulina hepatica. Next base: position 84,254 of record KN881914.1, read on the forward strand.
CGTTCTCCAACCCTGTAGGGCCCTGCGGCTTAATAGATGTCTTGCTGCCCTAACAGCTGTTGTCCAACAATGTTGCCTATTGATAATGGCTTCGAAGCGATTGTTTTCCTGGTGTTCGTAAATTTCAATGAACCCAAGGCAGGAATGGATGCAAGATCCCTGGACACGAGTAGAATTTGGTTTCTGTGCCCCATGGATCTTACTAAATTCCCAATTGAAGAAACTATCGACCAAACATCAAGACCCAAAGGGGAACTTCCTAAATAGGGGTCACTCACACCATCATCGACAAATATGACGACAATGAGTCATGCCCCCGTGAGTGCGATTTCGACGAATTTGAGAGAAAATCTTACGAATGAGAAAAAAAAGGTCAATATTTGAGCACGCGGTGCTAGAGCGATAATTGCTTTGAACAAGTGACCTCAGGGTTATGCGCCCCGGGCGCTCCCGCCGCGCCATGTTGCTAATGTCCCATGTGGCCGGGATCACACTACGGACAGCGCCTGGGTCGAGTGTTGGATAAATACAGGTTCAGCATAAGAACAAATGACAAATAACAAGGGTACAAAAAACGACAGCAAAGTGGATTTGAGAGTCGCGGTATAAACGCTCATATTATTACTACAACTTGGACACTTGCTGGTCCATCCAGTCCCAAAGCTTTTTGCCCAGCACTGGGTCTTCGCCGTCCTTCCGCGGGAAGCTGACGCGCGCCCATGGGATAAGATACTAACGCCAGCACAAGATGAATATGGTGAATCGACACACATGAAGAAGAGTGGAAAGCAGAGAACGACTAACGAACCTTCCCATTCAGGCCAAGGCCTTGGGGAGCCGTGCCCGCGTACAACTGAGTCAGTGCACCATACGATGGCGGATAAGCGACGGAAAGTTTCTGTAGTTCAAGTGAGAAACGAGCTGGGATAATCCACGGTGCTCTGCGTAAAGCTTACGGAGTCTGAGGTCGTCTCGTGAATAGAACCAGGGTGGAGCGACGTCACAATGATGCCCTGATCGCCATATCTGCGTGCCAACTCATTTGCGAAGAGAACATTGCCCTGGAAGGGAACACGAAAGTGTGAGCGAAAATTAAAGAAAACAAGTCACGTAGTATTGTCCACACGAGACAAGATTCCAAACAGCCCACTTACAAGCTTGCTCTGATAATACAGCGTTCCGGCACCTAGCTTGGCACGCTCAGGCGTATCGGCGAAGCACCGGAAATCGAGCGGGTCAGGCGCAAGCATATGGCCCGATGACGACGTGTTCACAACGCGCACATGTTGGTCGGGGCTCTTGCGCGCAGTGGAAATCAATGTCGGTAGCAGCAACTTCGTGAAGTAGAAGTGACCTTGCAGGATATAAGGATTCGTATGTACTTGAGCAAGACGCCCGACTGGAGTATACCTAGGACATTCGTGCCGAAATGAAGGTCATACCCTGAGCATACGTCGTGTCAGATCATTCGAAGATAGAAAAAAATGAGCAACAACTCGAACCATCTTTTGTGAGAAGTGTCTTGTCGGCGAACATTAGGCCCCTGATAGAAAGTTAGAACATTGATGAAACGCCACTACTTAGAATTTCAAGACGCACGCATTGTTGAAGAGGGCATGCAACGTGCTTTCCTTCCTGCGAGGACAATATGAATTTAAGGTGCATTATGCATGAACGGAACTGACTCTTGGAATTCGGCTGCTGCCGCCTTCACAGATTTGAGATCTGCTAAATCAACTTTGAGAAACTTGGCTCGCTTTCCAGTCTCGGAGAACAGCTCTTCGATAGCGCGTTGGCACGCCTCCGGGTTACGAGCGGCAACATATACGGTAGCGTTGTGCTCTAATAAAGCCTAGAGAAGAGTCAACCACAACGTGGGCCGCGATGTCAGACTACTCGCTTTTGTTGATGCACGGCCAATACCGCGATTGCCTCCCGTGACGATCATGACCTTCCCGGTCAAGTCTGGTATGTCTTTCGCGCTCCATGTGGGTGGCGGCGGGAAGAGCTGGACGATGACGCGGCCGACGTTGTAGATGGAGCTGAGTACCATAGCTGGAACGATCGTACAGTCGTGGCCAGACGAATTGGTGCTGGAGATGAGAAAAAGAAGACAAAGAACATGTGCAATTTATGCGACATGGCTAATGCCCTTGCATCCCGGGAATTGCTGAAGCATCTCTGTCAGGCGTGCGGTGTCATTTGAATCTGGCCTCGGCTTCGCGAAATAGAAAGTCCGATGCATTCCCATTGTGAAAGAATAAACATCGCTTCAGATCGACAGCAACGTCGACTGATAGCAGGGCAAATGACAGAGAGACTAACTTGGCACAAGTTTTCCGTCCGGCCGCTAGCGACTTTTCGCGACCACGTGATTGCGTGATCTAGTAGCTATATATGGAACAACAGCATGGAGCCATTTCATCAACTCTGCACATATGTAGATGTTCTCGAGAAAGCGGCAAATAGGCAAAAATGATTGCTTCTGTACAGGATACAGCTGGCTACACACGATATCCTCTAGAAAACCTAGGAAAAGAATAGAGCTACATTGGATGACACAGTACCCAGTTGGCGGCAATCGTCGAGCGCACGTCCGAAGTGTTTTTAGACGTATCAATGAAAACGTGGTATAGAGGGCTGTGGTATAGTCTGAAAATGTAGCTGTTCCATACGTACTGTTTGGATGATTGAGAATTTGTTTGCCTGAGATCTACTTCCCTTCCCACTTCAAGTACTGGAAGAATATGTATACGTGAGTTAAAGAAAACGAGATGTGAAAAATCATTGAACGCACCAGTTCTACGACATCGGGACTGACTTGATCGCCGAAAGCGGAGGGATCTGCGGAGAAGTAGACACGATCTGTGCCAAAATGATAAATGGGGATAGTGTGCGGTCGTGCTGAACGTTGGTCAGTATCGCAATCCTTATACGTGTGCAAGTGGGTAGAGATTCACATCCATCTTCGTTGACCCAATGAGCCACAAGCTGCTTCGTCTCAGGATCAAGCTTGAACTATCGGCAATTCGTCGAGTCACTGCCAGCAGATGTAAGAGAACAACCACGTACAACGGCGGTCTCAAGGTATGACCCCGTCCTTTCGTCAAAGAGCGGAACATCATCTATCTCCACTGCATACAGTTAAAACCCGCGAAGAAGGCTGTCACCAAGCACCGTACTTACTCGAGTTACGTGTGAGACGCAGATGGTGGAAACTACAAAATTGTCAGACGACATTCGACGGGTCAAGGATCCTTGCATACTTCTTCGAACCATCATTGAGATCTGTCCCATAAAGCCCAGCTGAGATACCCATCCTGGCACGCTCAGACTACCGTAGGTACCTCTTAGACAGCTTTCTGCAAAAAATCAAAGCGCAACATACGGGAACGATGAGGTCCACAAAATCGCCGTGCTCTATGACACTGAACTCGGTTGCGCTATTTGGTCCTTTTGATGTCTTATCCAGTGTTATCGTGTTGAATTTCAGATATCCGAGGAAAGTTTTGGATTCTCCAGAGGCGGCGGCAGTGGAAACGGAGATGTGACCAAACGAAGCGCTGTAATACTGCCACTCAGACCATCGGGCGTACACATGATGAGCTTATCTTACTCTTTAGGCAAAACTATTGGCACTGAGATGGCAATATCCTATAAGCAAGTGGTGTCCCAAAGCCCTCAGCACAAACACTCACATTGCCCGCGTTTCTCGTGCCGAGTCGCGCTTTCAGTAGCAAGTTCCTGATGTTTCTCAGCGCGAGGCCTGAGGAGCGGAAGACCAAGCGCCTCTCGTTGGGCGTTTCGTTTAATTTCAGCGGGCGTGTAGAGATTAGTACTAGAATCAGCTGGGACAGCAATCGAAATGACGACTTGCAAACAGACGAAAAGTACGAGGCGGTAAAATCCTGATGATAGCCTCATAACAGCACGAGATCGTTAGAATGGCTTAATGAGCTCAAGATGTGTAGGCGATGTAGGGCAATGGTGATGTAGACTCAGAGGTGATTGAAGGAGCGCCAGTTGCTGGCCTGCATGTGCACTTACTGCAATCAAACGCGTGACCGTGCCGTTTCTGAATTGGGCAGTTATTTACATATTGGTACTCCGAAAACTATCATTTCCTTTCAGGGTATTGCAGTGATAGATGGTCATCTATCGTTTCTCAATATCATTCCGTATACTTATTTGAAGATAAGTACTAAGTTCCCGGCCATTACACATATGCTACCACCCTCCGAAAAGTAAAAGGCCGTGGGCGCCATGGTTCTGCCCCACATGCGCAACATATATGCGCCACACAGCGCTCCGATCAATCGATTTGATGGCGGAGCTGCGGCGCACTCAAAGCCTTGAGGAACATTCGACATCACTCATTCCTTGGTCTGGTCCTTGGCTACCACTGGCTGGAGCGCAGGAATTTCATAATGTTGAACGTCCTAGCGATTGCTACCAGACGTTAATAAGAGGTTGGGAACGTCTGACTAAGGGAGAGCTTGCAGCAGTTTCTCTACTCGATGGAGGAAGACAAGTCCGCACTCGTTTTCCGTCCTTTGGTCTTCCCTGTCTCTGGTGTCCGTATTGAGAATGCGCTGGTCAAGCCTGCGTTGTATGAACACCTTGCCGCACTCTGGGGTGGTCTTCCAAATGACCATCACGACCGTGTCTATTCGCAATGGAGCGCGGGCGGATGGGGCATGATACTCACTGGCAATGTTCAGGTTTCCCCCGACCACTTGTCACTGGGTCGGGATGTGATAGTTCCTGCCCATCGAGATGCAGTTAGTATGGATCGATTCCGTCAGTGGTCTAGTGTCATGCGGAAGAACAACGCGCTTGCCATCGTGCAGTTGTCCCATGGTGGTAGGCAGGCTACCAATATCACGTCTGGCAGACTACCCTTCGCTCGTCCGCTCGCGCCCAGCCCGTGTAGAGTGGGCGAGAATATGCACGGATTAGTGTATTGGTTTCATCTCCTTCTCTTTCAGCGTCCTCGCGCAATGACGCACCGTGACATCGATGTAGTCGTCAGCCGTTTTGTAGAAGGAGCCGTTCTTGCCCATGAGACAGGCTTCAACGGTCTTCAACTTCATTGTGCACACGGATGTAAGTGGTTCATTTTTTATGTATCGAGATTACTACTGACTTGAGCCGACAGACCTGCTCTCGGAATTTCTGTCATCCAAAGTGAGCGTACATTGCCCAAAGTCGCAACCCATTATTCGACGCCGTTGCAGACCAACAAACGTGACGATGAATATTCGTGTACCTCTCCCGAGTCTGCTTTACTCATAGTGAAGCGGATAATTGACGACATTCGTGCGAAACTTCCCCGCAGTTTCATAGTCGGGGTGAAACTCGGCGCCGGGGTATATGGTGGCCTGGTGGATGATGGTGAGCTGGCAGCATTCCAACAACGTATCCGACTGATTCTCTTCGCAGACCTGGCACCAGTCGAGGAACGCTCATTAGCGTACATCAAAATCATCTCTTCGTGGAGAACAGTTGATTTCATAGAAATCTCTGGTGGAGATTATGAGAGTCCAGGTTCGTAAGGCTTGCCTAGCAGGCACTGCGACACGGCTTATTGTATTATAGACTTCATGGCTCATACGGTGGGCGGACGAGGAGGCGCATCCTTCCAGCGTGTGTCTAGGGCTGCTTCTCGCATGCTAAAGGCAACGATGCCAGAGGACGTACGACCCCTTTTCATCTTGACGGGTGGCATCAAGACACCGGCAATGATTCATGATATTCTCCAGTCTGGCGACGCAGACCTTTGCGGTATCGGCCGCTTGTCCATCTTGCATCCCGATCTGCCCCTTCTTTTGCAAAAGCAGAACCTTGCGGCACTGCCAGATAATTCTGTGCCTGACTTCAAAGCCGCCCAGTGGTGGAAGCAGCTGTTGCCTCGAATAAAACTTGTGGGTGCTAGTATGGAGGTAGCGTGGTACACCGTTCAGATGCGCGCTTTCGGACAGCTTCCCGTCAAAAATATCGGACCTGTTGAGGCTGTCTTTTGGGTGTCGGCCTGGTCGTGCGCAGACGACTTTGACAAGCTGTGGGAGTGGGGGAGGTCTCGCTTCTTGTGGTTGTGGGCCGCTGGAATTGTCTGTTGTCTTTATTACGTTTATCTGTAATAATGAATGCTACCGCGACTTCTACAATGTCGAGAACTTTTGGATATTCATATACATAGTCGCCTCGCTGCGTGGTCACTACAAATGTCTTTCAGTCCACAGGCGCTCACAATTCAGCAGCTTCAAGTTACTCTGGGCGCGAGCTCGAGGACATAGCACACGAATTATCTACAGTGCAACCCTTTCAACCGTTTCAAGTCAGTGAATCTTCACGTCATCAGTTCAATCTACTTCAAGATTCTCAACGGCCATGCTGCAGACGCAAATGAAATTGGCATTCACCTTTTTTTTTGATGTCTCAGACGATATTTTCTCTAGATCCTCCTGGACAACCTGTCTCTCACCATTGATGTGTATTACCTAGGATTGTCCACCGGCAGTCCGCATCCAAATGAATGCATGCACAGTAGATACTTAACCTGGGGCATCCTTAATCCTTGATTCCGCGGGATCGGCTTATTTAACGACACCGTTGGCTGAACGGATTGGAGAGGCACAGCTCGATAGGTATGTCGCGGGAGCGCGATCCCGACCCACTGACGACGATTGGGCCAGCCGACATAACGTTTTCGATTGTTCACTGTTGCACCCGATTCATCGTGAATAAGTATACGCAAAGCAGCTGTCGAACCCAATTACGAGTTGTCATAACACAATCGAGATACACTATAATGGTACGTACCAATAACAAAAGAATGATTGAGGCGAGATCTCAACGTACACAGTGGATGCATCCAGAACAGAGGCAAACACCTAGTAATGAGTCGGGACAAACGATTCTCTGCGACCTGAAAGGGTTATGTTGAGTACCGTAGACCAAGCAGGACGTACAGCCACTGGCACAAGCACTGAGGAAAAGGTCCAATGCACAAATAATATAAGTCGTGTGTTCGTATCTGCACGGCTGCGAGACCTGGTCGGTTGGCATTGGCGTTCAGAATCGATACTAGCGTTCTGTACTTACATGCATTGACAGTATACATAACCAGCGTGTCGATAACGGGTATCATACTAGAATGAATGACGTTTTAACCCACTTTGGCTGCGACACGCGGCGGAATGAGCTTACCGCTGGGGTCTTCTTCGATTACCGTATAAAACGCCAACAATTTGCGCATACTATCGGAATATCCGCTGCTGTGATTGCGGCCATCGTAGAGGTATTACAACCCCTGTGTCAATGTGTCAATGTGGTGACCACTGAGCGCTGAGCGCTGAGCTTGCATTGCTAGCACGATCACCTGTGGGAACGAGTGGCTTCGCCAGGTCGTCGAAGCTCTTGACCGTCGAGCTGAGACTTAGTGAAAAACGCGGTATCGACAGGGATACACTCATAATCCAGTGTCTAACGACAGGGTTGAACTAAATATAATTCTGAAACGGTTCTCATCTAATGTCGTGCCTGTGAAAATTCTCATATGAGTGCAAATACTGCTTCGAACAAGTCCTTCACCGAAATGAACGCACCGGAGCCGGCGAGCAACTCCGACAGAAATAAAATTGATCCGTTTCTGTGAAGCACTCACCTGCAGTACGAAGATGGTGGACAAAATGTCCTGCCGTAAAAGATGAAGTTTATCTTGGCCTTGAGAGACTAGACAAATAGTGTACGCCTCTCCGTCTGTGCGGTCAAGATCCTGGTCGGAAAGATAAACGGTCTGTGACATAATCAAAATATTGGGTCGCTCACTCTTGGCAGCCTAGACACACGAATACCTGCGAAGACTTCTTAAAGATTTCCATAGAACACGAACCAAGTTAACGTGTACCGCTATGATAGATATAGCTTGAAGATGAGATGTGCAACTACCGTTTGCGTTTGTCCCCAGCAACACTTGTTATACTTACCCTATCCCTTGCTGCACCTGCAATACGAATCGTTACGCCACATAAGAGAATGTCAACAGCAGAGATGTTTACCAGTCCAGAGTCTGTACAACGGAAAGACCATCAAAATATGAAACCTGTGCCATAAGCAATGTAAGTACTTGAGAGAGCTTGGGTACGGATATCAACTTACCACGAAATAATACATTGTCTTCGATATATAACGACTTCATGCAATGTACTGAGGATGCTAAAGAGTCGAGTGTACACCGTTGGCGTCCAGCAAGTATATTTTCAGAGGTTTCAACCTACCGCAACCCTAGTACCTACAACACTCCTGTCTTTCAGCTACGCTGCACCAAAGCGACATGCCCAAAGACTCTTGAGTCGCCTATGCATTTTCGGAGTAGTATATGAAAGGCTGAAAACAAGCAATACCCTATAAACCAGTAAGAATGCAACCGGATCAGTGCGAAAGCAAACAACCGAGGAAAATAGGAGACGACATGCGGCGACCAGAATTCATATAAGCAGAGAATCCAGTTCTTCGTTGGGGTTGAAACACAAGGTCTCAGAGTCTACGTCGAAGGACCACGTTTTCGCCTGACAGAGCAAGGGGGAAAAGAGCAAGCTAGAGAGAGATGATCGCTGCTTAATGTGTATTTTCAAGGTAATGCGACGCGTGAGGAAGTCACAGCACCATCGCAAAAAAAAAAAAAAACCCGTCGTCATCTGTCAACGTCGGAAAGGGTATGAACACTTTTGTACTGCTGAGAAGATGACCCAGTACATACATCTGAACCAGAGAACGAACAGCAGTTCCGAGTGCGAGCACAGACATGGAACCTAATGCTTACGCCTATATCGGCGACGACTTTCATCAAGACAACAAGCACAACACGAAAGGCGTGTCTTCAGATAGACCAGCGTTGATCTCAACGAAGCTCGCCGCATACCTCGGGGTCTGCGTGTGCCTGAACAACATAGCGATCTGCTGGTCCATCTTCTATTGCGCCAAAGACAAATGTGGTCATCCGATAGCACATCTCACCAGACTCTAATGCCAGTATCCTTCAGCAACCAGGTCTCTAGTACGTTTGAGGGCGCATTTATGTGGCTAAGCTACCGAAAACAGCAGCAGACGGCGACACAATCTGTGCGGTTCTAGGAAGGAGGTGCCGAATAACTTGCATGGTGAAACTACGCAGAAATGAAACGTCAGATATACCAGATCCAGCGAACATAAAACCATCAATACATACGGCTCGGGAACAGCGACCGATGTCCGAACACGATATTCCGGAGAGTAAAATGTCGATGTCGAGGAACATCTTCACACGAACCGACTGGATGCACACTCATACGCACATGAACGGAGGATAATATAAAGAGTGCAAGAGACAAGCAAAAAGTAAATAGTACATTGAAGTGGATGCAGCATTAGAATTGATATGGGTTACAGATGATGAAAAAAAGGTCTCTTTGCCGAACCCCTAGGAATTGACTCAAAACCCCGATGAAGAGAAGGTAAAGCACACACACAACCGAAGCTCACGGCAAAGGCTCGCGACTGCTCGACAGTCTGTTCAAGTGAATGTAGACGTCCGTGCCGAAGCCGTCCATTGAAATCAGGCGTAGATCACCACCGAAATATCTTGCATACTATACAAAACAGAAATCGCTTTAGCACCTCTGGACAAGACGGAAGGGCCCACGTGAGAGAAAAGAAAGACGAGAACGTACCAATCTTGACAGAGGAAGACCGTAGCCGAATCCGGCCATGGGAGCTTTGAAGTCGGTGGCGTGGAAATCTTGGTCGATGCCCTGGCCCTCCATCGTCGTGTACATGTACGTCCAAATCAGGGGAATGGCGCTCCGTGGGATGCCTAGCGAACCGTCACATTGAGCCTGGGTCGCGACACGATTGTACTCCAACCGGAATCACCCACCTCCGCCTTCATCCGATATCTTGATCGTAATATCCTCCTTGCCTTCGACGACGATCACCTGGATAAGCGTCCGTCAGTCGACCCGACCGCTCAACGGATGATCACGGAATACTGACTTTAATGGGAGGATACTGTTCCGCCTCTACACCGTAGCGCTCGACAACCGCACGTAAGCTGTTCTTCAACAGCTCAAAGCAAATGTGCGACAAATGGCCCGGTACATATGCGAACTCCAAGTGTGGCGGACATATGAGTTGGACTTGAAAATACGATCAATGGACTCTATTCGTACTTGATGCAATGGCACGCGACGCACCTGGTGGACCTGCAAACATGCCGTAGTGTTCCTCACACACGAATCGCGCGTTTTCAATGGCTTCGAGTAGAATTTCGTGCACATTTGATTCAGTGCATATGATTCCGACGTATGACTCATGGGCCGGTTGGGTCACAAGAGCGATGTCTGTAAGGTTGAGGGGATAGGTGTTAGCATTGTTACTCATATCATTCAAACAACCTCACGTTGACCGATGAGGAAACGGATTCCAATACGGGATAGATAAAAGCGGTCCAACCAAGACTGTATATCTGTGTTGATATTCGTGAGCCTTTGGCTTCGTTTCCACTCCAGAACACCCTGCGCAACGGTCGTCACTGTGGGGTCGTGTCGTGTCTTGATTGCCTGTAACATCTTTGTAAAGCGAGCATTGAAGTCCCGCACTTCTGGTGGCCAATTAATGCCTTGTGGGTTCGCGTAGTACCTGTCCGACGAACTCTTAGTTACTGCGTCGCGGATACGAAATCACACACACCGCTTGTCCATGGGCACTCGCAAGCGCATCTTGGCGCCAGGTTTTCCATTTCCAATGCTGTTCGACTTGACGGCTGCATTGGACCCATACGTGAAACCTTCGCTCATTGGGTGTCCCAGGCCGTCACTGACTTGCAGAGACGGATTGGGCACGCTCTCGGGTATGTTCTCTGGCCGACCGGTCTGGCAGACAAAATTATAAGACACGAAACCTCCGCGCGTGACAGTAATTCAACATACGTTCAGTGCCTTGACGATTGCTGGTGGCAAGATCACAGGAGGGAAGGATATAAGTTCCTGCCAAGAAATGAAATAGGGTGTTTCGTGGAGTAACTGTGGCGCACCTCAAAACTCTGCGCGTACCAATTCTTGACTTTGTTGATGGATGGCATCGCACTCAGATTGTGGGGTAGCTCATCCAACTCCTTGACACGGTGTGCAAGACGGACTGGCAGCTCTTCCGCAAGGAATTGGCCGGCCTTAAGGAGCGTTCCCTGGCTAGGATTCTGCCCGAACAGAACCATTTGTTGCAAGGATACTAGAAAAACGTCCAGCTCGCCATCGGATACCACGAAATGGGGTACACACCTCCAGTTTGAGGAAAGCTGGCGAAATGGTGGATCTTGTTCCATAGCGCATTTGAGATGCGGAACGACATTGTCGCTTGCCTCAGGCTACGCCAAACGATTTCAACAAGGAAAAGGGTGACCAAGAAGATCTAACAGCCTGCATCGACGAGTCAGTTATGTAGGAATTCGAAGTGACTTGGGCAAGCGCCCTACACACCGCGGATCCGCTCAGCGTCAACCATACACCGAATGCCGGATCACATGCAGCAGTTCTATTTCACGTTCCCCGGCTTCCAATTCTAACAAACGTCTGAGAAAGCTGAATGGCTGCCAGGTTCGCCGTCGCAGACGACGGACAGGACGTGTTCGAGTGCAGTGCAAAAGGAAGAAAACGCAACGTTCAGCCAGGTCCAGAGCATAAAACGAGTGAGTCAGGAGTGCGGGGTACTACCGACTCGGACTCATCGATGAACCTCAGACTCTTCAAGTTAACACCGTTCAGTTCGCGGAGGTATCTTTCTCTGCAATTCCACCAGATAGCTGGATGCCCATGGCCAACTTTGTAACCGGGGCATGCCGACCAAGCTCAACAAAAAAAAATACCGTTCAGTCCTCGACGATCACCTGGACAAAAAAGCGTAGGCCCGCATGAACCATGTATCATATGTAGGTTCTTGACGTTTTAGTGCTCGGAAGTTGCCAACCGCCAGATGCAAGGGCCTTGACAAGCGGTCTAAAAGGATTATGGCTATCCAACCTCGTTCTAGTACTTGCGTACTGTTACTACAGTAAGTACGTAGCGCTTAGCTCAGGCTGCTAGAATCAAGAACTCAGGTGCCCGCTTGCAGTGGAAGGCTTTATGTAGGTCAAATTTTCGATTATCGACTTTGCGTATCTACATTCTAGCATCTTATTGGATTACTTATTGTCGACATTATGGCAGGTATTAAAGCATCGTCCAAATTTCCGCTGATATTTTGACTCATAGCGTAGCATCCATTTCCGGTATCTGCTTCCCCGTGGGGAAGGCCGGGACCCCGGACCGTCGGGCCATGTCTTCAGCCTCACAGCCTTTATATATCGATCCATTTTCCAAGTTTTGCAACTTGAAGCCCATCCATTATACACTATGGCTCCTGGTCGCATTGATGTTCATATGCACATATGCCCGCGCGCATTCCACGATGCTCTGGATAACCACAATTTATCCGGACCACCGGTGTCGACTTCCAGCGGCGCAACGCATGCGCTTACTAGTCTCGACGTCGATCGTGCTATCTTATCGTGCTCTGTTCCTGGGCCCGCGGTAGCTGGAACTGGCGCACCAGGAAGGGAACTAGCTCGCGCATGCAATAACCAATGTCTCGAATTCATTGCGAAAAATCCCTCGCATCTATCTTTCTTCGGGGTAACGCCAAGCTGGATTGACGTGGCTGGAACTTTGGCAGAGATCGACTATGTTTTGGTGGAGAAGAAACTGCCTGGTATTGTTGCGATGGCTGTGTATGATGAGAAGTGAGTTCGATTCCGCGACTACCCTGCCTGCTGCATGACTCATTCAATCTCAGACTATTGGGAGATCCAATATTTGCCCCGATATGGAAGCGGCTTGACGAACTGAACACGATTGTATTTATCCATCCAACTGCTTCGTCTCTGTACGCACCGAATGCATCAGCTTGACTGGTAAGAATGTCCGCTAATGCGAACGTCAGCCATCCATCCCTCATTGCAGGCAAACTACCCCAGTTTGTGGCCGACTTCCCTTACCAAACAACGCGCACTGCCCTGGACTTGGTCCTTTCCGGAACGGTCACCACACACCCGCATGTCAAGATGATCCTCCCTCATGCAGGTGGTACACTGCCCTACCTCGCTGGCAAGGTCCTCGCTTCGTGCTCAATGGCAACGGAATTGACACAAGATGATATGTACGAGATCGTCTTCGTCATCTCGCTCTCCGTGAACTCATTTCCCATTGCAGAAAAGACGCGTTTTCTCGTTTTTATTTCGATGTGGCGCTCTCCACTGCCAGGTGAGTGACCCTGAATTTTCGGTTTCATAAGCAGTTGCCGTAATCCGAGCAAGAATTCCACTGCGAGCCCTACTCGATTTCACCTCGCCGGACCGCATACTCTTCGGTTCGGATTGCACTCTGTGTACGCCTGTCGATACACCGAAGGCCATGGCTGATCAACTCGACCGCTTCATCGATACCGAAGAAGGCAAACGTCTGCTTGGCGTCACACACGACAATGCAGAGAAGCTTTTTGAGGGCAAGTTCAGCACAACATGATTTTATTTGGTTTATTATACTCGTGCACAACCTGCATTGTAAACTATATACATAAAAATGCCTCTCTTTTATTTTCCCACAAAATAGGGATGAAATACATAATTTAAATTCTGTCACAATATTTCCAAAAATTGTCCACGATCTTATCATATTCAATATGTAATAACAAAAATAGAAAGCCAATGAATCTTTTGAAAAGATGCTTGACATTTTTATCATATTTCTACCCAAGATAGAATACATTGCATGTTGTGGTAGCAACATGTATTACCAAGGTACATGACACGAAAAAAACTATCCATTGTCAAAGCAGGGGTGTAAGGGTATGAGTGGAAGTGACTATCATTTTCGTCTGTTGTGAAGTCATAGAAGTTTCGTCAGAAAAAGCATGCATATTTCTGTGCCATGTACATCAGCCCGACGTGGACGAGGAGCAGAATAAATGTTATCATGACGCCGTCGAACAGCGTATCCACCACGGCGAGGCTACATATCATGACCAATACGCCGCCAGGAACCGTACCAGGGCACACCGACGTCACCGTCGCAACCTGTTGACCACCACACGTTCGACGCGGTCCCTATAGCTGACGACAAATGTACTTACCTTGATGACCAAAATGGCGGACTTCACAAACCGAATCAATAACGCTCTCCACACGAGTCTTTTCAGTGATTCCTTGTCCGGTGTGTTGAACATCTGAAGCGAGGCGACGTGTCTTGATGGTTGTGCAGGGACGAGGTGTTGCGACTTCTCGTTTGCGAGAGACACCGTTTCTGTCTGCTCCGTCTCTGGTCGTGGTGGGGGAACAGGGACCGGCGATGGAAGACTTGACGTATTGGGACTGGAGTGACGCCTCAAGGAGGGCACGAGAACGGACAACGTCGGCTCTGGCGTGGTGACGCCTAACGGATCGAACTGCGATAGGGACGATAGTAAGCATCGAGCTTTCCCATAATGGTTATTTAATGAGAATCCCGTACTTTGCCTTCCATGTTAGCCTTCGAGACCTTCTCGATGGACGGACGCTGCACGACCGATGGATTGAGAAGACTCTCCAAAAGGACAAGGTACGATGACGGCAAGTGACGCGAAGTGAAGACCGCAACCAGATCGGAGCTCGACTTGAAGCTACACAACCAAGATAGCAGTGCTCAGCTGTCAATTTCCCACAATACATGGTAGCGAAGTCCACGAACCCGGGATATTCCCGCACCTCACGCTCCAGGCGGTCCATCTTCTCATTCTCGGGGACACGGCTACCGTCCTCGTCCGATGAGTGCCTGTACGGCAGCCTGAAGAATAGGAGCTTGTGCAGAACCATGCCGAACGACCACATATCAGATTTCGAGTCGATCCGGCGCAGCTCGCCGGTCTGTAGCGACGGCAAGGACTCGGGAGAGGCGTATTCCAGTCTGCCCAATCGTCCGCGCAGCCGTTAGAAATTTGCATGTATGATTTAGTCAAAAACTCACGTCCCCGTATTGCCAGATCGCAAAGCCGCAGTATTAAGCATATCTCGCGATGTCCCAAAGTCTATAGAATTGAGTCGTTATATGAAAATGAAAAGAAGCTGAGTGCACCTGATAACATAGCTCGTGGACTGGAATGGGCAGTGAGAAAGTATCTGGGCCTTTCAGTGAATGCACTACTTACGTCATCCGACCTTCGACCCACGTTAACAGGATATTAGCTGGTTTGAGGTCCTACGCATGAAACTAGATAAATCACAGCAACGAAAGAAAGACATTCTCTCAACGCACCAAATGCAAAATCGACCTAGAGTGCTGCAAATGCGAGATGTAAACGGAAGATATTCAACACGCGCGACGCGCGCACCAAGAAAGACAAGCCAGCAACAATGTCCGAGAACAAGCTGTGAACCTCCTCAGCGCTGAATAGGTGCACAGCTTTCCATGCATCGGACTGTTTGCGAATGCGTTCGCGTTCGCTCGGCGATGCTCGCTGGAATGCACGAAACGCTCTTACGCGGGCGGAGCGCGACAGCTGATCGATATTGTCTGGTATTGGCGAGGACTCCCTCTCCGCAACAGGTGTATCGACGTGATGCGTTGGATCCGCCGGATGAAATATGTGCAAGCGCGAGCTCTTGCCCTGCCGCACGTCAATGAGATCATCAAGGCTGCCACCTTCCGCCCACTGCATGAGAACGTGCAGCGTTGGTATTCTAGGTCCGAAGGAGGAAAACTGGCTCGTTTCTAGCCACGCATGACTGTGTCGAGGATTCAGTGGGTTCACGAAACGAAAAGCGACTCATCATACTGGTAGGTTATAATGTTTGGGTGTTGCAGCGTTTCAAGCAGACGCACCTACGACGCGAAACGACTGAGATTTATGGTTCCTATCAAGGCTATATATACATACCTCCTTGAGGATGTTGAGAAGGTACGAATGGGATTCGCCGACTGCCACCTTCTTCACAGCAAAGTGACCTGGGACAGTAAATAATCTGCCAGGAGAAGATACATTGTTCGCATACCAAGGCGATTGCCATCCAGAATGTGCTAGGTACCATCGATTAAGTTTGCACACTAGACGGGCGGCAGCAGGACACACTTGGCACAGAAATACAGAACCGTTCGCGCCCATTCCGAGCTTGCATTCAACCTCGAAGAACATTTCAAAATACCCCTGCGCCATGTTCACTGAGGTGAAAGCAGGCGGATTAGATCCCGATCCATTATCCTCAGGCGCGATGGAAGGTGGGGTAGTCGGTCTGGAATAAGTCTCGTTCGCTACAGCCAAAAGTCGAAAGTAGTCAGGCGCCCGTGCGTGAGGCATTTCATCGTCCGAAAGCGCGTCCTCATCAAGCGTGCCCATCTCTTCATCGAACGGCTGGCGGAAATCAAGTGGCAATAGACGTCTGCAGTACGGACATAGCCGGCGATGCAGCAGTTCGGTGGATGGACGAATGGTTAATGCATGAGACGTAGGGTTATATAGTACTATCTGGTTTGGTGCATGGAGGATGGGCTGCCACTCGGGATCGTCTTCGACGAGTTGGTCGGTCGACCGAATGATGATGCTTCTGAGTAATGTGGATGTGCTGGCCATACCTATCCACTTGGCAAAGCAGCAGACTAGTAAAACAAAGAGTCGAAGTCGTTGTGTACCAACATTCACCTCAATTTCTGGAGACCGTGAAAGTTGAAGTCATGTCAGAAGGGCAAGTGGACTGTGTCATTATATAATGCCCAAAATAGGCAACTCATTTTCCTGAAAAAGCATCCGTGACTGTGCATTTGCAACTTGTTTGCTTCCACCGCGTCCGACGCCCACCAACCTCGATTCTGCCATTTTCTATCCCAAATAACGGTTTACTATGCCACCAAAAGCGAAGCCCGGTGAAGGGCTAAAGCAAAAAAGTTTGATGTCTTTTTTCGGGAAGGCTTCGGCGTCAAGCACCACGTCCAAGGCAGATGCGTCGCGTCCAAAGCCTCAGAATGGACTCGTACCTCAAACGCCAGTTTCAAAGCCACCGAGGGTCAGAAATGCAACCTCGTCCAGTGTTATGAGCTCTCGGTCTTCTGGCGGCGAGAGCAGTGCCAGAGACACGCCGCCGACCAGCGACTTTATTGATGTCGACGTTGACATGTCCTCGGAGGACGCACCACATCAAATTCCGTCTTCACGCGTTTCCAATAAGGTGTGTCACTGTGAACAACTCTTCGTTTTGTAAGTCGCGTCCTTACATTGAAAAGACGCGTCTCAAGCGCAAGCTGGTTTTGGACGAATCCGACGAAGAGATGGTTCCTGTTAGCAGCTCGCCAGGGGCCGCTTCGTCGACTACAGTGCCCAAGCGACCTCGTTTGGATACTTCAGACCTTGACGGTGAGGATGATGATGAAGACGACTCGATGATTGCGAGCTCTTTCTCGCGACGTTTGACCCGGTATAAGGTTTCGACGAAGTCTGGTACGCTGTAACCTCAGGTCCAACCGTCGTTTTATATTGATATAAAGGTCCTTAAGCTCGGAAATCTCGCGCTTCGGTTTCTGATGATGACGACTTCATTGCTCCTTCCGACTCTGAGGAGGAAGAAACCAAGTCTACAAAGTCTTCGCGTTCGTCTCGTTCTGAGTACGCGTTTTCTGACGAGGATGAGGAAGAGGCACGAAAGCCCAAGAAGAGGTCGGCTACAAAGCTCAAGGCCTCGTCTTCTGTAAACATCTCAGATGGTCCCGGCCCCGCCGGAACGTTCTTGACGGCCGCTGAACGACGTGAGCAAGGCAAGAAGAACGAGAAGAAGGCGGCAGAGGATCCGTACTCTTTCCTTCAAGACGTGCGAGACGTATGGATGATGTATTTGATTGTCACAAGTCGCTACTTAGAAACACGTACAGAAAGACGGAAAACGTCCCGGGGACAAAAACTACGATCCTAGGACCCTTTACGTTCCAAAGAGCGCATGGGCTACCTTCACGCCGTTTGAAAAGCAGGTAAGATCTTCCTGTTGCTGCTGTTTGTCTTTGGCTCAACTGTTCGTACACAGTTCTGGGAGGTATGGTTCTTGTAATTATCATTTGGGCAAGTCCGTTAACATGTCTTAGATCAAGCAGAATCATTACGATACGGTATGCCGTGCAATATGACCGGCACTGCATGAAACTGACTAATCTTGTTCCAGATTTTATTCTTCCAGAAAGGGTGAGCAGTTCATTTGTTTCTCCTGAGGAAAACTGAATGATAGTTGGACCCCAGCAAATTTTATGAGGTAAAGTAACATGTCGCATATCTATAGGAAGTCTGTATTTATTCGGGGCAGCTGTACGAAGATGATGCGCGCATTGGTCACCAAGAGTTCGACTTGAAATTGACTTCTCGCGTTAAGATGTCGATGGTTGGTACATACCTGCGGCTTCTGTTCTTTGCGCTCATTTGCTTCCAGGTCGGCGTACCGGAGATGTCATTTGATTTCTGGGCGGCGTGCGTATTGATCCATTGAGATTTTCGTCGTAAACATACTTACGTCGTGCCATTTCATTTCGCAAACAGTAAATTCCTTGGCAAAGGTGTGTCTTCACAAATTGACATATGATACGCCTTTAAAGTCTCGCGCATAGGCCACAAAGTCGGCAAGGTCTCTCAGTCTGAGACAGCCCTAGGAGCCGAGATGCGGCTGGCGGCCGATAAAGGAAAGTCGAAGAAACCAAAAGGCGCTGAGGAGAAGGCCAAGGATAAGATCGTTCAACGGTTTGCTGCATCACAGTCGCAGTCTTTTCTGCTCCTTATACGTTAACTTTCTAGCGAGCTCAACAAAGTCTTCACGAATGGCACTCTGGTCGACGGAAACCTGCTCACGGAAGACGAGGCTGGGCATTGCGTTGCTATTATTGAGGATCAAGCAAGTGATACGAGCAGCTTTGGCATCTGCGTCTTGGACTGTTCAACATCTCAGTTCAACCTTAGCGCGTTCACCGATGATGCCTGCTTTACTCGTCTCGAGACTATCATGCGGCAGCTCCGACCGAAAGAAATTCTTCTCAAGAAATCGGTATGGTTTCCTATTTAATTCGGCATCTCTTCTGATGTTTCCGTCGTCCCAGGGTTCTGGCGCGCTTTCAGTCGGCAGCTCTCGATTAATGAAGACCATTGTGCCACTCAATTGCATTTTTACAAATCTTCGTGAGGTCGAGGGCTTCACGTTCGACCAGACTTTGAAGGAACTTTGCACTCTTTACCCAGGCGACGAGGAGGACGAAGCGATTCTTCCGAAAACTGTCCCTCAGTCTATCCGGGAAATGGTATATTCAAAACCTGCCATCACTTCATTAGGTTGCATGATCTGGTACGGCCCTATAAAGACAACGTTTTCTTTCATTATCTTACAGATGGTCATGCTAGGTATCTGCGACAACTCAACATTGACAAAGATATTTTGAGTATGAAGAATTTCAATGTGTACGATCCCATGAAGCGCGGGAAAGGTCTTGTGCTTGATGGACAAACTTTGGCCCACATAGAAGTGCTTCTCAATAACGAGGGTGCAGAGGAAGGGACTTTGCTCAAACTCCTTGGTCATTGTATTACGCCTTTCGGTATGCCGATTCCTAGATCAGATCAGATGGGTGAGCTCAGTCCAACTTTGACAGGCAAGCGCCTGTTCCGTATTTGGCTGTGCATGCCGTTACTAGAAATATCAGATATAAAAACGAGGTGAGAATGCCCAGTACATCGCGTATCTTCAGCTAACTAGTATTTGCAAAGGCAAGACGCCGTGGAAGCCCTATTAGACAACCCAACCTTCGAAAAGTCGTTCGCAGATGTGGCGAAGGGTTTGCCGGACTTGGAACGCCTCGTGTCTCGTATTCATGCCAACAATTGCAAGGTCAAAGATTTCCTGAAGGTTCTTCAGGTGAATACATGTATGACTTTTCCATGAAAGCAATAGTTAGCTTAGCAACCTCTTGCAAATAGGCACTCAAGAAGCTCAGCCGCGGCATGGCTTCTTTGGGCGATGAAGCCGCTGAATTCGATTCGAAGACAATATCTAACCTACTCCGCGGCGCTCCCGACCTGGTTCCTTTTGTGGAAAAGGTCGAAGCTATGTACAAACGGGTTTCTGTCGATGGCAAAGGTAGCGTCTTATTGTCGGTGCGATTCATCATGCTTCTAATGCGCGACAGATGTTCGGGATGAGCTCGTCCCGGAAGACGGAAAGGACGAGCTGTATGACAGTATCATGAAAGAAACGAAAGACTTGGAGAAATATTTGAGTGCTCAATTGAAAGTTTTCAGGAAGCAACTGAATGGGTAGGCTGTTATTTAAAGCTTTGCTGTTGTCCTCGCATTTGACAGCGAATACAGAGAACAAGTCGGTTACTGGCATAGTGCTACAGGCAACAAGGTTTGTCGCAACGACCGTTCTTATGATTTGCCGCACTCAGACCAATTGCCATAGGACATATATCTCGTGGAGACGGCAGCGAACGTCAAGGCCCCGAAGGACTGGAATCTGGGCACCAAAACAAAGGTAGGTTGCCTTTTCTTGATCTCCGCAGGAAATCGAATGTTTACGCTATACAGGCGAAGACCCGCTACATAGTTCCCGCTATTCAAAAGGAGGTGCGTCAGCTGAAGGAGGCGCGCGAGAAGCGCACATCCGCCATCGCTTCCTACAAGACGCGTGTCTATGCGGCGTTCGATAAAGATCGTGCATTATGGCTGAGGACCGTTCGCATCTTCGCAGAGCTGGATTGCCTGCTCAGTCTTGCGAAGGCGTCGTCGGCTCTCGGCTCGCCGTCATGTCGGCCGGAGTTCGTGGAAGGGGATGCTGCATTTGTGGATTTCCGAGATCTGCGTCACCCGACAGTCAACGTTGAGAATTTCATCCCAAACAATGTGCAGCTCGGTGGTCAGTTGGGCAAGATTGCTCTCCTAACTGGTGGGTGTATTTCCATCAAATTTCAGCATCAATTTACACTTTATTTTAGGACCTAATATGGCGTAAGTTCAATTTCATTTCGCTGTGGAAAAAACTGAACGTCCGATGTGATCTCCCGCAGAGGGAAGTCTACAGTGAGGGATTTCTTTCTTATGGTTTTGTCATTCTAGATCATTAAATATCCTCTCAAGGTGATGCGTATGACCGCCACTGGCATTGTAAGTTGTACGCGACGTGGTGAAACATGCTCGGTGTTTATCATAGTTAGATTATGGCCCAACTGGGGATGCTTGTTCCTGCGGAGAGTGCACGGTAAGTTATTGCACTTCGATCGCTACATATGGCGGTGTCACTTATGAGTTATCCAGCCTTTGTCCTGTCGACGCGGTCATCACGCGCATGGGTGCCTACGATAACATGTTTTCGAACGCCAGTACCTTCAAAGTAGAGCTTGATGAATGTTGCAAGATTCTTCGAGAAGCCACCCCCAGATCATTTGTGATTCTAGATGGTGAGACAAGCAAACGAGCGAATGTACTATCATGCTTACCCGCCCTTGCAGAGCTGGGACGAGGTACTTCGACTTATGTGATGTGTTTTCTTTCTTGTCTAATACATGTTCGACTGATGACCGGTGCAGGATGGTATGGCCATCGCGGCTGTGAGTTTCCGGTATATATTGTCCATGTCAGGCATAACTCACATTTCTGTAGGCCGTTTTACATCAATTGGCGTCACATACACTCTGCTTGGCCTTCTTCGCCACCCATTACGGCACCTTAACAGATGAATTCAAGTACCATCCTAACATTAGGAACATGCACATGCGGACGCAGGTTGATGATGATTTACGCGAGGTCCGTCTCCGTCGACTCTTGAGCGGTTTTTTGTTCGCTGACCGACTTTCCTCTTAGATCGTCTTCCTGTTCAAACTCATCGAGGGGGTTGCTACATCCTCGTTTGGTTGTCACGTCGCAAAACTTGCGTCTGTTCCAGAGTCTGTCGTCGACCGGGCGGATGTCGTTTCAAAGACTTTTGCACATCAGTTCAAAGAACGCCTCGAGGACAAACGCAACAAAGACGTCTCGTCACGCCTCTCCCTGTATGCGCAAGCCGACTTCGCTTTCCTCTACAAGACCGCCGCAGGCCTGCTCGCGATGCCGACGGATCCCGTCAAGCAAAGAGAGACCCTGCAGCGATTCAAGGCGATATCCAGACGCCATTTACAATCTCATTGAAGTATACCCTGTTATCTCGTCTCCCTCGGTGCTCATGTGCTATGTTCTGCTTTGCTGCTGCTTCCTTGTCGCCACAATATTGGGATTCCTTTGGTCCCTTGCTCCGATACCCCTTGCTCCGACACAGATTACAAGCTACATACATAACTACATAAAAGTCTTTGCAAGTCCATCTCTATAAAGTTCAGTTGAACACATAACAAGAATCTTGAGCAATGTCAACATCGGAATTATTTTACTATTTACTGTCTCAGACAATGTTTCGGTTCCAGAGCGACTGAAGTTCCTCACCGGATGTAGGATCGATCTACACCGCACCCCTCGACGAGCTCGACT
Organism: Fistulina hepatica ATCC 64428; assembly: GCA_000934395.1. Lineage (NCBI taxonomy): Eukaryota > Fungi > Basidiomycota > Agaricomycetes > Agaricales > Fistulinaceae > Fistulina > Fistulina hepatica. The sequence continues at coordinate 106,826 of KN881914.1, forward strand.
GCTTTTTGACACACCCAAGGCTGTCGACCATGCACTGCGTGACAAAAGTTAAAGAGATTCTTGCAATAGAGATGATTGCCGCTTACTTGGACCAGCTCGTCCAGCGCCCCACCCACGAACTCGATGTTTCTAATGCAGGATCGCTCTGCAACATCGGTTCCTGTACTGGTGCCGCCTGCGCAACGCATAACAGGAATACAAGGAAGGCAGTAACGAATAGTTGGCGCGGACCAAGATGCAGCGGCCACATGATAATAGATGTCAAGGAGACAGGTGTGTGTAAGAGAGGGGACGTAGGTGGGAGAGGGGATCTGCGCTCGCGCTTGCCCGTAAATATCCTTTACAACATTGCGCAGGTCCAACCCTATTTATACTCGTGGTTCCGGAGTGATCGAGGAGCTGCCTGGAGCTGCATAATACAATGGAATTGTGGGCGTCCGCAGCTGTACTCAGTCTTGTCCAGTTTTGTCGTGCCCACTGTCATTGATTTGCAGCGAAATGAATACAACGCCCCTTTGCAAGGTATCATATATCATTGCATGCCCGAACCTGCCCGAACCTGCAGCACCCATTCAGCGGTTGAGATGGCTACTGAACGACGAATGTCGGGCTGTCGTCATTAAATGAGACAGTGTCGAGACTGTGAGCGACAATCGGTTCGATAGAAATCTAATTTTGTTAGAATGCACCTTGGCGTGCTACAAATCAGCCAACGCACCGTTCGAACTTCATCGATCCTTGGCATCTGGTCGAAAACTTTCGCGTGCTCACCGGCACCATATCGATATCGGATCGGCTGTAACAGCGCAATGGTACACTAAGAATATTATCTTGCTTGCGATCGACTATCCCTTTCATCGCCGCTGTACCTGGTCACCAGTGAATATGATGGAGCGTGAGCGTCTACGGACCGTAAATTCCTCGCACGAATGTCGCACCGCTGAGTTAAAGGCGTGCTTGTTGTCTTCTAGTACTTACCGTTTTCCGCTCGGGAACGGAACGGCAATAACTGAATAGAAAGACACCTGAAATACAAAGTGTATTCCATAACCTCCAGGTAGTATATCAACTTAGCTTGAACAAGAACAAAGACCATAGATCGCCCCTACAAATCTTCAAATCCCTCCCCCACATCCCCATAGTTCTTCAGGGGATTTTTTCGCAATGCTTCAGCCTCAGAAATAGTGGCCGTAAGCGTAGCTTTCAGAGTCTTCTCCTTCATAACAGTAGATGCGACAGACGCAGTCCGCGAATGGGCTGACGCCGACGCACGGTCGCTCTGTGTGTCCAAGGTCAGTATGAAACAATTTTGGCCGATGGTCGTAACCGATTCACGCACGTCATTTGCAGATGACCTGCCTTCAGTTTGCACGTCCTCGTCAATGAAAGGCACAATCGGAATGATCGGGGTAGGTGGTGCAGGATTATCGACAAACGGCGCGATCATCCGAGTGCCGCTACCCGATGCGACACGTCGCGAGCCCCTGCTGGGACGGATGCTCGTCCCCTCCATCTGCATGACTTTTGGCTTATTCTCTTTAATGCGTGATTTGCGCGTGCCAATATCCGTCCAAGAACTTTGGGTTGGCTCTTGAAGCGATGTTTCCCCACCCATATCGACAAACACTGCAAGATGACGAGCACCATTACTGCGCGGAGCAGGTGCCGTAGTCGCAGAGCCGTTCCCTCCTGAACCAGACGAAGTGGTCAAGCTTCCAAAAGGACCTTGGCTTGGGGACGAAGATGTGGACCGCCCCGTCGCAGCCAGAACTGGCCGTCGAGGACCGGGCGCAGGTGCAGGGGTTGGTACGGGAGCAGCACACATCATGCGTTTCTGGAATTCGGAATATCTCCCCTTCAGATGTGCTATGGGGGACGCATTCCTGGCGATCCCGAGCATATAAGTTGCATCCGTATCCTGACGACTGAAATCAATGCGCATAAACAACATCATCAATAATAAAAAGCCTGCTCACCGTCCATTGCGTTCCAAATAGGCTGCGTAATCTTCATAAAGTAGCGCCAGACTTGTGCCAATCTCATTGGCAAACAGGAAATTGTAAATGGTCGTCGGCCGTTCGACAAACCCAGCATAAAGTAGCCACAGCCTTAAGTACTTCATTTCCTGCTTCCACACGCCGCCCTTGTCATCTTTGAGTACGCGCGTAGCCTCTTCCAGCAGTTCTACCAGCCCAGATTCTGCGCTGTGCCCTTGAGGATAATTATCCAGTGTCCAGTCGACAAGTTGACAATACGCTTCCAGTGGGTCATCGTCCTGGTCCTCGAGAGCAATCTCGATATTCATGCGCAGACGCTGGCGGGTCTGAGCAAGCCTAGTGTCGCGGTCGTGTCCATGTGGTGTGGAGAGAACCGAGGAAAGCGACGTGACGCGTCTTCCGTTTGCCAGAGGGAGCACGTTTTCTTTGGCTGCCTCGAGGACGTCGCAGTCCACGATGTCGGGTTCCACAGGTTCCGCTGCTTCCATTCTCGAAACAGTGAGGGAAAAAGCAAACACTTGGGTCGAAGAGATTTTGAGGAGGGCGCAGAATGCGGTGAAAGAGAGTGTCAAGTCGTTGTCCCAGCCATTTCGGCAGTTCTGAGAGAGAACAACCAATCAGTCACGTGACCGTGTTTGATGATCGATATCAAATGATCGAATTCTTCACCGACTCTCAGTATGTATCAGTACATATTTACAATGTGTTTTCCATATTTGCAGCCTATGAAAAATATCCAATCTTCGCATGAAAGACTTCTTTCGTTTGAAGGAGGTCTTTATTCGCGCTATCAACATGTCAACTCCTGTTTCTCGTTCTCTTTCGGAGTCCCATTCAATGCTTACGTCCATTCATTATGATCGATAAAGCTTCTTTGTTTCACGAAATTGTGACCCTCGTCTGACCCTTTGAACTGCTTTCCTGTCTATACCATCATGAAGCGCGGTTTTCTCAACAAAGACTCCAGCGCAAAATGCACGGCCGCCACGGCTTCTTCCCCTGCTGTGGAGGCATCAGTCGCAGCGCCGACTACTACAACGCCACCCGCTGCGAAGCCTGTTACCAGTCCCACGTTCAAACGCGGTTTTCTCAACAAAGAATCCCGCACAAAGCATACTCCTTCAGTCTCTGACACGCCTGCTATCGCAACCTCGGCCACAACACCAGTCCTTACGAAGCCAGTTGCTGCCGATTTCAAAGCTGTAGGGCCAGTGGCTTCCGCACCTGCAAAGTCGTCCAATACCCTAACTGCCGAGGCCACTCCGGAGAAGGGTTCTGTCAAAGCTCCCTCACCCCAATCAATGGGTATTTCGCGTCCTGAGGCTCGTATGTGCACATCAGAAGAATTCCATGAAAAGGCGAGGCAAGGTGCCGTCCAGCGAATTATGACCTGGTAATTCGATCCTTCCTGATCGAGAAAAGAACAATCTGATTCTGCCGTAGTCTTCCTCCGGACACGCTAGAGACAAGCTGTCTCTTCTTCACCGGTGTGAAAGAACGTTTGTTGGCTTGTCCATCTTGGCCTGCGCCTGTCCCAAAGGCAGCTCAAAATTGCTACCGAATTGGAGACTCACTTCTCGGTGGCTTGGGTTTATTCGCCGTCCGTAACATCAAACTGAGAGAGCTTATCGTCGTAGAACGTCCTTTGCTGATTGTTCCCACGGTGCTTAACATGTCATCATATTATGTGGGGCCTTGGATCTCATATATTCTAGGCACTGCGCATGGAGAATGAGATTCAGCATCTGAGTCCTGAGCAAATATTACACGGCCTCATAAAGCGAATGCCTCCTGACAGGGCTGCCCAATTTTGCGCGCTCTCGAATTGTCGACGGAACAGGGACGACGCCAATGGAGATCCCTTGATGGGTATAGTGGACACGAATGCTATCAGTATCGGTAATCTTCCCGGAGAACTGGAGATGACTCACGGCGCGATCTTCAATGTTATATCTCGTTTCAACCATAGGTTCACTCCAATCTTCGCGCGCTACCTATCCGTCTCTCACACGCATCTTTTTCTTTTAGCTGTAGCCCCAGCGTCGCCGGCAGTTGGGACGTGCAGTCCTTCAGCTACAGTGTGCGCGCTAGGCGCGACATCTCGGCGGGCGAAGAGCTCACGTATTCTTATCTCACCAGCGAGCAGCTGCTGACCCCCTGCGCAGAACGCACCGCATTCCTGAAGGGCTACAACTTCAAATGCAAATGCCCGTCGTGCACTGACATGGAGCCCGGCCACTCCAACCAGAGCGACGACAACCGCAAAAGACTCGGGATGAGCCGTACGCTGACGGTAGAACATTCAGAGACCATGTTCCGGGAGTGCCAGACGATAATTGAGAATCCGAAGGAAGACGTAAACGAACTGGAGAGAGGGTCCTTGAACACGCTGGGCCTCATGGAACGAGAGCAGCTGGTGGACGACGTGATCTGCGCTTTCCATTATTCCTGCCTGTGCAAGGTAGCGCTGGCCACGAAAAACGAGAAGAAGGCGCGCAAGTGGGCGCTGAAGGCAGCCGACAACGGACGATTGTTCAATGGTTCGGACGGTGGCTTTACAAGATCAGCCCAGTATCCACGCCAGTCGCCTTGGTGGGGACGCAGGGGCTGCGGTGTCGCCGCTTGATGTGCGTAGATGTGCGTTCAGTTCGGCCAGATAGGCTACATGTTGAAATTACTGTATTTTTTTTTCGCGTTCCGCATCCGTTTATCTTTGTAGGCTCCTCGCTCTGATTGCTGAAGTTTGGGTATTATCAGAACCCGGCAGCGGCAGTATTTAGAGGTGTGTAGTAGCCGCCTCCCACTGTCCTTCTACCTTTTACCCATCCGTTGAGCTCGGGATCATATCCCGACGAGTCCGGCCAGCAGTCCCGCGATTGGTACTATCCATAATTGACAAATTGTTATGTAGGCTCGCGCCATAATATTAAAGAGCTTGTGCGGCAAAACTAGCGGCTTGGTGTCTTTTACCGAGAGGCTATAAGTTTAGAGTGATGCGGGTCACCTCTTGGTAGACAGTCTTACCTCCAGCGCTTTAGAAATATATAAGAGTCAAAAAAAAAAGATGCGGTCACCTGATTGAGATTTGTACGACCACGTGACTTGCCTTCCTCATCCCTATCTGACCTGAGGCTGGGGGACAGTGATTGGCCCATAAAACTCTCGTACTTACAACATCATGTATGAGACTGCAATTTTTGCTGCTAGTGTGTAGGCCAAACTGCTTTGCTACAGGGCTCTCAAGGGCTCTCAGCCCCTCGTATGTACCACAAAAGTAGAAGGATATGCGTTCTCGCAAGTTCAGGCGAACATCTGGATTCCGTGCAGCTCGTACAGGCGCCCGGCATTACTTTTGGTCCCCAAGAGTTCGATAACGATTGATCTAACTTTATTTAGGGTATAACAACCTTCAGGTTTTTCGCTGATTCGCGACAACGGCTCCACTTCGTGCGGTATCTTTTCCAGAAACCTTCAGCTGGTACGATCGCGCTACATGCATTCAACTTTGTTGGCAGTTGGATTGGAGATCCTGTTCAGCATGCGTTATTCCTGTCACATGCAACCGATATCAAACGTGCACTCCCAGCGCTGCACTGTGCAGGGGCGGGTCTGGGCTGCAAGATTCTTACCCGGCGCACGACCAGCGTGATTACATCCAGCGCACAAAGTTTGAGCTCTCCGCGTTGCAGCCTTTTCAGTGGTGTGTCATTTCCTCGAGCTCGAGAGCCGATATCGCAATTAGCGCTTCAGCAAGCACTGCAAGTCTCGATCAGAAGAAGCTTGGTGATTTGTACGGACATCCTCACCGATGAGTAGGTCCGCACCTCCTCCTTTGGGACAGGCCCTGCATTTCCCTATCTGTTTACTTGGAAGTTGTGCTGATGTCTCAGCAAGTCATTTTTTTCAATGGTAATCGAAAAGCGTGTTCCGTCCGTGACACCAGAAGCATGCGTACACGCGTCCTGAGTCCTGCGTGCGTGAGAAGTCTTATGGTTCATGCAAACGTGAAAGATCAATTTCATGGATCACCGGCACCCATGCGCTCAGAACCACGTAAAAATTCTCGTTCCACTTGCCCCCTGCCATGGCGTAAGTACTTGTAAAAACTTCGGGCGGATGTACAGACGCTTTGACGTTATGGTTATCTGTTGTACAAAGTCATGAGCCCATCATTGCCTTAACCCCCGGTCCTCGTGTCTCCAGCACGATGTATGCATTATGGACAGCGCGGCAGGCAACAACCTGTCGCAACTGCTGCATTTTGGGACACCTGCGATGGAATGGCCATGCCGTCGGGGTTCATTTTCAAGATGAAGTTGGACCGTCCTGTTCTCTGTGGCGCTTGTAACGCGATCGCCGTTGACGCTATCGGGGAATGAGGGAGCCTGAGCGCTGGGAAAACTAGCGCAGCCAGGGCTTCGCACGGGCGACGGTTCACGCTATCCGAAGCTACGCACGTTGTCTAATCTCTGAAACACTTCATTGTCAGAGACACGCCAGAGGACGGCCGAAAGCCCAGCCAAAAACTTTATTCGCACCCAGTAGCATATGGCAACGTGACGGCGTGTGTCAGAGGTTCAATGGACGAAATCTTCGTCGACAGATGCCACAAAAGAGACATAATTCGTATATCCAGATGATGGGAAATCCATATTTGTGTGCGTACATTATCCTAAGATATTACAGGCAGACGGTAAGTGCCAAAAAGGGGGGAAAAACAAGGTAAAACACTGCAAACCATTGGAAATACAAACCACGTAATCACGTTGAAGAAATACGGATCAAAGGTCCGTAACAAAACAACAAAAAATCATCCTAGGCGGGCCATTCTCGAGTTGGATGCATCAGCGACCTCGCGAACTGCCCGAGAAATTCGCAAATGTATTAGAAAAAAATATGGCAGACGTTACACCATGCTCACCTCGCCCGTAGAGAACAATTCCCTATCGTAGTGTGAGGGGATGCATGGACAGGGCTCTTTCAGTACGGTGGCGCTAGAATAGTAGACGTCGTGGGTGGCGGAATACAAGTACGACGCATCTTGATTATTCGGAATAAATTAGATTTGTACTGGAGAGCGCAAAGAAGCGATACACACACTCAGGACTGGAAGGATGCTGATAGTACGAAGCGTCAGTTCGCGCGCCGCACCACGTGTCGACAGGGCTAGAACAATAAGCTGATGATAATGCCTGGGCCTCGCGCGGATGTTCCAACTCCCAGTAATTGACCGGCGGCGTCGGCGGGAACGTTTGTTTGGGATAATACTCGTCGTACACGGCCCGATCGTCCCATTCCTCGATTTTCGGAATCAAGTCCGGCGACGGAGAGCGCGAGTTGAACGGACAGCACTCCGTGGCCTCGTCGAACTCAGGAAGCGGCGGAAGCAGTCCCTCGTCGTCGTTCAGCTGCAAGTAGAACTCAAACATCCGCGGCTCTTCGTCGAGCGGTCGTGCCTCGCCACCCTGCCACAGGGTGTTCCCGCAGGGGGCGCCATTGAGTGTCGCAAATGGATTAAGCCGGAAAACGCTCATCATGCGCCGCATCTCAGGGGGGGCTTGAGTGCGCAGCGGCACCTCCGTGGGAGGCGCGTACGTCTGAGGTGGCGTTGTGTATACCGAGGGTGACGATTGTTCCATGATGAAACAGTTCTCGTCATCCAGCGGTTCCAGCTTGACACGAGAAAAGACTGAAAAAGTGTGCTCTGTGCGGATTGGAGATACAGACGATAGAGAATCGACGGAAGAGGAAGAAGAGCACGGTGGCGAAAAATCAGCTGATGAGAGAAACTCCGCATCGTCCTCGCATGGCGCAGAATCTCCCTGAGGCGCGGCGGAATATGAGAAATGGGGAACATCATGCGTAATCGGATAAGAGGAATTCTCGTAACCAGGCGGCAGTAAGGTAGAGTATGAACTGATTGAATTTCTGAGTGCAGCGCCCGACATCCAGCTGCATGTCGGGTACGCGGGCGGAGGCACAGAAGAAACATCCGTGCTTGACGCGCCGAAAACATAGGCTCTTTCCATGGTGTCAGACGAGTAGATATCGGGGGCGGTATAATGAGCAAACGCAGCCGAATACATGTCGGGATTGTCGCGCTGCAGTTTGGAGACGTGGACAGAGAGTCGCGACGCAGGTCAGGAGGAGAGAGGTGTGAGATATTTAAATTGAGAAGTAAGGACTCGTATGAATTTTTTAGTGCGATCTTGGATTTCAGGATCGGCGGTAAGCAAGCAGCACGAACGAACCCGAAAGACGTCAAAGATCCCAAGGCACACAGGATGGTGTTGTCAAGCGAGAAACACGAAGCCAGAACGATGGACAAATGGAGAGATAGAACCTGGTATCCGTGCGATGGAGACATGTTCACAGAGCAACATATGTATCCCGTGCACAGATATCGAGGACCGAGGACCATGCACTTACTTAAGGTTGAGATCGGCGTACTGTACTTACGCCAGAAACTAGCTTGACCGCTGTGATCAACGGCGCGAACTTGCGATTTTCCCCATCCAGACTAACGCGAAGTCAACCTTCTAAGAGCTTCTGGACGGGATCCGCAGCCACCGAGGCCGGCGGGGACTGCAAGGCCTGTACGCCATGTCCTGCGCCACTCGTACAAACCATAGTCACACCGCGACGGCAACCCGGAGAGACAAGGGCACGGACAGTAGTAACTCTATGAAACACTCTATCGTATCCTCTGAAAATTGCAGCGCGTACATGCGAATAAAGAGAGCTCGACATTGATTGTGACACGGTCATGGACGTTCGGACGAACATGCGGACGACGCGTCGCTACGGCTGTGCTACTCTGAGATCGCGATCATTTCAAGTTGACTTCGTACTGCAATCGGTGTTCTACTTCGCCTTGTTCTCTCAATCTTACAATGCAATAAGTACGACACAACTTCCGTCTCACGGCGGCCTGGAAAAAACGAAAGGAATGTCCATGTACGTATCTGGATCTCAGGCTTGGTACTTACATTACCATCACCAGCGCAGGTGCGCCTTCGGTCAGCGTCGGCCTCTGGTCAATGGTCAGTATCATTTATGCCATCGCCATGGAATCATCACTGAAGAGATGAAGCTGTCTGAATCTAGCCAAAAGAAGACTTGCGGATGATATTTCGGTAACTCCACATTAAAGGAACTTCTGGCCTTGCTACAGACAGCACGCTAGAATCGAGTTAACGCTCACGCGACTCGTAACAGCTCGTAACGTGCACCCCAAACACTGATTACGATGCGTGGCAACTAGCCATGGTGCGAATCATCTCCTACAAGTGCCGAAAGATGTCCAGTTTTTTATCTTTGTCGCCGCCCATCCAGAGATCGAGGACGCCGCTTTTCTTTGCCCACACTGGAAGTTCTCATCGCGCTCCTCAATCATCGAATGATTCCTGCTGAGCAGCTGACATTGATGTTCATCCTGTGGCTGACCTGTATTCTATCTATCCTTTCTCTCGGATTCTGTCTCGCCTGAATCCCCATTTGCGTCGTCTGAGGCAGTCTTGTCAATTGACGGGCTGCGTGGTTCCTTCTTCGTGCTCTGAAGGATCTCTTGGTCAGTGTATACCTCTACCTCGCGGAACAACTCTAGCCGGTCTTCCCTGTATGTGGAATTATCTCTATACGGAGAGACGGATACAACTCATTCGACGGCATCCTCGTCTCCTGAATCATAATGTGCCTTTTGTTGCTGCTTGGTTCTCTTGGCGGGGATGTCATCCAGGGCTAATGGATCTACATCGCCACCTGAGTGAAGCTGCGCCGAGATTGAGGCGCAAGCGATATGCCATTGGGCATGCTTCGAAGGGGTTGCGAATTTCTATACTCGCGGGCGGTATGCTGTCCATTGACAGTCCGCAGCGACCGGAATGTGCACTCCGGGCGGGGCGCGTTCTCGCACACCTCTCTATCATAATATCTGAGTGCACCCTTCCCCGTGCTTGGTCAACGCATCGGATCAAGTGTATCTCTGCGGTTGGCAATCCTGCGCCAAATGGCACGGTCGGATGACCTTCGTCGGTCGCGTAAAGCCGTCCGCTGGCATCACTCTACGTCTCAAGATCTCGCGCCATACGTGAGTACTCGAGCCCCCATTGAAGTTACGTCAACCTGGAAACTCCCAAGCCCTTAGTACCAGTCGGCCACGCCTTCGTCTGTTGAAGCCTTGAGGCACAGTTGTATGTAAAATACTCTCGTCCAATGTGTAAGTCCCTCTATTAATTGATGTTCATGCACTAAGTATTATGTCGACCGCTGAAGCGCTGTTTGTTCAACCCTGAAGAGATCCGGGAGGGAATGCTAATATGCAATGGAAGGGCCCCCGCCTTATCTTCGCCCTTGAAAGTTTGATTCATCTCTGACGAGATTTCATGTACGGTTATTTCGGTCTTCGGGTTTTACGGTTCTATATCTTATTTTCCTGGACGCGCGCTCGGATAATGCGCCGCCAGGCAGTCCTCTCATGAAACACTATCGAGGATCCGGCGTTTGGTTACTTTCGCCAACCCGCTTATCGACTTACTCTTATGAAGCTTATATTCTAGGTATTCATTCCACGAGTGGAGGCAAGGATGGTTGAGTACTGAGTATTGAGTGGGAAGTGTGTCACTGGACACTTCAGGTCTGTATTTTAGTATGAATATATCGCAGGTTCTATTTGTACGTATTCGCAGGCTCTGAATTCAGGTGAAGCATCGGAGTTTTTCAATGAAGGCATGTCTTTCACGTTCAATATTTTCGCGGTCAAGCTTCAAGGGCCGCCAAGCCGCCCGCCATGCATGTGTAGTGCATTTTATGTACGATCCGTACTTGAATACATCGCGTTCATGATCCAGTACTCTGGTACTTCGATGCCAGACTGAGACGTGAAGCACATGCGATTGCACTTCAAAAAATTCGCGACACTGTGCGTGGAGCACTGTGCTATGCAGTAGCAGAGATCCAGACAGAAGACATTGACGGTTTAAATTAGGGCGTAGTTGCGACACCATACAGTTTAAGTTCCCAAGGAGACGCGTGGCTAGGACCAGCCTTGCTGAACCATATGCGCCTGAGACGACAAGTGGCATAGACGCGCACATACGCCACATGCGAATATGTACCACCTGGTAGCATGCGGCTCAGGGTACGATTGCCGTCTTCTGCATCACTATCCGAAAGCAGCGCGGGGGAGGTAAAGTACGGCAGATAGGTGGGCAGATTCAACGTTATGGTCGTCCAGGACGTCAGTGAGTCCGGCGCGTGCTCATGGAACGACATTGGCAAGTGCAAAATGGGGTGACTGCCTCCGAGTTTCAATTCAGGCTGTTTCTGCGCAAATTGATCGTTCAGAAAATAATTCCCAAGCGAGAACGTACATAGATGATGATGATGATATATATATTCCATGATGAAAAATAATGCATGCGTGGAAACGTTGTGTAGTAAGTATGTACCTGGAACGTAGAGACTCGCAAGACGCCCAGACGCTTCGCCACATCAACGAGTCCCACTTCCATAGACCACTCCTTCCCTAGATTTCGCACTTGCAGATGCAACCAAGGTTGTTTGATGCCGAGATGTGCGTCGCTAGCTTTGGGCGCTGTTATATACGCCATAGACAACGTCGGGGACTGTATATGCAGCACAGTCTGGTCCAGTCCGAGCCCCCTCCCTTCGTCAAGCTCGGGTGGACTTATAAGAACGGCAGGCTTAGCAGGGGCGGGAAGATCAGATGCATCGTGAAGCAGGTGCACGAAAGAGTCAGCAGGCAGTTCTGCGTCCGTGGACGTGTTGAACAGAGCGAGAGGGTCTTCACCAGTCGATGAAAATAAAGAGACAAAATCAACGTGTTGTGACGATGAGAACATGGCCAGCTCAAATGGATAGAAAACCCAAACGTAGACCGTCTTTCGAACAAATGAAAGAAAAGTGACATGATCACATAATGCTATGGACTGATTAGGCAATTGACTGCAAATAAGGCAAATAAGGCAACATATGGCCGTGACTCCTCACGGTGATTGACATATCGGGATTCACTGCACTGCAATAGCGACAACAGTCAGACTCCAGTAATAACCTAAAGCTCTCTTAGTTGCATTGGCTGGCCGACACGAAAGGGCTTCACTCCCGGGGCGTCCTTTGAAGCCTGCGAGCCATGTCCGACTCTTTTTCTGATCTCTGGAACACGGCGAATCCCGTACAACCACCTCCCACACTTAGGTCGCAACAGACGCAACCGCAGAACACCTTTGCTGACAGGCCGAAGAACGACGTTTTTTCTATGCTGTCTACCGCAAGTTCTTCGTCAAGTCCACGCCCGACCCCCATGACCTCTCGGTCGCTGACCCCGGCTGCTTCAAAGCCTTTGCTGCCTAGCAATGGAGCTGATGCATTCAGCGATCTGTTTCGTAGGAACGGATCCAGTGCGACTAGCGATGCCCGTATGACAATCGCTGAACGTGCTGCATTAAACGAGAGGGAGAAATCTCAAAAGTTACTACGCCATCAACAAAGTCAACTGATGACACAGTTGACAGCGTCATCTGCATGGGACGGATTAGACTCGCTTGGTGGTCTCGATAAGCCCACCACTGTGTCAACCCTGCGGGTGGACGACGACGATTGGGGTCTGGGCGATTTTTCATCGTCGTCGGCATCAGTCACCGAACCCTGTAATCGGACTGCGAATGCCGGGTCTACTGTCAGGTCACCCCAGCCAATGTTATTGAATCACCTTGACGAATTCGAATCCCCTTCGCATTCGCCTTCAGATTCTAAACCTTCTCGTGTGGGCTCGCTTTTCGATGCGGATGGCGATGACATATATACACCCAGCGCCACCAGCGCCGCTGGTTTGCTGAACAGCGGCACTCGTGACGATGGTCCATGGAGCACATCTCATGCAGATGATGACATTCTAGGGGACCTGGGGAAGCCCGTGGATCACGTCCGTAAGGTGCAACGCTATTGTGCTCTACTACTGCTAGTATTCATCATTTGCGTAAGGTATCCTCTCGGTCTGACTCGCCCGGCGAGAATTTTGACTTCGGGAGTCGAGAGGATGGCACGACCTCAAGTCCATCACAACCAAGAACTTCCGCCTCTGCCACGCCGGCTCGATCATCTTCGCCTCCGCCACATATACTGGGACACCTCATCGAAATGGGATTCTCCGTTCCTCGTGCCCGCGCGGCTCTTGCGATGACAGATACTGGTGTCGATGTTAATGCAGCACTTGAAATACTGCTGTCAGAAAATGATGCTGCTGCGCCTGCTCCTGCGCCAAGTGTCCCTGTTCGAGAGGATCCACGCCGGCGACAACGCGAAGCAGACTCACGCCCTCATCCTGTTCCGTCACGTCAGGGATCCAACACGTCTGCGACGCCACGACTTGACACGTCCGACCAGACCGAACGTCTCCTCGAGTTTGGCACTACGTTGCTCAATCGTGCTGGGGCGTTTTGGAAGGAAAGTAAGGTCAAGGTTGCGAGGGTGTATGAAGAGAGCGCAAGGGTGCTGGAGAGCGTCGCAAATGAGGCTGAAAGCTCCACCGGGCGAGCTTCCGCAAGCGGACGTTCCTCTGCCAGTGGCAGGCCGAAATGGATGCAGGGCGCCGTGCGCCATGATGACGGAGATGAGCCGCAGGTAGACCGGGCGCGGGCGTTTCGAAACAATCCTGGGGGGCTCAGGGACGATGTAGGAGGGTTCAAGGACGTTGAAGAAGCTTCGCTAGTGCCAAGGCGACGTGACCGTGAGAGGGAAAGGGAGAGACGACTTGCTGTCGAGCGCGAGCGCGAGCGAAAAGCAGCAGTTGAGCGCGCGCAGCACGAGCCCGTTGACTTGTTTTCCTCGGGTGCTCCGGCGCGCGTCGCATCCGCTACGGATTCTTTCGATATGTCTGCATCATCTACAATATCAGCGCCTGGACGAGTGCAAGTGCTACCGTTGGCACGTCCTTCTGTGAAGTTGCCTACTTCGCCGGTGCCCTCAACAGTGACACAATTGAAGGCACAGGCCGCTGCTGCATATAAACTTGGCCAATTCGACGTTGCAGAAGGGCACTACGGTCGGGCGATCGAGGTTCTCGTTACCGCCACACCACAACATGCGCTTCTCGTGCCGTTGTACAATAATCGAGCCCTCATGCGCATCAAAATAGGTGACTTCGCCGGTGCAGTGGCTGATGCCAGCGAGTCAATGACTCTTGTTGAGGCTGCAGGTGGTTCGTCTGCACAGGATGTACAGGTTGGAGAGGAAGCTGTCGACCTCCGGGATAGCCTTGTAAAGGCATGGCGTCGGCGTGCGGAGGCACTGGAAGGGCTGGAGAAGTGGGCTGACTCTCGACGAGATTGGGAGAGTTTGGCAGGCGCTGCTTGGGCTCCTCGGGCGTCACGATCAGAAGGCGTACAGGGTGCGAGCCGTTGTAGGCGTATGATCGACGGCCCCACGTCGGCGCCCAAAAAGCCTGTTCCAATTCGGCGGCCAACAGCTAAAGTACCCGCCGATTCAAAGGCTTTGTCAAATCTTCGACAGGCCAACGACACCATCGAAGCGGAAGACAAGGCCCGGAGCGAGCTGAAGGACACAGTTGACGCACGCCTGGCGGCGTGGAAGGCAGGTAAAGAGAACAATATCCGTGGACTCATGGCGAGTCTTGACCAGGTTCTCTGGCCTGAAATTTCCGCTCAGCTGAAAGTCGGTCTGCACGAACTCATCACTGAGAAGCAAGTTAAGATGAAGTATATGCGAATCATTGGGCGACTTCACCCGGATAAGTTGAATGCGGGTAATTCAACGGTAGAGCAGCGAATGCTTGCTGGCAGCGTGTTTGGCACGTTGAACGAGGCATGGAATAATTTTAAGCAATAGAGGACTGGGTCTACACCTTGTAATTGGCAATATACACTCGGACCATTCAATATTCAGGCTTCGAAGCACATGTATGCAGTGCTCATTTCTTCCATCCATTTTTGCTCTTAGGGGAAATTGCAAAACGTGTCTACAACGCCGATCACGATTGTCTCGTGACCGCGAGACGAGCATTACGAAAGAGGAAATGATATAAAACATACCTGTGGCGCGTGCTCTTTGTCTCCAACCATCACGATTCTAAGTTTTTTTCTTGCTTACTTGCTCGCCGACATTTGCTCTAAATTATTCTTTCCTGAATATCGCGATCCCTCACGGAATGACCTCCCATCATAAAAGCTCGTTAAATGCTGTGTTCAAGTTTGGCCGTGACACTAATACTGTCCGTGTCGAAAACATCCCAAAATCCGGTGAGCCACATTTGCGAGAAAGCAGTGCGGGAGAACGCTTATGTTCACGGCGCTTGCAGTTCCCCAACGCGAAGTTGTATCTTTATTTACGACTCTCATTGGTTTGTACTAGACCCCCGAGTCGTGTTTCTCCTCTCCTTCATTCGCTTTCTTTCTAGGCGAGGTGCGCTTCGTTCAAGAAGTTAAGGAATCGAATGGGACCTGCCTGAAAATCACTTTGGCAACGCGTGATGCCGCCAAGTGCGTGGGTCTTTTGTTTGGGTCGCATACATGTGATTTCGACTTATGAACAGGAAAGCACTCTGTATGAACGGTTATACCGTCAGCGGCGTCGCTCTGTGCGTGCTTGTTTACTTTTACCTGGTCTAGTCTTGAAATCGCTTGCAGTGTCGTCACTGCCGTCAGAGTCGATTCCAATGATCAACCTGCTCATTTGAGACAAACAGACGGTCGCCGTAATTTGTATGTTCTCGGTCTCCCATTTGCTCTAACTAAGTATGTTGTTGTTCGTGTTTACTGCTGGCCGCTGTTGACCGAACTTTTGAGATCGGAGTTCGCGGCATTGTTTTCAAAGTACGGTGTAGTATCCCATTGTGTCATACTTGCCACCGTCGACAATGCGTCTCGTCGCCGAGGATTCGTAGTTATGGCCTCTCACGAGGCGGCGCGTAGGGCTATGAATGCATTGACTCGCACCCAGATCAAGTGAGTACTGTAAGTTTGGAAGTCACAAAACAATTCTCTAATTTGCATTAGAGGACACACTTTGGACATCTCGTGGGCCGTTGTTCAACGCTCTCAAGGTCGGTTTGACCAATCCTTGTCCCGTTCTACGCCGTTCTGATCCTGTGCATAGGCTTTCTGGATGGTGGAGATCGCACGTTGTTCCTGAACGATGGTCAAAATTCTCGCAGCTCGTCCCCAGACTGTTCTGACCGTGACGCTTTAAATTTCCCTTCGGTCAATCCGTCTGATTCTTCGACGAAATCTGAACTTGATCTCTCTTCGTTCACAATTAGCTTGGCACCCACTCCTGTTATTCTGGTCAACAACATCCCGACGATTCTGTTCTCGGACAAGGGCGATCTTCACCCTTTGCTTTATCCCTTTGGCGACATCAAAAGAATGGAGACTTTGGATATGCAAGGCAACAAGGAGACTATATCTGTTATGGCTGAATATGCGTCTGTCGACCATGCTACGGAGGCTCTCAAAACACTTCGTGGTCAAGAGTACACACATTATCGTCTCGATGTCCAATTTCTCCGTTCCCCTGCGGAAATGGTCACTGCCCCGCTCGTCTACTCGGGGTTCGTAAGCTCAGGGCTCCCCAATGCTCCGCCCCCAGTTCCTTTCCTGTCGTTTCTTCCCGATTCGTTTTCTTCGGCTTCATCCGGCCTTGCTGTAAAACCGGTTTATCCCGCTTCAACGTTGTCTGGCCTTGTCCCCCCCTCTGCGACATCCTCTTTCTCGAATCCTATGCACCAAGTTTCGAGGTATTTTCGCCGTCTGTGTTTATCTGGCGACTCCGTTGACTTCAGCACAGGCTCCCCTCTGTTCTAGGAAAAGGCCAGAATATACATGCATTCTATGCCCCTCCCGCTGTCTCCCTCAATCCTTACAGCAACTGTGGCTACCGTTGACGGCCTCCTGCCGTCCAGCTTGATCTGTCACGGTAAAACAAACTATATTGATAATCGCAATGACTTTCACGTCCCTACATTTAATGCGGTGCGCTGGGGTTTTTCTTGTTTAAGCCATTGTTTACGTCATGCTGTGCAATTCTTTCCCAGCTATTTCTCTCTCTTCATGATAAAATACCACGACTCCACGAGGATCCTGAACAAGAATCATTACATTTCCAACTTTCATTGGCGTTTCTACCCTTTTGCATCTCCAAATCCAATGGTAGAACACTAAAATTCGTTCACGTACTTGTTCGCAGAACTGCAATCATCATGTCCTCTTAGTTTCACAATCTTTCGTTTTGTGCGATGGAAAAAGTTGGCAGGTGAGTCATACGGGAGGAGTCCGTTCAGCTCCGTTGTGCCGCTTCGGGCCGCTTTTGAGCTCATGTGTCCCGGGATTCTCAAATCAAATTATGACCCATCGTAAGTTATTTATGAGCTTCGCACTCACCACAAAGCTCAGGGATCGCCCATCCATTCCAGTATAACACTCGATCCTCTTGTTTCTCCAAGGCATTTTCCGTTATGTCCTCTCCCAAGTCCGACGTTGTCATCATCGGTGCTGGATTCGCAGGTGTGTTATCGTTTCGCGGTCGCCGAGTTGCAATATAGCTGAACTCTTCTCAACCGCCTGCTAGGATTGATCGCAGCGTATAATCTTACCCAGAGTGGAAAGACCGTGCAAGTCGTCGAGGTTAATCACATTCACCTTCGGTCATCATTATGCCATATATGCTAATTTGCATGGAGTTGAAAGGCTCGCGATAGGATCGGCGGTAGATCATATACCGACCTCTCCTTGGGTATACCTGTAGAATTGGGTTGCATGGCTATACATGGATATTCTCAGGGCAATCCCATCAAACAGTATGCTGCACGACTTGGCCTGGTAACACATACTCGTATGCTCGTAGTTGTATCCTGCAGTTATACTCATACGTTTTCAGGAAACAAAGGCGTTCCCCCCGTCTAATGGAACAGTTTATACCGCAACAGGAGCCCTCGACAAAGCCTTGGTGGCGAAGTTACAATCTAATTTGAGTGCTGCACTTGCGCGACTGAGCATCGTGGCCTCAGAGGCAGCACAAGACACATTGAGCGCAGCGGACGTGTTGATTGCGCCGTCTTCACAACTGTTTGACGGACTTTCTGAGAATGATCGTCCCGTCGCGGTCGCTGTTGCGCGTTCCTTAGAGATCGGTTGGGGAATCCGCCTGGAAGACGCAGCAGCTGTTTGGATAGACTGGGCGTCGACGATAGCCTATGTGGGAACTGACGGCATGGTTGTCGGCGGGTGTATCAAACTTGTGGACGCGTTGCGCAATGCCGCAGAGCAGACAGGAAAGGCGAAGTTCACGCTTGGTGCGCGCGTTGCCGGCGTCAAGCGCACCGCTGACGGTGTCGACCTGACGACGACGGATGGCACGCATTTTTCTGCCAGTGCCGCGCTCTGCACAATTCCTCTTGGTCCCCTCAAGGGTCTCAAGGATGACTTCTTTGATCCACCTCTCCCGCCGAGGAAGAAAAGAGCGATACAGCGCACGAGCGTGGGTGTGTTGGAGAAGCTCGGCCTTTCCTACGATTCGCTATGGTGGGATCCAGCAGCGGGACCGTTTACATTTCTCCTCGAGCGCGGTACCTTGCTCGTTTTCCCGATATCGACGTCCCCTCCAACCTTGCATGCGTTGATTCCGCACGGTATGACTGGAATGTCTGCGGACGAGGTACATCTCGCGATCGCCAAGGCCTTGGCGCCGGGCAAAGACGTGCCGAAGCCCGTTCACGTCCTTTCTTCGTCTTGGGCCAAGGACGAGCTAGCGCTCGGTACTACGAGTAGCCCGGTCAAGGTAGGCGATGGTCGGACACCACTAGATTGGGCGGAGGCAGCGCGCCCCGTTTGGGGTGGCCGCCTTGGTTTCGCTGGGGAGGCCACCGAGATTGATCAGTGAGTGTCTTCTGATTGCATATACGACAGCACGCTCTTAATTTTCACTCTCGTAGCCGTGGAAGTGTGACTGGTGCTGTGCTCAGCGGCGAACGCGAGGCCGTCCGAATTAAGGCGCTATTGGAGACACAATAGAGCCAGAATAGAAAGTGCGAATTTGTATCGTATTCCTTACACAAGCTTGTCGCCCAATGAGATCATACTCTCGGGAACATGTCGCGGCGAAAGCTCGCCATAAATTGTATTATCGTACATACTTGGGTCTAAAGATACTTGACACCAGAAGCAGTATCCATCGTTGACGGCGCCATTGATGCTCTCTAGTTCTGCGCCCAGTGACAAGTATAGTCTGTGTTGGTTTCAAAAAATGTATTCGTAGACCGTATCGCCTCGACGCGGCTGTGTAATTCCACGCAAAAGTGCGAGGGCGGTGTGCTGCGCGGCGCGGGACCTCGCGGGACCAATTATATTGTTTGGTTGTGTTTGATAGCAGCGTATATTTACCGCCAATTTGCAGCGTGGTTCTTCTCCCCTCTCTTCCCTCACTTCCATCCACCTCCAACTTTACCGTGAGTGTTTATCGTCCGATTCGAGTGCAGTCGTTTTTCTGATTTGCTGGATAGCGATTTCACAACCATGTGTGGCATCTTTGCGTATTGCAACTACTTGAAGGAGAAGGTGAGTTGCTGATCTTGTCGATGCGGATATGCGCGCGTGTTCTGGCGGACAATTTCTACACGTGTCTTCCTCATGGGAATGCCTGAACATCGTGAGCGCTGGGTCTACTGTACTAGTCCGCGTGAGAAACGTTGTAGTCGTGTTTGACCGCAGTTGGCGTTTCTGCACGACATGCCGCATTCCAATGCAGAATCATTCGCGGCGACGTATTTCCGCTCATAAAATCTGAAATTGTCATGTATACGGAGACGTGCAAGTGCAGTGGCGTCGCGATACTGAGCCTTCGCATGCTCTTGCCTTCGTATACGCGCTGGTTATATGCGTGGACTTTTGCATTTGAAATTTGAGCCTTCGCTAACTTTTCAATTCTTAGAACCGTCAGGAGGTGTTGGAAATTCTTTGCCAGGGTCTCGCGCGTCAGGAGTACCGCGGTTATGACTCGGCAGGCCTTGGTATTGATGGAGACCGCAAGGGCGAGGTCGTCTACTTCAAGGAAGTAGGAAAGGTCGCTGGTCTGCGCAAGAAGATTGCCGGCTCGGACATCGATGTCA
This sequence comes from Fistulina hepatica ATCC 64428, assembly GCA_000934395.1. Lineage (NCBI taxonomy): Eukaryota > Fungi > Basidiomycota > Agaricomycetes > Agaricales > Fistulinaceae > Fistulina > Fistulina hepatica. The sequence continues at coordinate 126,962 of KN881914.1, forward strand.
CGAAAACTTTTTTGACTCAGGTTTCCATCGCCCACACGCGTTGGGCTACGCACGGTGTTCCCTCGGAGGTCAATTGCCACCCTTTGCGCTCAGATCCCACTTCGGAGTTCTGCGTCGTGCACAATGGTATCGTAACCAACAGCGGCGAGCTTCGCCTCGTGCTCCAGAAGCGTGGATATCGCTTTGAGAGCGAGACTGACACTGAGGCCGTTGCTATCCTCGCCAAGTACATCTACGACTCGCAACCGGACAAGCGCATCACGTTCACTGAACTCATCAAAGCTGTACTCAAGGAGCTCGAGGGCTCTTTCGCGTTCGTTTTCAAGTCTGTTCACTATCCCAACGAGATCGTCACCGCGCGTCGTGGTTCGCCACTGTTGATTGGTGTCAAGACCGACAGCAAGCTCAAGGTCGACTTCGTCGACGTTGAGTTTGCTGGTCAGGAGCCTGACTCGCACATTGACAATCGTGGGTCTTCCAGTTGTTTTTTTTTTGGCATTGCTGACTGTAGTGTAGTGCAATCTTCATCCGCTAGCTCTCTACTTGCCCCACCGACCAGCACGAAAGTCGGCCGCACCCAGTCGAGGGCATTCATGTCCGAAGATGGGCTACCCCGTCCCATTGAATTCTTCATCGCGTCCGACGCTGCTGCAGTTGTCGAGCACACGAAACGTGTTCTGTACCTCGAGGACGATGACATTGCGCACATTGCTGATGGTGCCCTTCATATCCATCGTCTCCGCCGCAAAGAAGACGCAGACCAGACCCCTGGCCAGGTCGCCTCGACGCGTAACATTGAGACGCTCGAGATCGAGATTGCGGCCATCATGAAGGGCAAATTCAATCACTTCATGCAGAAGGAAATCTACGAACAGCCGGAGTCTGTCGTCAACACGATGCGTGGTCGTGTCAATTTCGACACGAACAAGGTGACTCTTGGCGGGTTGCGTGCCTACCTGCCCATCATGCGCCGTTGCAGGCGAATGGTTTTCATTGCGTGCGGTACCAGCTATCACTCATGCATTGCGACACGCACCATATTCGAGGAGTTGACAGAGATTCCCATTGGTGTGGAGCTCGCGAGTGACTTCCTAGACCGCAAAACACCCATTTTCCGTGATGATGTGTGCGTATTCCTCAGTCAGAGCGGTGAGACGGCGGACACCATTCTTGCGATGAGGTACTGCCTGGAACGCGGCGCGCTTTGTGTTGGTGTTGTCAATACGGTCGGTTCCACCATTTCTCGTGAAACCCACTGTGGTGTACACATCAATGCTGGTCCGGAAATTGGTGTCGCATCGACCAAGGTATTTTCGCAAGATATTTTGGTATCGCCGTTTCTCACAACTTCATAGGCTTACACATCGCAATATATCGCCCTAATCATGATGGCCATTCAGTTATCTGAGGACCGCATCTCAATGACTGAGCGTCGCAATCACATCATCCAAGGGCTCCATGCACTTCCTAGCCAGATCAAGGCGGTCCTCAACCAGGACAAGCAGCTGCAGCAGCTTTCGGAGACCATCATCGGCAACAAGAGTCTGCTTATTATGGGCCGTGGCTATCAGTGAGTGTTGGTGATCCTCGGTTGCGCGTCTGCTGACCTTTTCACTAGGTATGCCACTTGTCTTGAGGGTGCTTTAAAGATCAAGGAAATTAGTTACATGCACTCGGAAGGTCTGTGCTCCGTTAGTTTCGAAAAGGACGATATGTTGATCTGCGGACAAAGGTATCCTCGCGGGCGAGCTCAAGCATGGGCCATTGGCGCTCATCGATGAAAATATGCCGGTCATCATCATCATGACGCAAGATTCCCTTTACCCGAAGGTGCAGTCGGCCTTCGCGCAGGTCACGGCTCGCAAGGGTCAGCCGATCGTTCTTTGCAACGAGGACGATGAGGGCATTCCTGCCAACGCAAAGACAATCCGCGTGCCACGGACAATTGATTGTCTCCAGGGCATTCTGAACATCATCCCGCTGCAGCTGCTCAGCTACCATCTCGCGGTGAGCAACGGCTATGACGTCGACTTCCCGCGAAACCTCGCCAAGTCGGTTACCACGGAGTAGATGAGCATCGAAAGGACTGAAAATGCAATGCATGCACCTGCTGCGCACCTGCATGTATTGTGTAATGCACATGGACTTCTCGGATTTTTTCTCGTTAAGATGGTACAGGACTTTTGATAGTTAAGGTATGCAGGTAGTAAGATACCGCGTTCTCTTTGTTTCTGTTAACTACGTCCATCCCCTCTCTCTTGTTACTTCCCCGATGGACTTCTTGATTCTGATTTTCGCCCGTGGACCGCATTGAATTTTGCACAGCTTCGCTATTATGTAAAGTAGTAGCGTCAATGGACGTAGTTAATACAATAATGGAAATGCTGTAACAGGTCGCCAATATGAGTCATCCGTCTACCGTTTGTTGGGCTGTCAATATAATTCAACGAATCTTCGAATTCCATGTAAGTATGAGCCTTGTCAATGCTAACTTTGTATTTCCCGACCGATTGCCTCAGCACGCACGCGGGGTGACTAATTTATAGAAAGCAAAGGGCTCAAAACATTATAATAAGAACGGGCAGTCATACGTTTATTTTTAGACCCTCCGCCGCTTATGTACCCGTCGGACGAGATACTGTATATATTTCGACTGCGCACCACGCACTATAAAGATATGTAGACAACCTCCGAAAAATGACCATCCAACCTTCTCAATCACCATGTCTGTTCCTACGTATACGCTCAACGATGGGAACAAGGCCCCCAGCATGTCTTTCGGCACGGGGACCGCCTACCTGCGACGCGAGGCCACTGATGGTATCCTGATGGCCCACAAGATAGGCTTCCGAAGTATCGACACCGCACACTTATACGAGAACGAAGAGTCAGTTGTAAGCAACCATCGCTCTGCCTTTATCGGATCGCTCGGCCTCAGCCTTGTCTCTACCTGTGAAGGCAGCCGCCCTCGTCGCGTTAGGCAGGCCACGCTCTGAGCTTTATATCACCACAAAGCTCGACATCAACTTTCAGGTTGGCAAGGGGCGCACCGTGCGCGACTGCCTCCTTGAGTCGTTACGCAAGCTCGGCACGGACTATGTCGACTGCTACCTGGTACACGCCCCGGAGCCCTCGTTCACTGTGGGTACACTGCCACAGCTGTGGAAGGAGATGGAGGCTATCAAGAAGGAGGGGCTTGCGCGCTCCATCGGCGTGTCCAACTTTCGCGTGAAGGACTTCGAGGCATTTGTCCACGGCGCGGATATTATGCCCGCGATCAACCAGATTGAAATGCATCCTTACCTCTATAAGGTTTCGAAGGCCGTCATTGAGTACTGCCAGAGCCGTGGCATCGTCATCGCCTCGTGGGGCGCGCAGGCGCCTCTCGTACGTCGTCCTGATTCACTTTCAGAGTTTTATCGCTGGTTACTTATGCAACTGCGGACGACAGGCACGGGATGAGGTCAAAAACGGACCCGTTACGCCCGTATTGGAGACGATAGCCGCCCGTCTGACGGCCTCATTCGGCGCTCCCGTGTCACTCGGTCAGGTGCTGACCAAGTGGCAGCTGCAGAAAAACATTCTGGTCGTCTTGTGAGTCGTCCTGTGATCTGCGCGTTCCGCGTGAATATTCTAAACAATAAATTAGCACCTCTACCAAAGAAGAGAGAATCAAAGAATTCCTTGCCGTGCCTCAGTTGCCCGACCTCATAGATAACGAAATTGCTGCTATTGAGGAGGCAGGCGCAAAGATACATTACCGACGCGGCGTCCACAGTCTGTTCCCGGAGGAGGGCGATACTCCGGATCAGTGGTAGGTAGTATTATCAGATACTGTGCCCGAGATGTCGAGGTCAGTTGGGTAATTACCAATCTAAGTAGCGGTTTTGAGCGACACATGCAGTTGAAATTGTATGGTCAAGCTTACACTCATATCATGCTCGTAACTGCCATAGACTCGAAGTTGGGAATTAGCGCCTTTCATGCAAGTCATAAAAAATAATCATGAAAACTTCCTTTCACCAGAAAGAGCGTCTGTGTAAAGGTATCTGTTTTGTCCGCAGTGCGGTAGTTGCCCAAGCTGAGGAACACATTACACGATCTGAACATTACACGATCATGTCAGTGGTTCGCCATCATGAAGCTTAACGGAACAGTGTCATCATGACCATCATGACCACGCCAACGAGCGCGGTATCTTGAACTCGAACATGGTGCGCGCTTGCGGTGCTATCGTTTGGGAACTCGGCACTGCGTCTGAAATCGGCGCCCAAGTTCTGCGCGACGGCGGCAACGCGGCTGACGCGCTGATCGCAAGCGTTCTCGCGGTCGGCACGCTCGCATGTTATAACAGCGGTATCGGTGGGGGCGGATTCGCGCTCGTGCGCCGACCTGATGGATAGTACGAGTGCCTAGACTCGAGAAGCGCCGCACCGGTATGTCATCTATCGTTCTACCAACGGATGTCAGTGCTCATGGAATAATTTGCGACGACCAGCGCGCCGCACACCCGTCTCTCTTCCAAGCCAGAAGCCAGCGGCGTAGGTGGTTGTCCGTAGCAGTGCTTGGAGAACTCCGCGAGCTGGGTGAACTGCACCGCAAATACAGAAAGCTGCCTTGGCGACGTCTCGTCGAGCCAAGCATCCAGTTCGCCCGAGACGGCTTCCCCGCGACGAAGGATCTGTAAGCCGTAAGTGGGATGCATCGATGACACCATCCGGCATGGTGATTGACGATGTTTTTTTTTTCAGCTGATACGCAAACACACCATTCCGATAGATGGGCCGCAGACAGACGAGAGGTCGTAGATCCACAAGCATCCTGCACTTTCCGCAATGTACGTTCGGGATGGACGGTTTGTCTCCGAGGGCACTACACTCTATGGCCCCAAGCTCGCGCGAACGTTGGCGAAGATTGCCGAGAAAGGCGCTGATGCCTTCTACGAAGCAGATATGGCGCAAGATATAGTCAATGCGGTTCGCAAGGCGGGTGGCGTCATGACCACGGCGGACCTGCGTGGTATGTTCTTTTCTATCATCATGTTTGCGACGTCGGTGTCCATTTCGATTCCTCACACCTGTTGAACATGACCAGACTTCATGGTCCGATACGCCAAGCCGCTTTCCATGAATTATCGCGGGTATACTGTGACGGCCGCTTCTGCGCCCTCTTCGGGAAGCATGGTCCTTCAAGCGTTGAGTATACTTTCAACTTCAAACCAGCTGGACCAGGAACTATTGTGGACACTCACCGTTTAATCGAGAGTCTGAAAGTATGTTTTCACTAAATATTACGCTTGCCCACAGGCTGAACGCGATTTTTGGGATAGTTTGCCTACGCGCACCGTACCTTGTTGGGCGAGCCTCCGTACGTTAAAGGTCTTGACCTAGCGCAAGACGCGCTCGTCGATGCAGAGCGGGCCAAGCATTTCGCTTCCCTCATCGATGACAGCAAAACACAACCACCCGGGTTTTATAATACCGATGGATGAGTTCCCTAGATGCGATTCTACGGTCGGCTTCAGCTCAAAGCAACAAATCTGGAAATCAAAACCGACCATAGAACGAACCATATAATTGTCGCTGATAACGATGGCCTGGTGATATCCATGACTACGACCATCACATTGCCAGTGGCCTCCCTTCTACAAAGTACTATCATCTTATTACGGTACGCAGATACTGGGGATCTCGCATCGTAGTACCGTCATCCGGGATCGTTCTCAACGACTCTATGGAGGATTTCAGCGTTCAAGATATACTCGCGTCCGTTCAGCCCAGCTGTTTCCACGGGCGCTTACCTAGCTGATCTGTAGGCCAACCCAATTTTTTCTGGATATCTACCTACTCCTGCCAATTACAGTAGGTTTGCCTTCTGCGTATGCTTGGCTCCACCAATCTGAAGGTAGGGTTTTCCAGTAGAGGGTGGCAAACGTCCCCTGTCTTCGACGTCACCGTTCATCATCGACGACGCGCAAGGGCGGTTCTGCTATAGCGGGGGCGCCGCTGGAGGGAGTCGAATCATAAGCTGTAATGTGCAGCAAGCGCGTAATTTTCTGGTGCGTGGCGTCCCTCCTTTGCAGCTGCTAACGGCTAAACCTCATTGGCGTATTGTTTTCAGGATTACGGCATGGCGCCAGCCGACGCGTTGGGCCAGCCGCGCCTGCATGATCAGCTCGCTCCGCAAGAGATGCACCTTGAACACCGTTTTGACGATACGACTGCCGACGCCCTGGGTGCGCTTGGCCATCCGGTCATGCGCATACCTCGTGAGCATCTGTATGGACGCACTTCGTCCTTGAGAGAATGTCGCTGCATGACACCGAATTCTAGCCTGTAGGTGCTGAGAGCATCGGTTGCGGTGTCAGTTTCAATGCAGACAGCGGCGAGTGGGCTGTCTCGAGAGAGCCGCGACTTACCAATTCCGGTGGTAGAATAGTCAGGGTATAATAAACTCTGTCAGCAAAAATTTAGAGCCCAAATGAAGACGTGATGCGCATTGGAGTCACAAGATAGATGACAGATGGCTTGAGTAACAATGACATTCTGGCCGACAGAGTAATGTCTACGCCATCGTTTGATACCATGGTTCCTCGGATGTACACTCGAGCGTTATTGAACAGGCATTCATATGTAGGCTCAAAATAAACCATTCAAGGCATTATATTTCAAGACTTGTTCTCTGTATTAGCGGGTGTACTTTGCAGCTGTTTTATCCGCATCTGCACGAAAGTCAGTCAGCGAACCTGTGAGAAAAAGAAACTTCCAAGACGAACCGCGGAGTAGTTGACCTACAACAGACGGGGAGATCAGTGAAGTGGAGGAATGGAACATTCAAGTCAGATATTCGTTCAAACAAAAATGTTGAACTTGCAAGCAACTCACCATCTTCGCATCGCTGAGATTCCAAACGAAATACGCTGCGACGCCAATTCCGCATGCGACCAAGAACGTGTTCATTTTCCAAGCGGCTGGCTGTCCCCACCAGCCACCTTGAAAGGCATCCGTCAGTCCAATTTGAAGCAATGGCACAAGAAATCAAGCTTCAAGATGAATCCACAGTCACGCTTCGACTTCACAGCCGCATTTCGGAAGTTTCACGAACGGTTACGAGGGAGAACACACCTGCTGGAGAATAGACATAGCGAGGATAGGGAAATCTTCCGCCGCCACTCTGAAAATGTCGGGATCGAGGTCAGTTAAATAACCTACAGCAATCAACACCGTTGCATGTCCACACACCATGATATAGTCGTGAGCAACTTCAGTAACGGTTGACAATTTCGGTCACTAATCCCGCCCACGTGATCTGTTATCAACGCGTCCTGAGTCATCTCAACGCAACCATTGGTTCAAGATTTTCTGAACATTTTGTGACATGTCTCCTTCTACGACGAAAACTACCAATTGGCCCACTGGCAACGGAGCCATCCGCGTGTAATAATAGGCGAGAACGAAACTTAGAAGTGACAGAAACCTGCGTCTCAATGTGAGTTCGGTGTACTCGAAAATGCCGGCTTGTAAATTGACTTCTAATGGATGGTCATTGCCACTCAAGTATTTGTAGTGGACTGTCGCCCGATTGTTGGACGTAGTCTTACAGTTTCGTCAACGGCTTCATCGACGTCAGCTTTGGGGAATTCGCTCAAAGAGCTTGTCGCAGCGCCACTCCATAGCACTCCATATCCCAAAGCAGCCTCGGTTCATAGCATTGAGGTACTTAGTCTTGCGCAGCAGAGATAGATCTACTGTTGAGACCTAGTGGGACCCTTTGAAACCCATTCGGCATACGTACGCCGTCGCGGCGATTGTCCTTCACGTTCGGCAGCTAGACACGCTCCTGGGCCTGAGTCCTCAAGATGGTCTATCGTCCCGTTTCGTCACTGCCTCTTCCACTGTCGACGCTGACCACACTGACACGTGCGGGTTACGAGTGTGTAGAGGACTTGGTGTCTTCTTCCGTTGAGGAACTTGTGCAAGGTCTGCTGATCGATTTTTGGGATCCCATTCGAATCGTCGATGCTGACCTGGCACCAGCCCTTGGGTTTTCTCCCGCCGATTGTGAAATAATCCTGGCTTCTGCAACTACAAGCACACAAGCACCTGCCGCGACACAGACCGCTCTTCATCTTACTCGAAATGTTCCTACCGATTCCGATGTTATCCCTACTTCTTTTTCATTTTTAGATTCTTTGTTATGCGGCGGCGTTCGCCGTGGTTACGTCTATGAGCTATGTGGGCCACCGGGTGCTCCCCATGTATCTGTGGCACGTCAGATTGCAAAGGCGTTCTTGAATCAAGGGGATAACGTTAAATTTGCAGGTGTGGATGGCATATATCCTTATGCTCGTGCTTGTGCTTGTGATGACGCAAATGTTGCAGATTTCCAAAACATGACAGGTCCAGCCGCGTTGTTAGCCTCTTTAGGGAACGTTTCCTCTGAATCTTTAACACGACTATATTGTCTCAGTCCATCTTCTGTGCTTGAATGCATGCTCTTTATTCGGAATCTCCTCGGTCTACTCGACACGGAACGTGTGAGCCCTTTGACTCGCGTGATCTATGCTTTCCTTCTCACTTATGCGCTTCCATGTCAAAAGGCGGGGCTCCTTGTGCTCAATATGCTCTCGTATCCCTTCCACACTGCCCACAATTTGCGTCCCCCAGCAAAGATCCGTCTGTTGGAACAGATCAGAGACGTGCTCATGCGAGCAACTGCCACGTACAATTTGACAGTAAGCGCTCACTGGCTGCCGGTGAGTAAACGGAATTTCACGAAGCTCAGGTGGTCGTTACATGTCAGCTTGCGACAAAAATGATTCACCCTGATGGATCTCCTTCGAACTTCGATGCAGATGCGGTCGGCGTTGTTCAGAGCCAGCTAGGTAGGCATTCGTCGACAAGAAAAAATGTACAAGAAATAATTTTCCCTCATTAGGAACATCCTATCTACCTTCGGGACGCAGCTGGAGGGTGATGCTGCGCCCAGATTCGCCTACAACAGGGTGCGTTCGATGCCTTTTGACAATCATTTCTAGTGCAGTGCCAAACTGAGACTCTGGTACAATAGTAAAGCATTTCTCCTGATGATGGTTGCCGGTGTGTCGGATCCGGAAAATACCGAAAAACGTGCAGTCTATGATCTGGTGCGTGAGACATTCGAATGTTCCTCAACCTTATCCTTAAATGTTGCCTCCAATGCCGCTTTTGTAGTTTGAAATAACGGTGTGATCCTTTTCGAGGAAAGGTCGGTTTCGAAGAACACAGTAGGCTTGCACGCCCCCCACGGGAGCAAATAAGGTTCATGAATGTGTCGATGTCGATAGGCCATTACGGTGATTTCAGGCACGGCGACCCCTGTGCATCATGGCGCGCAGTGGCGGGCACTCCCATAACCATCAAAGTACACGCTGGTACGTGGCCAACGACGCAAGCTATGTACGTGCGTCAGCACCCTTTGTCGCCGGAAGGCCGCATCCTGTGGAAACATCAGAATCGCGCCACCCTAAACGCACGGATTGAATAGCCCCAGATGCCCCCCTTTTCTGCACTTGCATCACCAATCTTTACTGCCGAAATCTTGGGGACTGATAAACTCGATTTACTGACCTCGTTGTTCACACGCGTCGACGTCGACGCATCTCCAGTTAATGGGATCGTCCATTAAAAAACACAATTGAAGTATCGCAGTGACATGTCTCCCTAGAACCAGATTGGTGATGGCTGGTGATCACTGACTGGTTTCTTGTTCTGAAGTTGCTGCTGTATCTGCGGTTGTCAGGAGCTGCCTGGGTTGGATTGGCAGGAGGACCCCTGAAAATAGGGCCAGAGGTTAGATCCCAGAAACAGTCAAAATGTCCGACAAAAAATGGTCCAATTTTTTTTTGCTCAAATATGCAGCCCAAAGGGAATCGATGATGCCAAATCCAAACAAAAAAATTGTCCGACACCGGGATATATCATTTATTTTCAGGGATTCTTTGGTACGTCGTTAGCGGCTTAGATCGGGATCCGCTTTCCGTTTCGGACCTCCTGACAGAAAAGCGATCTCAAACTCAAATTCGCAAGTCCTGCAGCTTGGCTCAAAACCTCCGTACCGCTCATTTGGGGTCATATCGTGATTATTCCTCCGCGCCTCCACGTGCGCCAGCTACAACCAGCAATTTACCATGATGCCTGTATCATATCCCAACATATAAAAGGGGGCCTACTCCAGCTCTCTTCCCTTCTCATTTGACTTCCCTCCTCGTTCACGTCTTTAACGCCACACCTACCAAAACGCACATATCATGCCCTCTGTCAAGATCAAGTCCGCTGGCGGCTCTCTCCACATCAATTATACGGTCTCAACTCCCACAGAGACATCCGCCAAGGCCATAGCCAAAGATTTGCCCGTAGTCATCTTCTTGCATCCTGTATATATTGGCCAAGATTTCTTCCATCGTCCGTTTTGTCTATTTGGTGTTCTTCCTTGCAATGCTCATCTGCGATTTGCTTCCCGTTAGCACAATTTGCAGATCCTCAGTTGCGTCGCTTCAATCTTATAGCTCTCGATCAAAGAGGACACGGTGAGACGACGGGGAAAATGGTCGACAAACATACTAGCGTCGAGGCTGCTGATGACCTCGCAAAATTCATGGTAGATTTTTCTTCCTTGGTGGCGTCGATCACGTCTCAGCTGAGTTTTTCTAACAGGAAGTTCTAAAACTCCCTCCGTGTCATCTTGTGGGCTTGTCGATGGGTGCATGCGTCGCACTGTCGACTGCCATTCAGCATCCCCAAAAGGTCCTGTCTGTGACGATGATTTCCCCGCTTCCGTTGGAGGAGGTGCGTCAGACGGCGGCGTTCCGAAATCATATCGGTCATGTTGGTTAATCAGCCCTCCTGCAGCCCGCGGACGTTATCCAGGGCCGTCAGGAAATCTACGACTGCTGGGCGGAGGGTTTCCGCGATCTAGGGGAGCTGGATCACGAAGCTATGAAGGACGCTATCTACGGATCGTGCCAGCTTGGCTTCAACAGTACTGATTCGAGCTTGATCAATGCGTGTGTATCTCTTCGTCATTCGCTGCGATTTTCTGCCGCTAAGATTTCATTGACACAGTCTCGTGAACTGTACATACCCGCAAGCTCTGAGAAACTGGAATCCAGAGATGTTCCCCCAACTTCACGCAGTCACAGTTGGTTTCTTCGCCGAGCGCAGGGCACACTCGCGCTCGACACTCGAGAAGATCCAGTGTCCCATGACCATCATATACTGCGGCGGCGACATTGCGTATCCTCTTGAACAGGCCGAGGAGCTGCAAATGCATTTGCGGGAGGCCGGTGTCGACGTGGTTCTGAAAGTTGTGAAGGATGCAGTCCACTTCGGCAGCGTTACCCACCCCAAAGAAATAAACAAAATCTGCCACGACTTTATCCTTAGTCTCGCAGCTCCCCTCCAGCCCGCCGTCCCTGATCAGGTCACCTCGCCTTTCCTGGAGAACCTTGTTCGGTACGGGCTCACTGAGGAGGAATCGGATGAAGAATATTTCGTTTGAGTTGTTCTGCTTCGGCTTGTTGTAGCCTGAAGTAGGTGTTGATGATGTGGATGACGATTCTTTAGATCATCAATTCCCACGGATGCTTTGCTTTGCGTATGGTATGTGATTGTATTACCCGTCATAGTGGTTTTACGTGTATCATGAAGGTTAATGTACATTAGTGTGTCTATGGGTTTGTGCACGTTTTTACAGAGATTTCTTGTTGTCCTTCCAAAGCTTCAGCTGGTGTCTGATGCTAGGGCCTTATGTAAGTATATACTTTCGATAGGTGGGATAAATAACTTCAACCTGCTTTTCCCTGGCTCTTGGTAGCCCTCGAGCAAATGGTGGCTCAGAATTGCCCAAAAGGGTGGCGACTCAATCCGGTCGGCGCGTCACAAAGTTCCTATCAGCATAGACTCCTATCACAAGTGGAAATTGTTTTAGAGCCAGGGTCCGGCATCCTGGCCATGAAACAAGTGGGGAGGCGTATAATTTATCACGTTTGATTATTTGAAGAAGCGGCTCAGCCACTTTCGATGTTTTTCGGCGGCAATCTTATTCGATGTTTCTTCGTTAATCTTGACAACGTTGAAACGATGACAATACATTACCGGCCACGCGCGCAGGCCACCCGTATGCCCACCTGTATGTCCGATACAAAAACCCTAATTTTGGTCATTTTCGTCTAGGCTTTTTCCGCAAAGTCCATCACATAAATATCGGGTAGCCCCCATTTAGGTCGATTTCTGGCACACAACGTATCGGACCTCTAAACACGAGACCCCCCCCCCCCTCTCCCATCAGTCGACCGACCTTTGGCGCAAGTTGGTGGGCCGCCACCCCTCTATGGCTGGGCGTCGCTCTGCCATCTGAGCGCCTCAGGGCGGATTGCTTGGTGATTCAGCGCAGTATGTATCGGACCTTGTCGTCGACGCCATCCTTTCGGTACATAAAATATCGGACATGCCCCCCAATTTGAACCATTTCCGGCACGCAAATATTGGACATTGGCCCATTTTTGACCCATTTCTCGGCACATAAATATCGGACATACATAGGGGCATACGGGGGCCTACGCGCGCACGCAAATATATATATATCACATGATCGCGTTCCCAGAGATTGCCATGTTACTGCTAATAGTTTTGTTTTTCCCCTCGCGCTTCATGAGTGTGAACTTTAATCGTGAAATAGCTAAAAAGTGGATGCTCGGCACTGGGGTCAGGGCTGGCATAGCGATCAAGCAGTAGGAGATTGAGAAAGAGATGGCTCGAAGCAGACGAAGGTCCACGCTGTCTGTCCCCGAATCGCCTGTGGCCGCATATCCCGCAAGGAGCCGTGCCACTGAATTCTACGGTTTCATAGTCTGGACGTCCACATCTTTTCTGTTCATTCTCTACGTTATGTGGGGCTTTTTCCCGGATAACTGGATCCTTGCCATGGGCATTGAGTGGTACCCGAGCAGGTGTGTTTGTTCTAGCGCCTTGTTTTATGTATCAATACTTGCTGAAATCCTTGCAAGAGAATGGGCGATATTGCTACCCGCATACTCAATCATGGCAGTGCTCTTCACCTACTTTGTCTACTTTTCCCTGGCGTTGTTCAGTACGCCCGCGTTTTCAGATCTGAATGCCGTCTTCGGTATGCATTCATCTTTTTTCAACGAGGTATTCATATCCACGTGACTTGCACGTAGATTCCAGGTCGCAATACCCCGACACAGGAAGTGCACGCGAGAAGTATCTGGCATGCAGTGAACAAAAGGTTCTTGACCTGTATGATATTCCTCTCGGGATGGTCAACCGTGCTGCCTACTCTAGGCAACGCCCCAAAAAGAAAGTCGACGGCTAATGTTGCAAATTCCCAAAATGTTACGTTCATTGCTGATGCTATTGTCTGTGCACGACTCTGTGCTTTCCATGATTTAAAGGTTGATAGGATCGTTGTACTTAGGATGTCTTGCTTTCCGACTATTATTTTGTTGTCTTCGACCTATCATCCAAGCGTGTAGTAAGTACACAACTCAAGTTCACTACTATGTATTCCGGTGCGTGACAAGCGCCAAGGCTGCACATTCTTACAGCATATAATAACAACATTTCTTGTCTATCAGCATGTTCTCAAGGAATCAAACACTGTCTTTCCCGAGTTTTCCGCTCGCTTACGACGCTGGTTGCACCCTACCTTGAGTCCTTCCTTAATCTGCTCGTATTCCCTCCAAGTATCCCACTTTGAGAAGTCGCTCACAACTCTGCAATAAGCCTGACGACATATCTGAATTCACGGATATGTCACGGCGAAGCAAATGGATCATAGCAGTTGCAGGTGCTGTCGGCGGCTTCAGGTATAGACATGTTCGATCTCCATCGCATGCACGGGAGGCTCTAACTCCTGTAACTTTAAATCGGGTATTCCAACTTACATATCTTTGTCGGATTCGAACAAATTTGCGACACCAGACTCCTTCAAGGAAGACCCTGTAGCGGGTGGCAAGGTTGGTATGCTTTGAGGCAGAAGTAAGCCCTCTCGTGAACTCTCGAAGTTAATAATAATTGTTGTTCCGTCAGGGCACTGCAAGTATTACCCAACGCTGCTCGCTTCGCCGCGTCGATGCTTTCTATCCCTTCTTTTCGTTCCGTAGTGGTGCCTGATGCAGATTTCATTCCAGTAACACAGAATATCGACGGCCTTTCCACCCTTGCATTAGTGGAAACATGCAACAAATCAGGAGTACATCTAAGCGAATCCTCTCCCCCAGTATTTGTAATGCACGAAGGTTTGTTCGATCTCAGGTGCACTGGGTGTGGCCTCGTAGAGCAGAATGAAGAACCTGGTCTGCGCCCTGCGCTTGGTGGTTCCGGTGCCAACTCATATCTCTGTGTCTGACCTGCTTCATTGTCCCGAATGCGGAAGTCTCATTCGGCCTGACGTTGTCGTGTTCGATGAGCTCCCTCGCCCACCAGAGGGAAATCTGGGAGGTGGTGGACCGCGCTGATTTGTGTTTGGTCATTTGAACTTCCGGTGTGGTAAGTGCTGGAGAGACAACCATGATCTTGATATACATTTTTTCTTGCAGGTTATACCAGCTGCCGAGTTTTCTCATGAAGTTTCGTCTCATGGCGAAAAAGTCGCCATTTTCAATACTGCTATTCCAGAGAACCGCTCTGATTCCGAGGTGCCTGAACCGGCCTTCGTATTTCGAGGACCCTACGAACAAATATTGCCCAAGGCTTTATTTGGCCGTAAGCAGTTTCTCTATCCTATCCGGAAGACATTCGCGGACACTGAGTTATTTTTTTCTCGCAGTCCGACAAATTTACGAACATGTTAAGGCTCGACTACTCTCAGCATGGTGCACACTCATACTTACGGAGTTGTTCAAAAGGGCAGTACGATTACCTATTTATCGTGTTTGCTTGTCAAGGGAGTGCATGCCGAACAATTCCGTGGCAAGCATTGCCGCGGAATGTGCAGGACGTTCTGCTAGTGCCCACGCTTCAGACAGTTCGTGCTACTTACGGTTCATGGGAGGATTACATTGACAAGGAGATGACGATGTAGATCGGACTTCGGCATGTAGCGCTCAGCGAAAAGAGAAGAGAGAAGGCAGAATTTGTAGGAATCTGTAATGCAAACTTGACGTGCCGTCGTCATTCTTGCCATGCTCATGATGTCGTTACCAGTTATAGAACCATATACATACCAAGACACGCTGCCCGTGCGGACTGTAAGTTCTGTATATCGCCCGTCTACTACCGGTCTCTGAATATGAAGCCTAAACGTAAGTCTGTTTCCCTAAGTGAGGCCTTGAAGCTTGAGGGGTCATGCGGGGGTGGGGGTGGGGTTACGCGAACAGCTTGCTGGCCAGTGTGTATGGCAGCAGAGCGGCTAATTCCACGACTGTCAACGCGCGCGGACTTGCACAGTCGTTTTGACGAGCTCCCCAGCCAACTTGCTGTGGCACATCTAGGCAAGGTTCAACGTTCAAGTTTTCAAGCTTCAAGTCTCGCAAATATCTGCCGTGCAGCAGTCGACGTCGCACTCCAGGACCCCAGAGCCTGGGTGCACCAAACATGATGTTATATATACAAAATACATAAGGCTACATATCAAGAATACGTTGAAACTTTTTCCTAGTACAACACTCCATTTGTACATACGCTGCGCGATTACATCGGGCCAAATACAAACGGGCAGAAGGTCGAATTATATAAAGTACAGGTCATTCGAGGGGAATGCATGCCTGGGAAGAAGGAAGCGTTACAATGACAGGATGAAGAGAAGTTCCAAGTGAACGAAAAACCAACTAATTACCATGCGTCAAGATGGCCCAACGAATAACCTGACGTTAGACGAGAACCCAATAAAAGCGCAAGATCGCTAAGGGCAACCCCACGATCTACGGCTCACGCTCCGAGGTTTGCGTGCACCTGCTTTCCCTGCCGCACGAATAGCAGAACAGCTCAGTTGGCTGCTGATAGACGTCTTCCGCGATATGTGACGTGCCGTATGTGAAATAGCTGTTGGAAACTGGGATGCAATGGGTGAGTGGGCAGTCGCAGACACCGAATGGCATGAAGAAGAGTCGGCGCTGGAAGGAGGCGATGTATCCAGATACACGGGAGTCAACTCCGGCAACGGGGGAAAAGCGAGAGTCGGCGGCGAGAAACCGGCAGAAGAGAGAGATTCACAAGGAGAAGAGGGGTCCGAGCAGACCGAGCTGTCAGTCACAGACTGGAGCTCGTAACATGGCAATGTCAGGGGGAAAGCTGTCATGAACTCCTCAGGTAGAAGCGGGTTTAGAAATGATGTTTTGTTGTATTTGGGCGAGGAGGCACCTCCACGCTGTCGATCATGCCATCGTTCCAAATTACGTTCACACTGCTGCAGATAGCAATCCATTTCTGAAGAGATGGTCAGCGCCAAAAAAAAAGTTGCTGTGCAGAACATACCGGGAATCGCTCTGACCATGAGATCGAGGAGAGGTTTCGCAAAAGTCTGTATGAAAAATACTTGTGACGCTGCCTCGGCAACAGAGTCAACACACGCATTGACTGTGCTAGGTAACGAGAAATGCTCCTCCAGCATAGCCTGTGACGTCCATTCCACCATAAGCGCAGTGGCCCAATGCTGCGATATGATGTACGGTCGGCTCGGGTTGCTGATATCGGAGCATTTCAAAAGCGCCTGACCCAGCAGAACTTGCCGTTCCTCCCATGTGAACTTGGAAGGGTTAGATAGTAAACAGCCAAACCGTGTCATAAAATCGCTGTGTATGCTCATATCCGTCGCCATGACAGATTTCCAAAGTAACTTGCGGAGGTGAGGTCCCTGGGAGGGACAATCCAACAGACCACCAAGACCATGTTGGCGCATGACACGCAATAGTAGTTGACAATGCATCTGTTCGAGCGCAGATTTACCGTCAAACACCACCGACAATGGAGTAGCGGCATTTTTCTACGTAACGATCAGAATTCGCAGCGCCACAAGAAATTTCTAGACGGCTTACCATGAAGAGATTGGTGAAACCAGGATGCCCAAGATCGTGGCCAATGGCAGCGACGTACAGAATGAAGACGTCCGAGAGGCTGAAGCAGTTGACAAGAGGCTCGCTATCGCGCGCCTGCAGCCTCCATGTAGCGTGCTCGTTGTGCAAAATAGAAGGCGATGGAACCATGCCCGCGGATTGTAAGAATGTATGCAACGCCTGTAGTACGTCGACCGCGTGAACAAAATTATGGTACGAATTCTCCAGACGGTATATCTGTTGTAGATGATGAACGAAGGGTGATATTTCCTCTGAAGCGAGGCTCAATTCATGAAGAAAATCAGAGGATACAACCAACTTACGCATAGATATTCCAACAGCCGCTTGCATGCCCTCCATACGGAACAAAACCTCGAACAACAGCAACGCGCATGCCAAAACATGTTCTTCGGATTGTTTATGAGGTTCAAAATGCCAGTCATCCAGTTGTTCTATTAGACGGTTTCGACTCGCAGGGTGTAGGTCGACGGGAATGCTGTGGGAGTCGTATGATGAGCAGGGCTGCCCACTTCCCGCGACAACGACATACTATTCGGCGCTGTGTAAGTGGACCGCGTTGAGCGTTTCCACATGCATATCACTTAGCAACTCAGCGTATGGCGTACTGTAAATACAACATATTGAGGATATGTCAGAAATGACAACGAAGGACTAAATCTCACTGAAGCTCCTCGTCTCCCATCCAGCCATGTCCATGGCCATCGTTATCCGTAGCTAGGAATAGGCCACCGACATCAACGCTTCGACGACGACATGGAGGATTGATGGAGACATAGCACATCTTTGCCAACACCCCGTTCGAAACAAAGCCAAGCGAAACAAAGCCAAGATGGAAAATCAATACATGTATCAATGTGAGTAAATAAAGTATCCATGTCCTTCAACTGGATAAGGCAAGTAATGAGTCATCTCATTTCTTTGCACCAACTACTCAAAAAAGCGTATGTAGTACTGTAAACGAGGAAATTACATTACTATTATTACGACTATCATTTTATCAATCAATCTACGCAGGACAGTGGCTGCCTTTGTCAACAAACCAAACACTGGACGACCTCGCGGCTCTTGACATACAATAGAAATTTACTGCAGCCTGCTTGACCGGCATGTGCCCCACAGCGGAAATGTCGGAGGAGTCTCAGGCAACAGGTGATGCAGAGCAGACTGTATGTGCTGTCTGACGAGCGACGGTGCAGGTGCCTGGCGTTTGAGAATGTGAAGGAGGCTCCTAGAAAGTGAGGCGGCAAGCATAGACCTGCAGAGACAAAGTTGGCGTGACGCGGCCTCGTGCCCTGAGCCCGTATGTAAACGATTGAACCAGATCGATGGACACTCGAATGCAACACAAGCGGCGCGGCGAAGTAAAAATCAGGACACGGGTTGCTGTGGAGGGCGTATGGTCTGCTTGGGGCGAATGCACGTGTTCTGAGTGGCTCGCTTGATCTGTTCAACGTATTCTTCGCATTGGGGTTAGAAACAATAGAACCTCTCTTCTTCAGCTGTTCCATGTCCGATTAGGATGCGTCTGGGACCCATGGTAGAACAATAGTTTGCTCTCTCAGCTGTACCTAATTGCTATGCATGCGGTCAGTTGTGTGACGAATACGGTTCAATTAAAAAGATCTTACAAGTCCAAGAAATATAAATCTTTGTCCAATTTGTCGTTGAGTGACAATCGTTCCTGGTGATCTTTGGCAAGGAGGCTGGATAGACAACAAATAAACTGATTAACGATGTGAACGGACAATTGCACATACTTTGACTCGAAAATGCACAACGTTGCCATGAATACAGCCGCAGTTGGGAAAGACGAAGGCTCGAGCTGGATACGTCTTTGCACACCGCCATCCTCACTCTTCTGGATCCAAGGGGTTTGCGTACGCGAGCTAGCAGTTCATGACCACGGAGTATGTGTTCAGACGGAATCACATACCACCCCAGCAAGCATCTCAAAGAGGCATAAGTATTCCACCTTTAAGCTCTTTGTAATGTGACACATGAGCGTCTTGAGACAGAAATACGGTTTCAGAGGATGTGAATACTTTAGCTCAAGATAGGGCAGACACAGGATAAAGTAGACAATTCGCATCCTCGGCTCACGAAGCAGTGTACCAGCATGTATAAGAGACTGAACAGCAAAAGGAGCTGCAACTTCAGCGACACGACAACGACAGCGACAGCAGCAAATTCCCGTCAAGCTGTTGGCTACAGTAGCCCAGAGCAGAGCGACTGCGCGTCAAGACGTGCGAAGAGACAACCAAATTTCACAGCTGTGACAGCAGGACGTGCCAACGGCGATGGTTTACTCGAGTAAGAAGGTCGACATGACAAGAGTAATACGAATCCCGAGTCGATGTAGAACAGATAAAGAGAAACAATGCTAGTTGTCAAGGTATGCCAACTTTGTGGCGTAGTTTTGATGTTTATGAAAACATGGATTGACCCAATAAATACAAAGGCCCAGCGCTGAGTATTCAAATACTCAAAGTCGAGGAATATGAACATAATGAAGGGCAGAGCCAAGATTGCTCTGATGTGATGTGATGACTCATGCTGATGATCGTTATCTACAGTTGCCATATTTAGGCAAATATTTGTGTACGGCCAGGTGACCGTGTTTTGAAATTTCATTCCACAGTGTACACGTTTTCTCCATAGAAGACGACAATACAATTTGTTATGGAATTCGTAGCTGGTCGTTGACGTATTCTTACCTCGCGTGCGTCATGTAGCAGTGCGGCAGCCTGTCGTCGCCGAGCTTTGCGAAGTTGCAATTGCGAGCGTATGGTCCAATTGCAAGCACTTTTGTCGGTATGTAGCACGACAGTTCGTTGAATTCGAAGTCTGTTCGCGGCCGAGCCTCGGTACGTGAGTCCCAAGTCTCGTCGCGGACAGTGGCGCCAGCTAATCAACGTCAACTTTCGCCGCGAAAGGGCATGATAGGCATTGATATCAATCCCGCTTCTCATTATACTTAAATATCCCTGCAGATCCCATCCCCTTCGAATGCTTTGCGGTGTTCGCTCTGACGTCCAGGATGGGTGTTATCGTCTCACGATTACTGGGTTGCCGAACCTTTAACACATCAACGGACTTGCTCGACCTCACAGGCAAGGTCATCCTCGTGACGGGAGCTAAGTACGTATTTCCAGTATGTTGATTGGGGGATTGTTGTCTTGAACGCGTCCTCGCAGTACTGGCATTGGGTACATGACCGCACGCAATCTCGCGCGGCGAGGAGCGAAGGTGTATCTCGGTGCACGAAATGAATCCAAGGCTACAGGCGCCATTGCGCAAATGGAAGCAGAAGGCCTTGGGACAGGCCAAGTTATCTGGCATAAAGTGGATCTGAGCGATCCGCGAAATGCGAAGCAGGTTAGAGTAATCATTCATTCGCATCAAATTGTGCTGAATTTATTCTCAAGGCAGCGGAAGAATTCATGAGGAGGGAAGCTCGTCTAGACGTCCTCATCAACAATGCTGGTATGCTTACGGGACCTTTTGAAAAATCGAGCGACGGTATGCGAATATCAAGTAATCCTAATCGACACGCTCATCGCATTTTTAGGTATCGCAATGCACATGGTTGTCAAGTAAGTGTTCCAACTGTGATATGTTTTCAAATGATACTGATTGGGCTTGATCCCACTAGCCATGTCAGCCCCTTCGTGTTCACACAAACTCTGCTCAAACTCATGAAGAAGACGACCGCAGAGCCTGATTCTGACGTACGAATTGTTATGGTACGTTCTTTTGCAAAGAAAAGTGACGGAGAATGTTCTGACGATATGGAAACAGTTGTCGTCTTTCTTGCACAGGAATGATCAAGCAGCCAACCCTAACATTCAATTCAAAACAATCGATGATTTCAACCATGAATTCGCAGATCAATACTCAGCCCACAGGTCGCGCTATTGTATGCTTTGTTTCATGCACTATATGCTGAAGAAGCTGACAGCCTGCAGCAATCACGAAATTGGCGAACGTGCTCTACGCAAAGGCGTTGCAACGGAAGTTAGACGCAGAAGAAGTTCCCATTACCTGCATATCGATACATCCAGGAATTGTGGACACATTCTCAGATCGGCTGGCATATGCTTCCTTCGTCCGTACGATGTTGTATTTCTTTGGTTCGAGCACAGACGAGGGATCGTACACATCCTGTTTCGCCGCTGCATCACCGCTGATCAAAGAGAATCCTCAAAAATACAAGGGAGTTTTCCTTGATCCGTCCCCGGTGGGGAAGATAGTAGACGCGTCGCCGAATGCATGTAGGGTAGACCTGCAGGAGCAGCTTTGGGAAACAACAGAACGAGCTATGAAAGAGGCAGGAGTACTATGATATGATGGTGTTTTCGCTTCGACCACTTATATAAATATGTACATGCCTTTCCCATTTAGATGTTATGTATTCTCAGAGGGGCGGCGCGGTGGCTGTGTAAAAAACGGGAGGTCAAATTTCAAATACAACTCGAGTTGAAGTTAGCAAAGCCGAACAGCGGGAATTGCCGAGCAACTACTGTTCGAACTGGAAAGACGACCGGTAAACAGCTGCACAAGTCGATGAAAATTCCTTCAAAAATAAGAAGAGAAAGAAGGCCTCAGGGCCCGTTCCTTAAAAAATAGGAAAAGGAAGATCGGAATTTTCGTCAATTTTCAGAATATGGACTCAGTTCGGCACCGGCAAATACCGAGCGGCCAGCGATCGATCAAACCTTACCTTTCCTGTGTATCGACAAACCCCCTACAGCGCACAACGATCAACGACAAGGCAGGCTCGCTGACGGTAAGATTCGAGAAAACAAAATGACCGGCGTGCGTGTATTCATCTTCTCATCTACGAATCTCTGTAGCTCTGTATTCCTGATTTCGCATACACATAGTCCTCTACATTTACGCGCTTCGTGCAAGTTGGCCGTGTCGTGCTCCTCAAGGACGGCCCCGACTCCGGCAAGATCGCCGTTATCGCTGAAATAATTGACCATAACCGGGTGCGTCGTCTTTGAGTTGGTGTAGATCGCTCGTGGATGTTCATGTTAGTTCAGGCAATCGTTGACGGCCCCTTCGAGGGCAGCACTGTCGCCCGCCAGCCCTATGCTTACAAGCACCTCGCATTAACACCCATCCTTGTCAAGAGCGTCCCCAACGGTGCACGCACTGGTACTATCCGGAAGATTGTGGAGAAGGAGGTTCGTAGGGCTTTCGTACGATGTCCGCTGAAAGCTAACAACATTTGGGATTTATCATGGCCTCGTCGTTTGTCGTTTGTCAATGATCCAATCTATAAGGCTACTCTCAAGAAATGGCAAGCCAGCGCCTGGGCGAAGAAGCTGGAGATCGTAAAGACGCGGCGTAACATGAACGACTTCGCAAGGTACGAATATCTGTGTTACGCTGTCGTGACTCAAGGCTAAGAAGAATGACCAGATTCAACGTTATGCTGGAAAAGAAGCGTCGTCGGGATGTTGTCCGCCGGGCACTGAGCAAGGCGAAGAACTGAATCGATCTTCGTTGCTCTTCTGTTTACTTTACCTTCCGCTCTTTTTCATGTCTTTTACCCGTCGTTGCCCCTGAGCGGCAGTGTGGGAATTCTGCAAAACGGCCATTCTTGTCGGCACAAGCCCATATGTCGTACGTATGCCCATGTAATGCCAGCATGCACTATGTAAAATTCTCCGCATTGATACGTGATGTGGATGCCAGCGATGTCGGGGGAACAGCCACTTGAATGAGATAAGTATAGAACGTTGAAGCCCTTACACCCGTCAGACCAAGCCCAATGTCCATGTTTTCGATGTTAGCGTGTTTTTATGCTTCCACGAGGATATACATCGAGTCTATACAAATCACTTAGTCCACTGCATGAATGCGCCCAGCAATAGCGTGAGAAGCGATAATGCACCCCAGCTTTGCACATTCTTGTACAGATCCTGCGAGCGGGCATACGGCGTGGTATCATTCACCAACCACACGCCCGTTGACTCAATAGGTGTCTTGGAGACCACGAAAGATGTAACCACCTGATCTTCCGTGTCCTGAGAGGTCGGCACATCGTCGACTAGTGTCGTCGGCGCAGCAGCATCGGAGGCACCTTGAACTTCTACCTGTTGCGCTACGCTACCGAAGAAATCCGTGATGCGCACGCTGTCGACCGGTCGTGCGAACAAGTCGCTCCGCACGCCGGGATGCGAGCGGATTCTCTTAGGGTCGTAACTGTTGAACTGGTTGCAAGGAACAAGCGGTGTCAGAAGCAACGCCAGCACATAGTCATCCAATACATACCAGATCCTGCATCGTCAGCCGGCTCGTCTTGTTAATTTGCTCCATGTACTCTAGTATATAATGCGTATAGCTGTCGATCACGGCTACTCCTAGCGAAAGATCGTTTTCATGCTGCAACTATGAGTTTGACCCTATACATAAGAAAACGAGATGGTAGCGATACGGACCGAATAAGAATTCTCGCCTAACAATGACGAGCCCGTCGCCAATATGTTCGGCGAATAGAATTTGGAGTACATCGTATTGGCCTGGCATGTGTCAACCATGAAAAATATTTCATTGTACCTGTGTACACAACAGTGCGTTGCAAGGGGAAGCGCATACTAGGTTCATTGTTGCTAACCTTTTCTTCTGGTGCATCTGCTCAAATGCATCCGCAATGTCAAACGCGCTGATCTCTTCGTTGTCCTGGAACTTCAGGAACTCACTGCCACCGTGGCCAGTCATGTACACGAATATATTCGACCGGTCGTCGGTCAGTAGGCGTTTGGAGCGCGGGAGGCTCGGGTCGACACGTCCTTGCGTGTCCATGTTTGTTAGTCTTCCTTCATTTAAAGAAGAAAGCGATGCTCGGAGGAAGGGCAACCCACCTGTCAACAATCTAATGAAATTCTCCACTGTAACCTCATAGCCGCGGTAGTCCACTTCAATGTTGTCGCCGTAGAGGTCGAGCTGGTGACCTGTAGAAGCATATACGCTGCCTGGGAATTGATTGCGCGAGTTGCAAGCCGTATCATCGCCCAGCATAAGTATGATATTTGAGTCGGGTATTCCGAGGCGTTTGACGGTGCGATACCTGTGTTCCCTCTCATTGAGCTTGCAAACACGAGGGATGGGCAGAAGGACGGCTACATTCCCAATGCGTTAGACATATGCTGGATAATCACTTAGTCAAGCATTCCTTGATTGACACGCGGAGTGTATCAGCTTACACGATAATTGAACCAGTACCGCGAAGCGCATACTAGGACAGCCCAATTGTTGCTATGTGTTGACGTGTTCGCAGGCACGTCGGCGTCTACTCCAGATGCGGTCGAGAAAAAATTTCGTACTACATCTTCTTGGGAAGAAGAGAACGCGGACGCGATATGGAGAACAACGGCAAGTAAAAACAGTCCTCTCATGGGCGCAATTTAAAACAATAACGTGGAGGGAAAGGGAAAATCAGGATGATTTGGTTATCAATGAAGGTGGTAATTTCTGCACATATGCCGATACAGATGATGAAGACAACAAGTCTAGACGTTAAAACCACTGGGCGAAGTTTCAAGATGAACGTTTGTAATGAATGTGATGCCCATGATGTTGCCGTGATTGCCGTGCCTACGTATTGAACGTGAACCTCGATGATAATCGACGAATCTCCTGGTTCTCCCACTTCACATCATCTTCCAGACTCTGACTAGTAGTATCCTTGCACTGCAGTAGGCTCATCATGGAAACGTCGGACCAAACCCAGATGACTTCTCTGGTTCTCGTATTTGCCGATTGTGGATCCGCGATCTCTGAGGATCGGTTCAATAGTGCGGTGCATCGATAGTCCTGGTACCCGTCCTGACTAATAGTAATAACACTGGTCGGTCGACACAGAGTGGTATTGCGAAGAGCATGCGCCCGCACGCCTTACCATTCCTGGCTTCCTTAGCGCGACGCGCTACAAAGCGACGGATGGACAAAAAGCGGCCTGGCTAACGGCATATGACATCGCGAGTCCGGACGTTGCCGACTGCGACCTGTACAAGCAGTTGATGACGAACGCATCTGACAACGAGAAGGAGATCTTGGCCAAGATGGAGTTTCTGAACCGCCGTGTTTATGAGCCTATTTCTGTGCTCGCACACTCGCATGCGCAGCCGTCATTATTGCCGGGGAAATACTTGCTCGTGGTCAGCATGAAAATCCCAGACGCCGCCGTACCGGCGTTCCACAAATGGTACGAGGAAGAGCATATGGTGCTCCTATCGAAGGTGCCGGGGTGGCTCCGCGGAAGACGCTATAAACTCCTTTCGTCGACAATCCGACAGCCGGAAAAGCAGATGGAAGTGTACAAGTATCTGGCAGTCCACGAGTTTGACCACGATGGATACATGGATACACCGGAATTCCAACATGCAGTCGGTACACCCTGGCGTGCGGAGGTGGTGAAGAACGTGATCGCCAGAGAGTTCCGTAATTTCGAGCTGACTACTGATTTTGGAAAATCAAAATCGTCTGTAAATTAAATAATGTACAAACATCTCGTAGGTCGCACGAATGAAGACTACCTAATTTGGATTGTGCGCTAAAAGAGGATGCTACGCGATGCGTCACAGATTCTATAAATGTAAACTTTCAGTCGGAAATAAGCAAAGATTGCCGCGATTATCGCCGCGGGAAGGCCGTCCGGCCATCAGACCGGCCATCTAAGACGGAAGTATTCAAGTTCCTGAACTGTAGCTCCATATGGACTACCGCCGGCAGACCAGAAAAGGCAGCGCAATAGATGTTTGACACACTTTCCTTCCCACCTCCATCATCTTCGGCCGATGTCGTCTTATAACGTCCGTGTTGTCGTTTGTTTACCTGCTTCTCATCTCATTTTTTCTTCTAGCACAGGAGTTTTCCCGCACCCGGCCCTGCTGCCGCTGGTCCTGCGGCCAGTTTCGCACGCGTTAATGATTCGCTCGACGCAATCAAACAAGAATTTGAGGCTCTCAACGCAGAGTTGCGTTCGACACGTTCACAGCGGGATGAATACGAAGCGAAAGGTGGTTGATTTTCTAAGATTATTTGGTCTGCAGTCTCATCCCTTTCGCCAGTCAACGCACAGATCGCTGAGTTAGGTGCCATCCGGCAATCCCTATTCCACATCGAGGAGCAGCATAACAAATCAATCCGCCACTATGAGGCAGAGATAAATCGGTTGCGGGCAGAGGTCGACGTTAGTCGCGCTAGCGCCTCTGCTTCCGTCACAGGCATCCCGCCATCTGTTGTCCCCCCGCCCTCCACATCTGCTGGCCGGCCCTCCCTTCAAGGCATCGTGCCCGCACCGTCATACGGCTCCGATATGATATACGCCAGAGATATCTCCGAGCGAGAACGAGACCGACTTCAACAGGAACGCGAGTCAAAACGAATGAAAGCAACCGACCGTGACCGAATTAAGGTCGATGTTGGTGGGTCATGGCTGGCAGGCACCAGTTCGCCTCTATGAACTTATTTCTTATTTCCTACCATGTCATTAGAAATGCATAGTCCATCTCAACTGCCCAAGCTTCCACCTGGTGCGCCGGGTGCGCCTGGTCTCCCGCCGTTACAATATCCCGGCTCCAACAACGAAATCACCATGCATTCTCCTGACATGCGGCCACGCAATGGTTCGGCATCGATAGCCACACCTGGGCACGCATTTTTAGACGACAATTTCGACCCGCAAAATGTTCCTGCTGAATACAAGAAGGACGGTAGCGATTGGTTTGTCATATACAACCCGAAAGTAAAGCGGTCCTTCGACGTTACGCTCGTCCACAGCCTCATGCATGCCAGGTGAAGCACCTGTCTGTCTGTCTTCTGGATGCGCGTACTGACCGCCCATGTAGTGTGGTCTGCTGTGTACAGTTCTCCGCGGATGGCAAATATCTCGCTACTGGGTGCAATCGCACTGCTCAGATATACGACGTCAAGACGGGCACGAAGACGTGGTATGTGCTAGGCTTGCCGATCGATTTTGGGTTGCTTTAACTGCTATTTAGTGTACTGTCAGATGATTCTGCCGGGAAGTCAGGTGATCTGTACATCCGAAGCGTCTGCTTTAGCCCCGATGGCAAGTTCCTTGCCACAGGTGCTGAGGATAAGCAGATTAGGGTAAGTCGTTGCTGTAAACTTGTGGTTGGCCTGGCAACTTACGGCAAGCACAGATATGGGATATCGCGAAGAAACGGATACGGAACATATTCGATGGTCACCAACAGGAGATTTATTCCTTGGTATTCTCAAAGGATGGGCGGCTCATTGTGTCGGGGTCGGGTGACAAAACGGCACGCATCTGGAACATGTATGATTTATCCAACAAGTGTCTTACCATCAACGACCCCGACAGCTTGAACAACGATGCCGGTGTCACATCTGTCGCCATTTCGCCGAACGGAAATCTTGTGGCCGCTGGAAGCCTCGATACTGTCGTGCGTATTTGGGACGTGCAGACTGGCCAGCTAGTCGAGCGCTTGCGTGGTCATAGGGATAGCGTTTACAGTGTCGCATTCACACCCGATGGCAGGGGATTGATCAGCGGCAGTCTCGACAAAACGCTCAAGTACTGGGATGTTAGCTCACTGTCTGGGGCATCGTCTTCCAACGGAGCCGGTGGTTCAGCAGGCAATGTGTCAAGTTCCCCGTCTGCGTCCGCCAAGGATAAATCGTCTAGCCCGTGCACTATGACTTTCCTGGGGCACAAAGTATATTTTATTCATCAGCTCTGATTGACTTCGTGCTAAGCGTCATACGTAGGATTACGTGCTCTCTGTCGCCGTGTCGCCTGACGGCCAATGGGTTGTGTCAGGCTCGAAGGATCGCTGTGTCGAATTCTGGGACGCTGCCACTGCAACTCTGCAGTGCATGTTGCAGGGACACAAGAATTCGGGTATAGTCCAATGGCTTGTGTATCACAGAATTTTTCCTAATGATTTCCGTTTCCAGTCATATCTATTGACCTCAGCCCGTCGGGCAACATGCTTGCCACTGGAAGTGGAGATTCTCAGGCGCGTATATGTGAGTCGCAGTGCCATCTTGTTTTCGCACCTTGTCCCGTGATCATTTTAACCCACCCGTTCGCAGGGTCATATACCAGCGCGTAGGATATTGACATTGACCCACGAGAGTTGTTTTCCAGAGAGGTGGATGACTCGTAAACCATCTAGTATTGTGTATATTGTATATACCTTGCATTTAGCCTTCGTTGTATGTGTCAGTATCTTCAATCACACCCGTCTATTTGTTCTCGACTCTTCTTCCCGGCAGATAGTGACCTACAGTCTTGACGTCCTTGCTCGGTTGTCCGTTCTTCATGCATCATGAGGCAAGCCTTGCTTACTTCAGCTTCATGAGCTTGGTATTAATATACACGTTCTTCTCGATTTCTTGATCTTTCGTCCCTTTTGTCCCAAATATGTCCCTATATATATTATCATGTCTGTCGTACGTTGTTGCTTATAATGTAAAGAAAAACACGCTGTCTTTACAAAACTGTATAAATACTATTATTATACTCATACATTGTTCGATCATGCCACGATGTGTATGTATACACCAGCCACGCAATCAAACTTCCTTAGTACATAAGTATTATAGCATTCAGAGTCCGAAGAATGCGAGACGTGTGGAAGGCTAGCTTCACGGCGTAGCCGCCTCTCCCGCCTCCTCTCCCGCCTCATCGCTTTCGATATCGGGCAGGCGATTGACTTGGCCGTCCTTCCGATCCTTCTGATCCTTGTCTAGAAAAGTGAAAACATCAGGCCTCATCGTCGTTTTGCAATGACAAAGCTATTGTGCTGCTCACCTTTGTGAACATCATCAGTAACGACCTGGCGCTCAATGTGGACCTGTATGGAATGTCCGCGGGCAAATGAGATGCCTGGGAGTCCAGGAAAGAGGCGGTCCTTTTTGCTGCGAGGCACTGTCGTCCGGTTCGTGGACGAGCTCCGCCCGCCGGTCACGATCCCGCGCCCGCAGTGCGTGACGACGGTGTTGCGGCGTCCCGGATGGGATAATTCAATAGAGATTTCGTGTGCGAGTTCGCCCGAGATGTCGAAGGATCCCGTTTGGTTGGCGCGCTCACGCAGACCCCCTCGGCTATTCACTGTATTCCACAAACGAATATTGAGACGCACTGCACTCGAAAATAAGGGAGAGGGAGGCTCACGTATAGCAATCACGCAGGTGCAGTAGACTGCATGATGTATTCCGATCAGCCAAAAAGGAATTGCGCAAATAGATCACACGTACAAGGCGACAAAAGCCAGAATGTGGCTATGCCAGCCAGTGACCCGGGAACAACGCTCCTCTGCGTGAGTTCAATGTGAGAAATCATCAGTACAGGGTCATTCAATAGACGTACCGTCACAAAACACGCAATTGCACAGCAGCTGGAAAAAATCGTGACTCAGATCTTCATAGGCAGGCGTTTAATTGGAAGACTTACACAGTGATGGCACCTACAAAGCAGAGTAAGATTCCTGTGGTTCAATGGAAAAAAAAGTACCGGCTTACAGGTTTCCGCGGTATAGAGCATCAAATGGTCTATGATAGATATAGTGCTGTGCAGCGGGTATGTCAGCGAAGAGCAGGCAAACGATGGGAACAAACCCACCGGGCAAAGCCTGCCCTACTCTTGTAGAGCTGCGCGCAAAGAGAAGCCGCTATCAACATGTCTGCGACTATGTTTGCTGTGATAGCAGTAAATTGTACGGCCTGTTTATTGCATCAGAATGTTGGAAGCCCGATAAGCTTGCATGAATATGACTCGCCCTCGCTCCGCGTTCGCCGAGTTTTGATACACCGTCTGCAGACAGACTTGGAACATATAAATACCAGGTTTGCCATGGAAGATGACATAGATGCTCACACCAGCGCCGCCGTCACTGAGTGTCAAATTCAGCATCTAGTATAATAGTGGTGGTGCGGAAAGACATACCTAAGATGGTTCCTATCGACCAATGGTAGGTTCGGCATGAGGATTACTCTACCAGATACTTGGAGAAGTAAGACATACCAGAAGCCAACAAGGATAGAATCATCTGGTGTTGCAATGTCAGGCCAAGATTAGAAAAAGAAACTTTGGCAACTGACGACTAAGCCTGGAAGAATTATACGTTGAAATACGGTGCTTGATTTGGATACTGCCCAGATACGGTAAGCCACAGACATATCGAACGTAAGCGGACGTACGTCGCCACATCCGATGTGCTAGAAGTCTAGATACACGAGTGATCAAGAAGGCATCCATGAGGTTGTAAACCTTATACGTACCCTTGACAGCAGGGTATGATTATTGCCTTGATACTTATCAGGAATCAAATGCGCTTCGTCAAACTTTGAAGCTCTTACCGCAATAATCAACGCAACCTTAAAGGAGGACGTCAGATTGCCGTGCACACTTATAGAAATCGATGAAACTGTACCCCCGTGCCCCTGCACAAAGCTATATGAGAACGCACAATTTCTGAGAGAAAAAAGTGACTCGCCATTCGACAGTATAGATTACATCTGGATCGTTGAAGTGTGTTACCTTCACAAACACGCAAATGAGATCGTTGCAAAAAATTGTCAAAAAAAGTCGTACCACGTAATAATACATAGTCTTGGTTATGACTGCTTGGTGCAGGGTGCTCATCAACCTTAATAGTTGAGCAGCATGTCAACATCATTGGTCAGAAAACGAGAAAGAAATTCAGCCTACCAAATGAAGAGGACCTGAAAAATCGACGTCAATCAAAATTATCAAAATGAAAATCTTACTCACAAAAGAGCGCATCAAGCGCCGATCCTCATACTCGTCCGACGAGTAGAATTTATAGGCTTGAAAAGAGGTTACGCCGTACAACCTGGAGTACATCGATTGGCGTTCACGGTCGTTCATTAATATCGGGCTTCAGATATGCTCACGTAGCAGTGATGACGAGGCAAATGAGCATAGAGCCCAACTCCTGATCGTGATTGAACGTAGAGGACATGTCAAGGTCGTCAAAGTCGGTCGTTTCGGTGAGAAAGAGAGAGAGAACGAGAGCGAGAGACAATCGTATGCAGTTTGCAGCATCCCGCCTCGAGATGGTCCTGACTCTTATATCTGAGCATCCGAGCACAAACCTTCGGCGTCGTAACCTTTTGTCAGGCTCTGACACGAAGAATCAATTCAAGTGACCACTAAACCGGCGGGGAGAACGGGACTTGCCGACCAACAGACAGAGGACAACGCGCAAGAATTGACCTCGTTTGCACAATGGTATCGGCCAAGGTGATTCTCTGCATGAGAGCAGATGAGAGCTAGGGGATTCCCCAGCGAAACGGAATAGGGATGCCAGCATACGTCAGGAAAAACTTTGACAGGACATACCCATTGGTCCGCATACTGCAAACATTGCTGTCATTGAATGCACGCGCTCATGCGTCACCCAATCGATAAGTTTTCAGGTGGACAAATCGCTAGGTCAAGAGCGGCAGGGAAGTCCTGCAAGTAATGGACTAGTACAAATACAGGGAAGACGAGGTCTCCTCTTACTGCCGTCAACCAGTAGTCGTCCGTACGGAGGTCTACGGACGTGAGGCGTTTATCCGTCTGACGCGTATACATTATCGCAACTTTTGACGGGCTCTTCAACAAGGGTGCGCATTTTGACACGTGGCAGGAGTAAAATTTAAATGGAATACGGTGTTCGTATATCGCCCGTAGCCCGAAAAATATCTAGACTTTCAATGATTAGATGTTACACAGAGTGCGATAGGACGATGAGCAGGTAGATATACAAGGTCACGTAAGTGCAATTCAAAAACAATATATACTGAGGTTGACATGAACTTACACTGAAGCATCGGATATAATTTGTGAAGATCGATTCGATAAGGACTCGAGGCCCCAAGACATCCCATCCCAGAAAGACTCCGTGAAATCAGCTGGTGAGCATCCAATCTGCAGACCGCTTGATGCCCACAACCTGATAGTCGCGGTCACTGTATAGTACTGGTGCATTCCTGCCGGGATCCGTCACTATATTTGAGCAAGGACCTGACGCTCCGTCCCACGAACAAGCATAGCCGGACTGCTCTAGCGAACACCCCTGCGGATAGAAGCCTTGTTGTTGGTAGTGTTCAGGTGACTGGTACGACAAAGGGGACTGATATGCCGAAGAAGGAGACGAACTAGACCCGTGGGTCGACGAAGGCGTCGAATAGGATGCGCCTGACGGTGGCGATTGGTATACAGCGGTGGATGTCTCCACGGGTGAGATTAACGACACGCCAGGTCCGAGGTAAGGCACTTGTATATGCGCCTCAGCCGACGGGCCATTATAAGCCACTGGAGCATGCATTGTCATGGAGGAATTATACTGCTGCTGATGTAAAGCATATTCTTCCTGCCGATAACCCTCAACAGCTGGAGCAATGGAGGAATATTGTCCAGGCATGGAGGGCGTCGTAGACACAGGGTACTGATATACGGGTGTAGATGTGACGACAGTCGATGGCAAGGAAACAGGGGCGGAAGCGGATTGTGGCGGTTGCGGAGAGGCCGCTTGTCCAGGTATAGATCCATAGGCAGGAGGCACGCCAATGGCAGGTATGACTCCGAGAGCACCTTCAAGTGCCCGTACCTCATTTGACAGCCGAGCGTTCTTGAACCTGACTTGCTGCAACTCATACTGCCATGAGCGCTTCCCTTTGGGGTTCAACTCGTTGAACACATCTTCGGGCAGGAAGGCGGGCGACGAGTCCACTGCAGAAGAGACGCCCCCGATTGGCGCTGACACAGCTGACGTCGGCGCTGAGCGCACTCGAATGACAAGTCCAGCAGGCTCAAGGCCGGCTACATCGCCATTCTTCCCAGCTCCACCGCCGTCAAAAACGGTGACACATACGTTGATCATAGCGCCGCTCTTGTGGCGCATAGGAACGTTGACAATTGATTTGCCCTTGCCTGAAGAAACACGCGCCACCTGCATGATGCAACCTGGCCGGAGTAACCATGCGAGAGTCCGGCCGGTGATCTCCTCTTGCGACCACCCCAAAAGAGAGGAGATACGGGATGACACAGATGTGAACATCATACTCACGTTGAGCGGACACGGACGCGTCTGAAAAGACGACCATCCGGAGGTGACAGCAGACGTCAATGTGGCGTAGAACTCGTCCCCGTCGAAGGTAATATCTGACTCGCTAGGGTCGTTGATGTCAAGCGGCGCAAACATCCCCTTCGCGCGTCCACTAAGGACAATGGCTTTCCGGCCTTTGCCTGACAGGTTGGTCAGTTAGTGCACCAAGGTAAGATTAAAAACACGTGACGCTTACCGGGCTCTATGTGAAGGCGTCCGCGGCACTCCACCCAGACGTACATTCCAGCTTTTGTTCGCGCACGGAACAAAAGATCGACCGCGCGAATGCCATTATATTGCGCGCCTGAAGTGTTACCAAGCTCATGATTCATGCCCACCTGAGAATAAGGCACAGCGGCCGTCGTCGACGGTCCCGCAAAGTCATGACAAGGCGTCGCAGTGAACGATCCCGCTTGCGAAGCACTGAAAGCACTTGATACCGGCTGCTGAGGATTATAGGCACTCGCTTCTTTGAGCTCTCGTTTCAGAGGAACAACGTCAGCTGGGTGGCAGATATCTGCAAGACCCTTGCCCGCCAAATCCTCGGGAGAATACCCCAGGACGCGTGAGACGGTAGGCGCGACGTACAAAAATTCACCTGACAGATGGTCGTCAGGAATAAGCGATGAATTGGAGTATACGGCATACCCTTTAATGAAACAACGTGCAAAAAGTCCGGGGTATGTTGTAATAGGACGAGTGAGAGCTTCTGATTCTCCTTCTCCTCCTCTAAAGAGCCGACATGGAAATCTGCAAGCATCTTCTTCAAGTCCTTTGAAATCTGTATACTCGGGAGTGGAGCAGCGGTGCCCGATTGCGACGCCGCTTTCTTCTGTTGTGGCGGCGGTAAGGCGGCGGCAGAGATGGACTTGGATGACACCTGGTTCGAGTAGTTCACCATGTACGTCCCATCTTGGAGGCGGCGGAGGATTGCCTCCGGCTGCATTGTCAAGTCTACTTGGAAGCCAACGTGATAGCACACTTCATCTTCACCGTCTGCAGGCGGGACGGGGATGACCGTGACGAGGTTGATGAATGCCGTACCGTCCTTGCGATAGTTCACAATCGTCGTCTGCACCTCTTTGTCTGCGCTGAGCGCCTTGCTCATGTGAGCAACCGCCTCCGGGCTGCTGTAGGGCCGCCGATTCTGGCCTTTCCGTACGTCACCCGTGGGGCTCTGCAGGAAGCGGCAGTTACGCCCAACGATCTCAGACTCCTCATAGAGTGTGAGTCGAGTAAATGACGGTGATGCGTAAATCAGAGGTGAATCACGTTGCCGTGTGTCCACAACGCAGAATGAGCAGGTCAAGTCGACAGGTCCCAACGAGATCGTCGGGTGAGGTCGACTTACAATGCGCGCGAGCACGCCCAGAAGATCAAAGCCGGTAGCGCTGTACAGTGGCAGGTTCATTGCCACCAGACTGGCGGCGGCTGGTGCGAGCTGATCCTGGACCTGCTGTGCGGCACGCTCGTCATTGTTCCGAGGCTTCGTAAGCTGCGCAGGGAGATGGGAAACCGCAAAACCGTAGTTTTCAAACCACGCTGTAGTCGCGGGACCGTCGAGCGGAAGCACTTCTGCTCCACCTCCCGGCGCAAGCGTGGGCGCCTGCGAGTACATGAAAGGGGGAATATGGAATTCGACGCCGACATCTTGATGTTGCGCATCGATTCGTCGCGGTGCATCTCTTAGTGTATTTTCGAGGTTGCTGCTGCTGCTGCTGGCGGACTCGGCAGGCTTGAGATATCGTTCGAAAGGCATACCTGTGTAATGACAATGAGCTGAAGAACGAAATGCGCGTGATGGATGTGAGCGCCGCATTATGCACGGAACGGCGTGATTGGAATGAATGGATTCCTTGACCCCCTCTCTCGACCTGTCAACTGAAGAAATGATACTTATTGTACCGAGCCTCGCTTTAGCATTGTGACGCAGGTGACATGAGGTCCCCATCCTCACGTCTAGAAAAGCGCGCACTAGTAGA
The DNA here is from genome assembly GCA_000934395.1 of Fistulina hepatica ATCC 64428. NCBI lineage: Eukaryota > Fungi > Basidiomycota > Agaricomycetes > Agaricales > Fistulinaceae > Fistulina > Fistulina hepatica. The sequence continues at coordinate 162,139 of KN881914.1, forward strand.
ACGCTCAGAGTGCTATCAACCTGCGAAAAAATCGGCCGGTGCCACACGACTATAGTCTGTCGGAACATCCCGTGATATAAACACCATTCCAACTGCGCGCGCTCACAGCAAAAACACACGTGTAGACTGATAGCAAGCTGCACCACCATGGTCGCACAGAACGTCACACAGAAAGCGGGCAATACCATTCTATTTCCTTACTTACCGGATTGAGAGATTGAGGGGGGGGGGGGGGGTGGGTCGACGGATAAATCCGTTCAAAGATGTGGGAATAAAGCTCACCTGATTCTCAAGTGACCGGGAACGCCGAACGTTAAAGAAATGCGGTAAAAGCGGTCAACGAGTGCGAGATAGCTCCCAAGCCTCCGTGGACAAAATGGACAGCCCAAAATGGCACGGTCCAGATGCTTGCACTCGGAAAATGATATCCACAGGCAGTAGACACTTGGATCGCAGACGCCGACTAGAGTTTAGGGTCGAGCTCGTGCTTCGGGGGTTAGGACCGGTCAGATTCAGCCTAGCAGAGTCAAAAGTATTTGTGGCCGAGCTCAGCGAGACTTGACACCCAGCGAGCACGGGAAAGCGGTGTGGACCGCAAAAGCATCGATATCTGGGAGGAGGTCGGGGTAGAAGGCAACTTGAAGCAGTATGTCTTTGCCTTACGTAAGCCGCTACGACGGAGATAGTGGTGCGGTGTTTACATGTTGCAATCGCGCAAATAGATCTGCTGCAGCACTGCTCGCTTTTCGTCTTCGCCCAACAGCATCGAGGTGTGTTCAAAACTGGGAAAACAACAGCGCACATATGTAGGATCTAGACGGCAAGACGCGGGGTCTTCCAATTTGTAATTTTCGCGATCTCAGTCAACCATCACGCGCATTCAATAACAGCGGAAGACCGTCCTCGCCTCGCGGTCGAGCAGCGCACAATATTATTGTTTGTATGTTATGACGAATTTCGTGGTATGTATCCTTTCGGAACTCTTCCAATGGCACCACTGCGATCGCAGGCCGAGCACGAAGAGACATGACTGATAACAGAGACGGTCTATGGAGAAGACAAATGTTGACGTTGAATGCTTAGTTCATCTCAATATGGCAATTTTTGATTGCTATGAGATGTTTTCTTAGGTACTTGACCTATCCTCATCTCGAGTTGACCTCGAGATTGTACAACAGACTAGTTCCCGTTCATCTACGTACCTCACGCTCTTTTTATTTCACGATGTCGCAGGCGAATCTTCTCCACTCCTCTTCTCTTCCAGACCTCGAGGGAAAGTTCATCGACAAGGGCCGACTTCTTCTCATGTCCAGTCTTGGCTGCGGCACTTATGGCAATGTTTACCGAGCCGTTCTTGTCGATTCACCCAAGGATCAGCCCAGGTTTTATGCCGTAAAATGTCAAAAACGTGCATCGCAAGGCACTTCCCGCGACGTCTTCCAGCGCCGCGAGATACAGTTGCATCAGAAGGTGAATAGTGCAAACGTCTTGCCTCACCTTCTTGCTCATCTACAAAGGTCGGAAACCATCCCAATATCGTCAGTTTCCACAAGGCGATATACACCGAGCGTCACATCTTCTGTGTTCTTGACGTCTGTGAGGGTGTCGACTTATTCCGAGCGATCGAAGAGAAGCGGTTCGTGAACAATACAGCGTTGATCAAAGTTAGTATCGCGTTCGGTATGAAGTATGGTGTCTTACTGTTTCAAAGAACGCCTTTATGCAGATTTCAGGTGCTGTGCAGTATTGCCACGACTCTGGTATTTACCATCGCGACATCAAGCCAGAAAACATCCTGGTATCTGAAGATAACCGAAGCTTGTTGCTCACTGACTTTGGCCTTTCAACACGGGACAGGCACTCGACACAAATCGGATGTGGGAGCAAGTTCTACATGAGCCCAGGTAAAATTTTTTTGCCGTGTTTCTCGTCTGGGCTATCCTCAGAGAACTACAGAATGCGTTGGATCTCGGGACTTCCGTATACCACGTTTCGACAACCTTCTGAACGACATATGGTCTCTTGGAATAGTGCTTACGACGCTGATAACACGGCGACTGCCTTGGCTTTGCGCTACTCTTACCGACGAGCACTTCAGTGCGTACCTGTCCGAGCCCGATTTCCTTCTCGACGCACTTCCTATATCAGCTCGCACTAATAACATCTTGCGCTGCGTCCTGCATCCGAACCCTTCCCACCGAATGACTCTGAATGCTTTCCGCCGCGCTGTCAGTAACACCGACGACTTCTACGTCGCTATATCCGGACCGGCGCCGACTCTGGCGCTTCCTGCCGGTATCTCGACTTTCTCCGGTGGCAGCTTGTTTCGAGAGCGCATGCTCTCAGAAGTTCTTGCCGACGCTGTGACCATTTCACTCTCAGGCTCAGCGCGTTCGAAGACGTCGTCGCCCGCTCCCGTCACCCCCGACACTCATGCTGCTGTAGTGGACTTATCTGTCCCTGACATTGAAACTCGTTTCGGTGAAGGTGTTGGCATCGTGGGCAAGGTTGGTTCATTGCTTTCCCAGGCGAAGTCGGCAAACCGCAAGCACGTTGCTGCAAAGCTGCCTTCCAGTATCCCCCGGGCCTTGCAGGGAATCGGTCGCCCATCTGTGCTTTCTGGTTCTGCAACGCCACGTCGTGCTTCGGACATCACCACGACGCGTCGGCCGCTTGGGTCTTCTGGCCCGCGGCGGTCGTCCGATACGGCGCCACTACGCAGGTCAAACGTTCGGAATTTTTTCCCTGCAAAACGACCTAAAGATGGTCTGTCTCCTCTGTCCCATGGTTCTCACATCCCGAGGAGTGGTATCCCACACAGAAGGGAGTACGGACCCTCTGGGTCGACGACTCCACCCTTTTCACAACGAACTCAGATTCGCAAAATTCATCAAGTCAACAAAAAATTGCTCTGATTGGCGGCTTCAGTCTTCCTATACGCTATTCCGGTTAATCTCTGTGCCTCGGGCTCCCGACGACTCTGGCTAAGCCTTACTTTTCTGGGCTGCTTGGCTCTCTTGACGAGTCGTTTACTGGGCTTGAAGGGACGTGGCTTTCCTACCTATCTTTTGCTTGTTCACGGCTGGCCGGCAATGCTCAAATGAAGCTTTGATAGAAGAATTGGTGCATATCGTAGCCTGGACGCAGCACTTCGTTATGATACACTGGTACAATACCTACTTAAAACTAGAAAAGATAGAAAGGACGACGGGTGGATGAGATTTTATGTGTGTACTAGATTCAAATATCATATTCAGAGAGAAAATGTTCAAAACCGGAAATGGCAAAAGAATACATGTAAGTAAGGAAGCATGATACAAATTTTTAGTTAGATATTCAGCACCGTCTTCACGTCCAGCAGATTGTTGAATACGCAGAGGACAAGCGCCCCAGCATATCGCGCGACACTGCATATTCAATTTTGCATTCATGCCGCAGAGATCATATTCTCAGGAATGCTGGATGAGATCTGTGCCTTCAACGTCCCAAGTCAGTTTCACGCAATCGGAATAGCGTATGCCAACGAAGTGAACGTACCTCGCCCATGTCCAGGTCAGCCAGTTCCTCCTGACGACGTGCTTTGACTCGCTCAATGATTCCGCGCAGACGAGCAATGAGTTGCGCATCTGTCGCCTTGTCCTCGCGCAACTGCAGCTCCACGGCGTGCAACTCGTCATTCTGGTCCTCAGCCATCTTCATTTGTTCAGTAGCCATCCCCAGCTCCTCTTCCAGCCGTGCAACGTCCGCCGTCTTTTGCATGAGCGCCGCCTCCTTGTTCGAGAGTTGCGCCGACATCGCTGCGCGTTCCGCAACAGCAGACGCGAGGGCAGACGAGCGCGCCGAAAGGTCTTGCTCGAGGGTCTTGATTCGCTCTTTGCGGCGGTTGGATTCCCCACGGAGAGATGTTAGTGCCGTCTCTGCGACATCTTTGGCACGGGCGAGCTCCGCGATGCGAGCGGTGTGCTCTACAACTGACGACTCGAGTGAACGGCGCGCCGCCCGAGCTTCACCGAGGGCCTTGTTGAGGCGGTCTGTCTCCAATCCAAGGCGCTCGACCTCACCGCGTGCAGCAGCGATGTCTTGCTCATTTGCCCTGATGACAGCATCCTTCTGCGTCAAAACACCGCGTAGAGATACAGCCTCCTGTTCGTGCGCCAATTGCGCTTGATCGATTAGCACCTGCAGCTCAGCCTCGCGCGCAATCTTCTCAGATGCCGTGTGATCCAGTTCCGCTCTGAGGCCGATAATCGTCCGCTCATGCATGGCAACGTTTGCTGTCGAGCTTTGGGCCCGCTCCTGGACTGTTTCCAACGTCGCCTGCACACTTGCGAGATCGCGTGAAAGCGCGTCCTTGTCCGAAGAAACACCTGCCAGCTCCCCCTGTTTGGCCTGCAAAGCTGCGCGGATGGCATCTCGATCCCGCTCTAGGACAGAAACAGCCTTTTCGAGGCGCGCCACGTCCCGGGTCAGGTCATCGGTCTGTCGATCTCTCGCAATTATCTGCCCTTGGAGACGAGCACACGTGCTCTGCCGTTCCGCCAGAGTATCTTTCAACCTGTTGACTTCGGCCTCGTACGTCTGCATGGCGATGGTGCACCCATCAATGCGACCATTGAGAGATGTAATCTCGACAGCCTTCGTTGCGAGCTCAGCCGTCTTCGACTCAAGCTCGGCTTGCTTTTCTGCCAGTGCATTCGCCGTTTGCGAAAGCTGCACGTCCTTCTCAGCAAGCGATGCGTCCTTGAGCATGACTTCCTGTGAGACAGCTGCTTTCTCTTGCGCCAACTGTTCCGCTGTCTGCTTCAGAGCGGTGATCTGGTATTGAAGTTGGCCCAGCTCGGTCCGGCGTTCCTTGAGCTGCTTCGTGAGTGAATCAATCTGCGCGGCTGCTCCTGCCGTGCGCTGCTGAGCCGCCATGCGCAGGGCTGTGTTGAGCTGGAAGTCGGCTGCCGCTGCAGAGCGCCTGGCCATCCTGGGACCCGTGGGAGAAGATTGTGGTGTTGCGAGACCCATGCGGGAGTCGTCGGCGTCGGCAGACATATATATGTCCTGATCATCATCGTCATGATGCAGAGTATCCGTGTCGAATTCGCTGGGAGCCGGTGTTGGCTGCTTGCTGATGTGCGAAATCAATGTCCCAGATGCGGTGCGCACCACACCGACGGGATCGCGAGCACGAATGGAGCTGATAGAGCCGTGATCAACATTCTGAGGTGTCGCAGCAAAGCTTCGTGTGGGTCAGCGAGCGCTCATGCTTGAGAATAGTTGTAACACTCACACGTCTGCTTGAAATGGTGATTGTTCCGTGAATGCGCTAACACCCCTGCCATTATTGTCTGCAGGGGCGAAGAAAGTATCGTGTTGTGTCTGTTGCTGCTGCTGCAAGTCGACGTCCTCGTCTTCAGAGAGCTCCGTGAGTGGAGACTCCTCTCTGACAACCTTCTGAGTCTTCTGTGACTTTCGGAGTTCTTCAATAAGCTGAAATTTTGTAAGACGCTGTAAGTCGTCTCCGCGGCCACCCATCGTCGTCCTGCGACGCTTCCTGGCAGGAGTCTTGTCCTTAACGCTACTGTTAACTTGGACTCCGGCGACAGATCCCATGGATGTGCGCCGAGCGCGCCTGGTATTGAGACTTGCAACGGCCTTCCACACACTGATATCCTTCATCGGGGATGCATCAGCGGGGATACCGAACGATTTGCGCGCTTCGCCGATACTGATCGAACGTTGTGAACACATGTACAGCACGCACAGGCAGTGGCTTACGCTTTCTTGCCAGTCGTGGTCAACGACACGGTGCCCGCTTCGTTAGAAGTCAGCAACCCTTCCTCAGTCTATAACGGTGAGCTTGGCGGGTGGGGGCACGGTCATCAGAGATATGCGCACCAGTTTCTCAATCGCTTTCATTGTCCAAGAGGCCCATCGTGGGCCCAACACGTCACTGGTCTCCTCCGCAGTCTTTCGAACTGTACCATGGCATCAGAGAACTGTAGAGAGAAAAGCTTGCGGCGCAGGTAAGGAAAGTGCATACTCTGGGCTCTGAGGGAAGCTAGGTGAATGTCCCGTTTCCTGTGTTCACGTTGGATAATAGAGGCGGCGCGCAGAACACCTGTGGCATGTTAGCTTGTCGAACACAAGGCCGAATCACTGGACAAAAGGAACGCACGCTCTTTGTACGTTGGTTTCGTCGCAACCATGACCGGAGAAACCACACAACAATGTGAAGATGAGGAAAAGTGGAAAGTGGCTCCGAAGGTAATGGTCGTCAGCGGTGAGTAATTTGCGGAGCCGGCGCTTCAAATAGCACTCAGGGGTGACCGGTACCGCGCCCAATTAGATAAGATTCAGAGCCACGATCATGTGATGACAATTCCTAATTTGTAATTCAACACGAGGCGCCCTGTCTTTGCAACCTCTGGCTTGATTCTTCACTTCATCTTGTATTCTCATCTCGTTTCTTGTTGCCTGCCGAATCGTGCCCGAATTGGTACTCTTTGCACTCTACTTTATTTCATGACCGCTGCCTTCAGTGGTCATCTCATCGACCAATTCGAATTTGCCCAATATCAAGCAAGAATGGGTCCCTTTGGTCAACCCACGCCAGACGCGTCGAACATTCGCACTGCTGGACGCATTGACTTCGATACAAGCATGCACGGAAACCAGTCTACATCCTCAGACTCGTCATTCATGTATCTCTCAGCCGCCACTGCAGACAAGCTAAATGAATTGCAGAACAAGCTGCAGATGAAACTTGGCCCTGAATTTATCTCACAGCGCCCGGGGCCAGCGGGAGGGCCCAAACTGACATATGTTGAAGGCTGGAAAATAATAAACATTGCCAATGAAGTGTTTGGTTTCAACGGCTGGAGCACCAGCATAACCAGCCTTACTACGGACTACATCGATTTCAACCAAGAGACCCGGCGATACAACGTCGGAGTTACTGCTATCATCAAGGTCACTCTTCGAGATGGTGTTTTTCATGAAGATGTAGGCTACGGGATTCTTGAAAACGCTAAGAGCAAGGGCGCCGCACTTGACAAGGTCAGAGTTCAGCTCATTATACCTACGGACCTTCACCGGTCTATCGCAGTGCAAGAAAGAGGCCGTTACAGATGGTGTCAAAAGAGCACTTAGAAGTTTCGGGAATCTGTTCGTGGTTTCTCATACACTCGTCGCGATTGTTAGTTCTGACATTCGTGCACGTAGATGTGGGAATTGTCTCTATGATAAGGTGTGCAAGTTGCGCTCCACCTTCCCTCCGTCTCAGTCTGACGTTTTCTAGTCCTACACGCAGGATATCATCAAGATGAAAGCACCCCAAGTGTGTAATAGTTCCCAATGCTTACATGGTCTTGGGTTTACTGTCTTTGGTGCAGGCGAAGTTCGACAAGAGTACACTTTACAGGCGCCCAGAGTTTGACGAATCCAGGACATCAAATGCTGCCTCCAGCGTGGGGCCGACGACATTTAAGTCAGAGCCTTTGCCACACCACTCGGCTCCAATACCTGCTGCTACCAACGCTGGCATGTCGCACGCCGCAAATCTCAGTGCTTCATCGACGACAAACTCCGGTCGTCCAAATGTCAAGACCGAACTGGTCCCAGGCCCAAATGCCGCCAAGCCAACAAACGCAGTTTCGACGGCTCCCTCGTCCAATTCTGGACGCCCTACCGTTTCGTTTGCCTCTGCACCTACATTGCATGCTAATATAACAACGACCATGCCTCTGTCGCCGCCGCCACCGCCACCAGAGGACCGTGATGACGAGTTCGCAGAATTCGATGACGATGCCGAGCTGATCGCGGCCTTGAACGAGGCAGAAGCGGACGAGGGACGACCTATCAATCCGGATGAGGGTGCCAGTCTTGCAATGGAAGTCACTCCCAGTCATTCGGCACAATCTGGCTCAGCGCCACTGCCTCAACTTGCAGTTAAGGACGAAGTAAAGCCGCATTTGCTACAGCAGCAAGGTCCGATGGTCAGGCGAACAACGGTGGCCCATGGTCCAACATCGACGTCCACGCCCATAGCGCAGCAGCAGCCGCCACACCGGCGCCACTCTGCTCAATCCACTGAAGCGCGATCTTCCCGGATGTCCCTTATTGCCAACGCCTTAACCGAAAAGAACAATGAGGTCCATTCCGTGCAATCCAATAGCAGAAGCGCCACTCCCATGGTACCGCTTGGAAGCTTTAACTTTCCGGTCAATGTGCGTATTCTTCGACCAAAGACTGGTGGTTGTCTATCTTGTTTCTGATTGGCTTCGTTTGCGATTGTAGAGTGGCACAAACGGATCCAAACGCACTGCCGACGTCATGAATGGTCATGGAAACGAGTGAGGGAGAATTTCTTGTCTTTCTTTTTCTTGAGCTGTGTGCGGTACTCACGATGCTTGAAGGGTTCAACATCGACCGCCTGCAGTCGGCATGGGCCTGCAGCAGCAGCAGAACCGCGCGTATAGGCAACCTCTGGCCGTGCTTTCTGTTAGCGATGGTGGTGATTTGAAGAGGCAGAGAAGATGACCTATTGAACGTTTGATTCTTGGTTCTGGTTACGATTGCTAGCACTGGCACAACGTTTTCCAAACAATCATGCTACGGCACACGAATTTCACCTAGTGTAGCATCTATTCATTAGACACGGCACCTCATATGTAGTATTTTCCATCGCATCGTCATTGTAAACGCATTTGTGCATCGGTAGAATATGGCATTGGACCTACGGCTGGTGGTAAGGGTCTCAAAGGCTGTAGCATTTAGCGACCACCATCACATGACCGCGTCTTTTTTTATTTGACTCTTATATTTCTGAAGCGCTGGAGGTAAGACTATGTACCAAGGCGCGCTGCCCATGTGGGATGTACAGAAATCGAACCTTTGCTATGGGTCTCTATGTGTGAAGCGTCAATGTACGTTTTTTCCCTCAACTGAGGGGTCACATGACCGCGTCACGGTGTCTTGAGTTGTTGTGGCCGTTGTTGTTGGATCATTTCATTTCAACGTTGGTTTCTCGCCTCAAATTTTCTTCTCTTCAAATGATGTTTGCAGCGTCTCTATGGACTTTGGTTTTTGCATTAATTGCAGCTGTCCTGTACTTCCCGGCGTCCCTAGAGCCAGTCACCTTCGGTCCTAGAACGCTACTAGTTGTCGCACACCCAGACGATGAATGCATGTTCTTCGCTCCCACTGTCTTGAGCTTGACGAATAGAGGAGCAGAGGTTCATGTAATTAGTCTTTCTGTTGGAAACGCCAATGGCCTAGGAAGTATTCGTGCCGCTGAGTTTGACGCGAGCCTCGACGTTTTGCAGGTGCCCAGTCATCGACGCCGAGCATTCGACCATCCGTAAGCCTTTTGGTAGATTTTGACATGAGTTTTATGTGTCTTCATATATCATCAGCAATCTTCAGGACAATATTACCGATACATGGGATGCAGCTACCATAGTTGAAGTCACTCGCCCGTACGTCACGGCGCATAATATAACGACGGTAAGCTGGGTATCATTTACTCTCTATTTAACTGAATTGCACCATAACATTTTGTCATAGATCCTCACTTTCGACCGACGAGGAGTATCCAGCCATCCCAATCACAAATCGCTTTCTCATGGCCTCAAGTATATGGTTGAGACCTCTGCTCTAGATGTAGCACGACCGCGTCTCTATTCTTTAATCAGCGTGCCACTGGGCATAAAGTACCTCAGTATCCTGGCCCCGCTGCAAGCTCATCTTGACATCTATATGAGCAGTCTGATGGGAGGCAGTTCCCCGCCAAACGCGAGGATGCCCTTGGTTTTCGTCTCGGATGTCACTCGATATCTGACTGCGCTGAGGGCCATGCGACAGCATGCTAGCCAACTGGTGTGGTTCCGGTGGCTGTTTGTTCTATTCTCCCGCTACATGTGGGTAAACGAATGGGTCGAGCTTTCCGCCGCGGTGTGATGGATCACAAGGTGTGTCTTCCCAAATGCTGGATGGTCGCCACCTCGCCTTTTGAACCCTCTCCATGCTTTTCATTCGTTCTGGCCAATGTTATAGGCATTCACAGATGATTCATGATGTTTATTGTCAGATGCCATGGAAGATGCGAACGGCCCGCTTTGCAGCAAATAACTTGTATATGGTTATATGTATGGTCTTGCGCTCGAGGCTAGAAGTTTATGTGGAATGCTACTGTCTCGTCCCCGACTGACATCGTAGTTGAATGCAGTGGACCATGGAACTTTGGATACCTTTCGCAGCAATCGATTGAGTAGCAGGGATCATCGTGATCGTGGTCATTATAGCAGATCCATGTCGCGTGCAACAGCTTCATCGGTAAACTGCGGACCGTCGCGATCACGATTCACGACAACCGCGTTGTTGGCGAAGTCAAGTGCACCCGCTGGAGTGCCTCGCGTTTCCATGGATCTTTCCAGTGCTCGGTGTCGAAACGGATGTAGGGCAGGCTAGACACCGAGATCGACTTGAAAACTTGTCTTTTCTCACTGTCTTTCCTCCGTGTCTCTGCCCTGTCTTTCGTTTCGATTTTGTCGCCTTCCTTCAGTCTGTGACCGCGAAATTATCATGATTTCCTTTTACCTACTCTTGTACCTTTCCTTTCTCTCACTTTTTGGCGTTAGCCGGGCGCTGGACTACATCGGGGCCGACTTCTCTTCCTTAATCGACCTCGAGAACGATGGCACGACGTACACTTTCGACGGCACCGAGTCTGCATTTGAGACCATCCTTGCTGAGAACGGCGCAAACCTCGCGCGCATTCGTATCTGGACCAGCGACGAGTATACCGAGTACAGCTTAGACTACGGCCTTGCCCTTGCCAAGCGCGCAGTCGACGCGGGCATGGCGTTGTTGATTGATCTGCATTATAGCGATACATGTGTGTATTTCCAGGTGCTATTTATTGTTTCGTTGTTTCGATGATTTGCATGTGTAGGGGCCGATCCGAGCGATCAAGCCATTCCCAGCGGGTGGAGTGACAGTCTTGATAGTCTCAACACAGAAATTTACAATTACACCATGGAGGTTGTCGCTGCGTTTTCCGCTCAGGGAACTCCCATTGACTATCTTCAGGTATGGACGCTGTCAGTCTCGATTTCTTTCCATGTCTGAGTGTTTTTCGTCCTGCGTAGGTCGGGAATGAGATCAACAGTGGCATACTGTTCCCAACCGGAGAGATCTCTGTGAACGGTTACGACCCCCTCTCGCAGTTGCTCAACTCGGCGGTGAGTGGGGCACATACTGCGGACTCCAGCGTGAAGATCGTGGTTCACCTTGCCAACGGATGGGATGGCTCGGCAATGTTGTCGTTCTACGAGCAGATCTTCATTTCCGGCGCGTTCGAAGAGGACGATCTCGATGTCATGGGTTTCTCGTTCTATCCTTTCTACGGTGACGACGCGACATTGGACGCGCTGGAGAGCAGTTTGTCGGAGCTGGTCTCGACGTATGGCAAGGTATTGCCCCATTGCATAGCTCAGTAAATGCGTGGGTTGACGTTGTCGTATAGGACATCATGGTTGTGGAGACCGACTGGCCGATTTCGTGCAGCGGAGTGACTCTCAGCGATACCTCTATTCCAATCTCTGCAGCAGGGTAAGTTGCAAGGTGCCTTTTCTGCTCTATTAGTGCTGTTGACGTCTCTTAGGCAGGTAGAGTGGATGTCCGATATTCAGAGCATATTGGAGGGTCTTGATGACAGCCATGGCATTGGGTGAGCTCATTGTTCCTGTCTCGCATGATTCGTATCTCGAACTAGTGAAGACTCTCATACTGGGAGCCCGGTTGGATTGGCAACGACGACCTTGGCAGCTCTTGTGCGGTATGTAGTTGCTTAATATCAGTTTCTCCAAAAATTGATGGAGACGCCATGACTTCAGGACAATTTAATCGTCGATGACGATGGATCTGTGCTATCCTCGGTTTCTATGTTTAGTGGCTCATCGTAAGGTGGATTTTGACTTCGGGGTTTTTTTGGCTGTTTTCTTGTTGGATCTTCTTAGTTAGGCTGGTGTTCGAGGGTAGGGTCTTAGCAGGATCGCATTTCCTTTTGGGCCCGAAAACATATCTATTTCAAGTGATGAGCGCCTGCAAGCGCAGAACTCCCTTCAACGGTGTGCAGGGTGAGATGAAAACCAGCCTGTCTGCTGACAGGTCCTGGAAACCTTGCCACTGCAACTCAAAGAGAATGTACATACAAAGAACGCAAAATTTAATATGATGAAAAGACAGAAGGGAAGTGGCATGACCAGAAGCAAAATGTTTAATGTGGGGTGAGTGGGCATGGGTAAAAAAAGGTGGCTGTTATGATTGAATGATGAGGTCAGAACGCTGTGAACGATATGAACAAAGAAAGAAAAAAAATGTAACTACAAGATACATATACATAAATAAATATGTACTACGTAATGTGGCGTGGGTGGGAATGATGACAGGATGTGGTAGCTCTTGCAGGGATGTCGAGAATTCGCGAAAAGGAGGTAGCTCCAGAGAATAGTCGTAACATCGGCTCGAAGATGAAAGACAAAACGAGCAATGACTGGCGTCTCGCTGATGTCAAGGCAAACCAATTAGACTCATGTAATCATAGAATACGATTATGTAGATATATTCCTTCAGGTCCAACTTGACAGTATCGGATTCGAATTTTGGACTCTACCCGCGATAGTAGTTCCATTGTGATATAAGTACATTACTTCAACTATCTACCAGTCCGAGCCCTCTTACACAACGACGTACTTCATACAAACATCTGAACAGACATTGTCGAATAGGCATCCCGGCTCTGACCGATCCTCAAAGGGCAGCAGACGATTCGGTCAAAAAATAGGTGACGCCCACTAATTGAAGCCCGTACTTCTTCGCGAATTCTGTCGCATTCCACTTCCGCCGTTGCTCTAGCGTATCGCCATATTCGGCAGCGCCAACGGAAATGGTGAAACTTGATTCCGGCTCCCGGAAAAGGAAGAAAGCTATACACACAGAATCGTCAGTTACGGACTCGAATCAGCATTTGTTTGCGCATGAATGACGAAAAAATTCTCAGAACAAGTTTGACATACCGTAGCGATGAAGACCGCTTCCTGGGGGTGGCTTAGGTGCACGGTATGGTGTAGTAGCGGGCTTTGTTCTTATTGCATACGGTTTCCCAGGTTTGAGGCCTGTGATCTAAAGGGTTATACCTAGTGAGACTCATCTGTTGATTCGATTAGTCGATTAAACATACGACCCAGTGTCTCCACGATCGGAACTTAGGATCGGCACGCGAAGGAGCGTCGGGATCGAGCATCGCAAGCGTGTACAGGGCGTTTCCACTATCGTTCGCAAACGTGATAGATATTTGCGGCTCATCTGCTGTTAGCGCGAGCTGCACAACCTGTCCAGGCGCAAATGATAGTCGTGGGTACACAATCGAGAAAGTTACATCCTCAGAAGGTACGAAGGACTCTGGCAGAAGAGTCGGGATGAGTTCGTCCCGCTTGAGAAGGTCAATGACTTCAGTCATGTTGCAGTTATCGTAAAAGCAGGGACTAGCAACACAACGTAGGTGAATGCAGAACCTTTATATATGATGAGCTTCACCTAGACCACCAAACAAAGGTTCGCTCTACGGACCGTCGGAACTTGGATCCCGGGTCCCCAGTGCGATCGGCCCATGACTCTTTCTTCAACTTGGGGAGTATCTTTGCATTGGAATCGAGCAGTAAGAGCTATGCATTGTCGTCGGGATTAACAATGGTACATATAGAGTCACATAAGTAAAAGGAAATTTCACTGGCAGAGGATGGATTCCGACGAAACAGAGAGTAGCGACATTCAAGAACGAAACCAAGACGCTTCAAAAGCCATGGCCAGGAAAACTGTTCATAGAATGAGGATCTTCTCAATCGCTGGCCGATATTCAAGCTTCAAAGTGCAGGGCCGCAATGAACGTAGAAGGTCAAAAATACCAAGTCGAGCAGCAACATCACGAATAAAGCAGCGACATGAGTCAGCATGAGTCACAAGCCTGACAAGTGAAAATGGAATACATATTCGATCACGTGATTCTTATGTTGATTTAGTCACGTGCACATTGCCTATATAAGAACCGTGTCGCGTTGCCTGTTGAGTTGCATCACATCTTGTTTCCGACTATCACCTGTTCCCGGGCTCTGTTCCACTTCGAATCGGGTATTATTGCTTGAGTACTCAGCTTATACATTACAACATGGTATGTATTGACGTTGGATGCCATGTCGAGCCGTGCTGACATCTCCCTTGTAGAGCGGCAAAGGTACGCAAGCCTTGCGAACCTCTACAGCTTATGACGGACATGTGGCCTGACGTTATCTTTGGTATCCAGGAAAATCTGGCAAATCGGCTGGTGGCAAAGCTGGTGGTGCTGAGGGCAAATCGCAGTCGCGCAGCTCGAAAGCTGGTAGGTTTCTGTCTGTTTGGTGTAATTCCTATCTAGGCCCAGTACATGCACTATGCATCTTAACCGTGAGTCGACACTGATAATTTATGTTGCTAGGTCTCCAATTCCCTGTCGGTCGTGTTCATCGTCTGTTGAAGAAGGGCAATTACGCCCAGCGTGTCGGTGCCGGCGCGCCAGGTACTTTTTTTCCCTTGGCAGCTTTTCCGGTGTTAATGTGTCGACAGTCTATCTCGCCGCCGTCCTTGAATATCTCGGTCAGTCTGTCATCACATGCTCGACCTCGCACTCTCTGATACGTTCTCTAGCCGCTGAAATCCTCGAGCTTGCTGGCAATGCAGCGCGCGACAATAAGAAGCAACGTATCGTTCCGCGGCACTTGCAGCTAGCCATCCGGAACGATGAGGAGCTGAATAAGCTCCTTGGTGACGTTGTTATCTCTCAGGGTGGTGTTGTGCCACATATTCAAGCCGAGCTCTTGCCGTCGAAGTCTGGGTGGGTAGAACTTGCTTTATCCGATTGGGTGTGAGACTTATATTTGCTTTCAGTAAGTCCAAGAAGGATATCGAAGAATAAACGCTTCGCGTTGCCCCTGTTGGTTGTGTATATGTTTATTTTCTATGTTTGGATATACGACAGTACGCCTACATTGTATCACTTAACGTTCTGTAGTACTGATTGTATGATGTGCCTGTTTTGAGTTTTTTTGTGTTGAGGGTTCCGGCTATATTAGAGTACGAGCTGCAGGTTTATGATGAGGTAGTTCAGCTGCCGTGGGTTGTCTTATGCACCGCCATATAATAGTTTCAGTGCTTTGAATAACTTCATAAGGATGGAGTAGCCCACGATGAGCCAAAATCTTGACGCGTTACACACAGTTCTTGCCCTGCATGCTGAAGCAAGGGACTGCCCTGCATTTCTGCTACGAACGATCAAGAGATCTCAGACTTGCAGAAAAGTGTTTCACACGAGCTATCTGAACGTACTCGCAGAACAAGGTATCAAATGGGCTAAGAATACTTAGGTGTATTTGTTAGGTCAAGTTATGTAGTACTACATACCTACTTATAGTATAACTTATAGAGAAACTCGAAGAGGCGCGGCTTTGCGTTCGGTTATCAATCGGTAGGATTAACAGTGAGTTCGAGATCTTATGTAGAACATTGTTTAACAGAAATTACAATCTCCAAGACTTGGAGAGGATGATGGCAAGAAATATGCCTTTACCATGGGTTCAGTGGAAGGCATGTACGTAGGAGTGGCGAGCTTTGACAAGTAAACAACTTACCATGCTTACAATGATCAACATTCAGAACAACGGCGCATGCGCACGCATGACGAACACCGTGCATATGCAAGTATCAAGCGGTCTCGATGCGTTAGCACCAAATGTGCGGACAACCAGGCCCAGAAGAAAAGTAGCAACGCCCAGCCGAAGGAGGACCAGGGCTTCTCCGCCAGAAGAGGATCGCATAGCTAATTAGCTAGAAATAGTAAGTTGAGGATGTTGACGCAAGACTTGGAGAAAGCATCGCAAAAATGGTACAGCTTCCCAAGGGATTAATCGATTAACGTTTAACGTTTAGTAGCGTGGAAAACTTTCGAGCAAAGATTTGAACGAGGTGGAACTCTACGGGCCTCCGAGAGCGAACTGCTAATCGATTAGGGTGGCAAAGCCAATGTCTAGACCGACGGTCGAAGCAGAACCGTTCAACTTGAAGTCAGCGACAAGCCAGCGTTCGTGAGGAACGCACGAGTGCTCGTAGCCTATGGAGGAACACGAGGAGCCTGGAGCCATGGAATTGGTGCATGAACGTAAAAGCGGAACTCGGCTTGCAGGACCGGCATCTGATTGCGTTGAATGATTTCCTATTCTGGCGAAGAGTCTTGAAAACCAGATAGTGGCGAAATGCTTATTTAAAAGTATTCCCTCTTCCTTAATCTCTTCATCACCTCCCCGTTTCTCTCATGGACTCCACCGAACAGGTTCGCGCGCAAATCCGTCAGCTTGAGGCGGTTAACATCGCCAACGACGTCCCCCTGTCCGGCCGAGTCATCCATGCTTGCCACTACCTCCCCATCGCCTCCGCACTCAAGACTTTCAACGCTGCGCCGCCCAGTCCCCCCGCGACGCCTCCAGTAAAGCCACTCGACGTGTTGACGGGCGACACTGCACCGAGCGAGTCTGTGCTCAATTTATGGGCACTCAGCGTGCGGTATGGCCACGCTGCCATGACGTCTGGTATTAAGTCGCTCGCCGCCACGCATGAACAGGTTATCGTGGGATGGACAGGCGATATCGTGTCGCCAGTAAACCCAAACGTCAATCTCCCTGTTGCTTCCATCAGCGAGGAGGCCAGGAGGGAACTCGACAAGGCCTTAGTAGAGTATACTGCCAGCGAGCTGCAGGAGGACTCTACTAAGAAGCCTACGCATTATGCGCCTGTATGGCTCGACGATAAGATCGCCCATGGACATTATGATGGCTACTGCAAGCAGAGTAAGCTCACCACGCTTCGTTGTCCCAGATCTTACGCTCATTCCCCGTTCAGCCCTGTGGCCGCTATTCCATTACTTGCTCTGGCAGGACGTAACTTCAGATCAGACATACACCTCAACGTCTACAGATTACGAAGCGTATAAGGCTGCAAATTTGGTTTTCGCACAAAAGATTGCATCGGTATACAAGTCTGGCGACCTCATATGGGTACATGATTACCACCTGCTCCTTGTTCCCCAGCTACTTCGTGAAATTCTGCGCACGCGGGGTGAAGTGCACACGGACAGCATTATGATTGGTCTTTTTGTGCACACGCCTTTCCCCAGCAGCGAAGTTTATCGTTGCCTTCCCAGTACGTCGCTATTCCGCACAAAGGTTTCCGCTCACACGTGGTATAGGACGCAAGGAGATTCTCGACGGTATGCTTGGTGCCAGCCTGGTCTGTTTCCAGACGTACTCGTACGCACGACACTTCCTTTCATCTTGTGTGCGGGTGTGCGGCTATGAAACAACGACGTCTGCTCACGCTGCTCAAACTGTACTCTCCGAGGAGGACACCGAGTATGTATCTAACGGTACGGTTGGGGTTGATGTCCATGGACACGTCACCATCGTGGAACACTGCCCTGTCGGCATCGATGCGGAACGTGTCAAGAGAGATATGTGAATAAGTTTGTTCCATGCACTGTATCAAACTAACGCGTTGTCAGCTCTCGGCCTGGTATTCAGCCTAAGCTCCAAGCTTTGTTGACACTGTATGAGGGCAAAAAGATCATTGTGGGGCGCGACAAGCTTGACGTTGTGAAGGGTGTATTGCAGAAGGTAGTCGGACGGCATTATTATCTGGATATCTGGATGCATGCTGACTGCCGTACTTCAGCTTCGTGCCTTCCAACACTTGCTGGCCACCTACCCTGAGTGGGTTGGCAACGTTGTTATGATACAAGTTACATCGCCATCACTCACAGATTCACCCAAGCTCGAGCGACAGGTCAGCGAACTGGTGTCGCAGATCAATGGCGAGTATGGCAGCCTTGATTTCATCCCTGTGCACCACTAGTGAGTTGCCTTTGTGTTTCCAGTGCGCCTCAGTCTTTTTACGGTCTTCTGAGTAGTCATCAGACTCTCAAGAAGGATGAATTTTATGCACTGCTTTCCGTCGCAGATCTCGCGCTCATCACGCCGCTGCGCGACGGAATGAACACAACGTCTATGGAATTTGTAATTGCGCAGGAGCAGACAGGCAAGAATCCCAGTATCCTCAGCGAGTTTATGGGCATAAGCAGACATATGAATGACGCCCTACTCGTCAACCCTTGGGATCTCGGCGTGCGTCCCATTTTTTTTTGACCGTGTTCTATTGTGTACTGACCGGCGTGCCCGCTGTGTAGAATGTTGCATCCGCCATCAACCACGGCCTCTTGATGTCCAAGGTGGAAAAGGCCGAGCGACATGCGCGCCTCTATTCCAAGGTAATGACGCACACGTCACATACGTGGGCGTCGCTTCTGGTCAAGATGCTACTCGCGCAGATGAGCGGACAAGGAATGATGAAGCCGACGGAGACACCGTACATTGATCGCGCGCTGCTCACGGAGAAATACATCCACGCTGGGCATAGCAAGCGGCTCTTTCTGTTCGACTACGACGGTACGCTTGCGCCGATCGTCAAGACGCCGGCTGCGGCGATTCCCTCTCCAGAGGCTCTTCTCGCGCTCCAGCGCCTCTCGGCGGACCCAACGAACGTGGTGTACATAATTTCCGGGCGCGACGGTGCGTTCCTCGAGCAGCATCTCGGAAATCTTGCCGGCATTGGTTTCAGTGCGGAGCACGGCGGTTTCGTTCGTGAGCCGTACCAGAAGGAATGGGTGAATTTCACAGCCATGCTTGATATGAGTTGGATGAGTGAAGTCGAGGAGATATTCAAATACTATACTGAAGTATGCATCTCTTACCTTCGCGATTGTGAGATAGATTGACGAGTGTCTTTTGATAGCGTACGACCGGCAGCCTTGTTGAGATGAAGAAGAGTTCCATTACGTGGCACTTCCGCTCCAGCGATCCGGAATGGGGGTACGACATGGTCGCTCACATTTTTCTTCACCTACTCATTGACACCTGTTATTCAGCGAGTTCCAGTGCAGACAATGCCAGGACCTACTGGAGAACAACCTTGTAAACAAGCGTCCCATCGAGGTTCTTGTTGGCAAGAAGAATTTGGAAGTTCGCCCAATTGCTGTCAATAAGGTCAGTCCGTTATCCAGGTGAGACAATAACCCTTTTGGGGCTCACTCATAATATGCAGGGTGAAATCGTTAAACGTATATTATACATGAATCCTGACGCCGAATTCATTTTCTGCGCTGGCGATGACAAGGTAATGTCGCTAGCTCCTCGTGGTCGTGAAATTTGACTGAATCATTCCAGACCGATGAGGACATGTTCCGCGCATTGCTCATGCACTCGTCGGTGGCGCAGCCCGGCCAGCCGATCAAAATGGAGGCGCCTCTCAGCGTGACGCTCGTCGCACACAGTGGAAGCTCGTTCCCGCCGGTGGATTTGGCAATCCAGCCGGAGGCGATCTTTACGACGGCGGTTGGTCATAGCTCGAAGAAGACACTCGCAAGTTGGCATGTCACCACTCCGCAAGAAATCGTTGAGCACATGTTGACTCTCTGCGATACCATGGTGCCTGCGTCTCCTACCGAGAAGAGTGCGCTGTAGAGCTTTTATAACGACTTCAAGGGAACCAATAGATACACATACCATTTATCAGTGGGATATGGGTTCAACATCTCAGTCTTTTTTTTTTCATTTTTCGGATCTCCTCTAGAGTAGTGGATGGACTGCCGGAAATTCTCAAATGTAACTATAGAATAAAGATGTAGCATTGCTTATATCCGATCCGTATTTATTTAAGCACGAGGGTTGAAGATTGGACGTTGACTGGCGAAGTACTGTATCTATATTTCAATAAAGTCGTCGAGGTGTTACATATTTTCAAGCATTGCAAAATTCTGCTACTTACGGTGGATTGGAAAGCAGACGGCGCATGAATCCCGTGACCGCGTTTGTCGCTCCACTTATGGGTGAACCAAGCGTCAGCTCAGTCTCAGTGTGGCCGTGAGGCGCACATTCAACAAATTACAACATATCGCACTAATTTATCTCTCAAAAACTCGTTTTCACGACCGGCTCACGCAGCTGGAAAACGACACGAACATTGCACGCCAGAACGCCGTCGGACTTCAGAATATAAGCGGCGCTCTGAGTCGGAGTCGGAGTATACTTCTCTGGTAAGTCCGCTGCACACTCTATCAGCCACCCCCAGTAGCATGTTCACTCATCCGTTACTGGACTCTATCGATAACACCATGCAGAATCTATTTCGTTGTTGTTCGCAATGGCGACAGAGCAGCCTGCCATGGCCGACGTCGCATCCGTAGAACAGCATGCTGTCCCGACGTTCCAGTCATTGCCCCCCTTCTATTCGTATGCGCCACCTGACGCCAACGGTGCGCATTCAGACGGAAATGGCACTGCGGCACCGTACGTGATAATGCCAGCGCCGCCCCCCGGAATGGTGTATACGTATGCCCCTCAGCCGCCTATGCGTACGTTCCACATTCACCGCTTATATGTGCAGCGTTGACCTAGGCCTGTAGCACCCTCACAACCTAGGATGATTGCGCCGACGCGTCCCACAACGCCCCCGGTAGCGGCTCCAAAGGCGAAGCGCAAACAGGTCAAAATGGCTGTCAGTCTCATATACAGTTTCTAGTTTTGAGCATACGCTCATCTGAGTCGCATCTAGTGTACGAACTGCGCGGCTGCGTGTAAACGCTGTGACGATCAGCGGCCATGTCCACGGTGCATCAAGTACAACATGCAATCAACGTGTGTCGATGGCCAACGCAAGGTGCGCAAGAAGGGCATCAAGCGAGGTCCTTACAAACGGAAGAAGGATCCTTCGGACCCAGCTGTAATTGAGGCACTGTGTAAGAGCGTTTTCTTTTCGTTTGAGATGAAGATACCATCTAACACCGCTTACAGTAGCAGCGGCTTCGCAGGTTAACCCGCCATCTCCTGCTGAATGGCAGCACACACCTGTATCCGATGGTGGTTTCGGCCAGTTCTATTGTCCCCTCCCCAGTTATCCGCCTCCAGGTCAAGAAGAGAATTCTGGAATATCTGTGCATGGACAAGACTCGACAAATGCAAACACTCAGCCGACCGAGTCTACCTCGCCAACGTCATCCTCACTGCCAGCAACACCGACCCCGCAAGTAATGCCGTTTTACGGCGGTGTGTTCCCTTCGTTTCCTCAGTATCCGTTCGCGCCTGGGATGTATCCTATGCCTGCGGGCTTAGTATCCGTTCAGCCGCCAGGCAGCGCACCAACACATGGCAACAGTTTGCAAACCCCGCCGCACTCACAAGGCATCATGGTGCAGCCGCCTCCTGGTTTGCTGTTTCAAACGCCACAAGGTATGCTTATGGCGCCTCCTGGCATGATTTTGCAGACGCCTCAGGGTATGCTTCTGCCTCATCAACCAGCCATGTTGATGCAGGCGCAACGTGACACTCAGGGCACGGTAGTCGTTGCACCGGCGCCTTCTCAGTCTAGCACCGATTCAGGCCTATCTGATGGCGACGTACATAACGGTCCGGATGGCTCCACAGCGTCGCCGGACACAAGTGCAGAGCTAGAGGAAGGAAAGTCTAGCGAAGATACGGTGTCGCAGTCTGCTATAAAAGGGTCGAAGCCTGCGAGTCCGAATAGCATTGGCTGCGGCCTTGTCATTCCCGTCTCTCAGCCGACGTTTCCATACATATCTCTTCCCTCACCGGATTCGAGTGCGGTATATGGTACTCATTCGGACTCGGAATATCCCATGTCTGGGTCTAACGATGTTGTTGGTAGTCCCCATGAGCTCCATCAGGAGCATTCGTGAAGGTCGTGTTGCCTTTCTTTTTTCCCTAGTGCACTATTTGTGTTTCTTCCCACTGCATCGTATACCCTTTTATATCTGTATGTCGTATCTTCATTCGTATAATCGCAGAGGAATTTATCTCTATACAGCTGTCCCTCGTACGCCGAAACGGGTAGGTGCATGAGTCACTAAGTGATCCCATCATTTGGCGATCTGGTCAATATGGTCTGATTCCAGGAAACATTATGTAGACCTGCTGCACGGCGTCACGGCCTTTCCATTCCTTTATTCTTCCTCATTCGTTTTTTTTTTCACTACCTACCTACTGTGGGTATGTTGTTTGTGTGACTTATGCACCTGGGACGGCATACTGAATACTTAACAGTTCGTCATGACATCCACACAAGCCCAGGCTGACGGTCGTGTGGGCGGTCGCATCGAAAACTATACCAAGTTCTGGCAAAAGGACATGTCGAAGGAGGCATCGGTGGACACAGAGAATCGCGTCGACAGTTACACTGACGTTGTGAATGGGTACTATGACGGCGCCACGGAGCTCTACGAGTATGGCTGGGCACAGTCTTTCCACTTCTCTCGTTTCTATAAGGGTGAAGCGTTTGCCGCGTCCCTCGCACGGCATGAGCATTATCTCGCACTGCAGATGGGCCTGCGCCCGAAGATGCGTGTGCTTGATGTTGGATGCGGTGTTGGCGGCCCCGCGCGCGAGATTGCCCGCGTCACGGACGCCGAGGTTATTGGCCTCAACAATAATGATTTCCAGGCATGTGTCTCCTACGATGGAAGGTCATCATTTGGTTGTGTATGTCGCTGACCTGTCGAATGCGTAGATTGCTCGCGCTCGGAAGTACACCAAGGCGGCTGGTCTTGAGGGCCAGGTCAGCTTCGTCAAGGGTGACTTCATGAAGCTCGTGGAGCAGTTTGGCGAGAATTCCTTCGATGCAGGCATGTTTTTTTGTTTGTCTAACACTTGCTCTCTGTTGATATATGTTTTGTTTTTAGTGTATGCCATTGAAGCAACCGTCCACGCGCCTTCCTTTGAAGGTGTGTACGGCGAAATCTTCAAAATCCTCAAGCCTGGAGGCATTGTACGTCTTGACAGCTTCTTCTTCTCCTTCACGTTGTATAAACACTACTGTGCTTTCCAGTTCGGTGTGTATGAGTGGGTGATGACGGATGCCTGGGACCCCAACAATCCCGCACACAAGGAGCTTGCCCACGAGATCGAATTTGGCAACGGTATCCCTGAAATGCGACCCATTTCTGCATCGCGCAGTGCAATTAAGGCCGTAGGCTTTGATCTACTGCATGAAGAGGATCTCGCAGAGCGTCCAGACCCTGTTCCGTGGTATTACCCGCTGGAGGGCGACATCACGAAGGCACAGACCGCATGGGACTATCTGACCGTCTGGCGAATGAGCTGGAGCGGCATGCTTGTTACACATAACGTCGTGCGTTTGCTCGAGTTTTTCGGCTTCGTGCCAAAGGGCACACATGACGTTGGCGAGGCGCTGAAGGTTGCCGGTGCGTCGTTGGTCCGTGGTGGGCAGACAGGGGTATGTTACCTTCTTTTGTTTCTTTTTGTCGTGATGTTCAGGTTTATCTCCAGCTTTTCACTCCCATGTATTTGATGGTCGCCCGCAAGCCTGCTGTCGAGACCGACAACTGAGGGTGACACGATTATTTCATGCGTGCATAACATCTAATATACTTGGATATCTCAATAGATCTGACATTCATTCTGGGATCTTTGTTGAGCGTGCGTTGATGTTATTCTTAATGAGCTTTCGATTCACAATCGTCGCATTTTTTCGAACTTACAATGGGGACGTTCCGGGCAACGAGTGCTAATTCTGCTTTTTGAGATTTCAATATTCCCAACTCAAGACGTTGATATCGTTTGACGATGTTTACTTCGTCCAGTAGGGATGGTCTTAGACGAGCCCCGCTATCATATGCACTGGCGTAGGAAGCAGCGAGTACGTGTACGAACGAGCTCTAAATCCCTCAGCAAAAAAAAAATTCTAACCGATGCGGGAACATCAAGCAGCTTGGCTGCTCATCGCATTCCAAAAATGCTCCACAAAAAAAGGAAAGAATACGTGTATGGATGCAGGAGAGCCTTCAGAAACTTGATTTGATACAGGCAGAGACTAGGTGCACAACATGCTACCAACGTTGGTCTTGTACTTCAAGCAGATTCTATCAAATTCGTAACTTGTGGAGCACTCCCTTTATATAAATTTCTCTAATCTGCTGCCGCTCTTTACAACAGCGCATGACGAAATCCCTCCGCTAGGTACAAAAGCAAGTCCGTGATTCCGTAATCCGGTATAAATGAAAACAAGACATACATAGTACTAGTATGCATCGAGTGTCCGGTTTATATCCACACAATTGCAACACACTTCAGTGACTTCTGCCTTGCAGTGACAGTAGCATACACCATGAGTATAGAAGGGAAGGTCAGGCATCCTCGACCAATGAAATTGGGTCTAGTGACAACCGTGAGCGGCGGATCCGGCTGCGCTGCCTGCATAAAGGCTGTGCAACTACAGGCACGTTGGGGCTGGACGAGGATGAGGCGGGCTTTCCAGCAAGACAGAACATTCCACTGGTGTCACTTTATCATGTACCAAAAAAAAAACATACGACAGCCTCGGGAGAAAGGTGACTAATTTGATGTCTGAGAGTCGGCATTAGCATGTCTGCGCAGGCATGTGCAATATGGGGAGTCGAGGGAATAATGTTAGATTTTAGCAGGGGCTCAACGCATCTGTGGGCACAACCCCATGACAGGATAAACGTAGATTCATGAAAAATCAGTGGGCTGTTATTCGCGGAACTCCTGGGAAACGAGATGACAGTCAATGAGCTGTATTCCTGATACCGTACAGTAACACGCACCTGGCACACGGGATATGATGCTTGGGTTCACATGAGCAGTGACACGAGACAACTATTCAGCAGACAAGGACGAAGGCTCTTGAAAGTCGAGTTATTTTTGACGACCATTGCGGAAAGGGGAGACCGGGGCACTTGGGCAGCAAAACTAATAAGAGACAAGAGACAAGCCTGATGACCAGAACCTTCCGATTATAGTGCAGGATAGCGCGCCCCGCGATTTTGGAACAAAGCCTAGCTGCAGATTGACAATGGTAGGAAGCGAGAAAGTGAAGATACAGTCGATGATGCACCTCCATTTACTTGAGCATATCAACGACAGTCCAAGCAAGTGCAATGGTGTAAGCCCTCTTCATGCAGTACCGGCAGGGCAGACTGGAAAAAGAGAGCCACGCATCAATAGAGAATGGTACAGCTGCAGCACAGTTGACGTGAGAGAGCCGGCAACAAGAGAGAGGGTGGGACGGGTTGAGGTCTCTCGTTTCCGTCTGACTTTGGGATACTAGTGAGAACCAAGGCTTCTCCATTATGACCAGGGAGCTTCGCGAGATAGCATGAAAAAAAAAAAGCAGCAAGCCGCGACTATAAACATAGAACAAGTCAGTCGTCTTAGACGAAAAAAAGGTGTTGTCAAAAGATCTATACGTATGTATAGCGAAAAAAAACCGTACTTATCCATCGTGAAGCTTTAAGCTTGAAGGGCCATATAAGACCGACGGCTGCACCCATGATCGACGGCCCGACCGTCGGATTTGTAGACGGTTCACACACCTGCACAAATAGCATCGCACGGTCACTACGCTCGGGCGCTCTAAGCCAGTAGCTAATCGATGATATGTATACCCCCGGCCCTGACTCTCAACTAGCGCCGCAGTAAAGTTACTATATACGGATGGGCACGAGACTATAAAGTTAATGGAACAACGCTGACAATAATATCGATGTGTATGTTCCCGCTGCAGAGGCAAGTATGCAATTTAGACCAGCCCCGCAGTTTTGAAGTCGGGCGAGATTCGCGAGAAGCTCACCTATTGAGGACCGACGGGAAACTCGATCAGAAACACCCTTGTTTAGTAGAGTGTGAATGCATTTACATCTGCGTTGCTGTGAGGCTTGTCGGCAGCCTTTATCCATGCCCTGTAGCTTAGTCTACATCCCAAAAAGGGGACAGCATTCATAAGTTGACTATCATGACCAGATCCGGTCTGCTGTCGCGAAGAGACGTCAGTCAATGACCTGTTTAGCTTGATACAAATGTAATACCTACCGAGTGCCCATGCTGGCGTTAAGAGAGAGGGTGAGGTTGGGGTTTTGTATCAAGGTCTGGCTATGCATGGGAGACTACAAGGTGGCAGTGGGCCGGGGTGGCGCTGACAGGGGCTTTTCCGGCGCAACGTGACCGGGTCATGTCATGGGCCACTGGGATGTTTATGGAAGAGGCAATTGTGTATGTTCAGGCCATGAAATTTGGCATTCAATTTTTGAGCATGGACAGCAAACAGACAGCTTGTCCCAATATTTGCACCTGTTTGCAAAAATAAGCGACATTTTCTTGGCAAACGGTATCACGACGTGACTGGAAGCGTGACACGTCCGTATCATGACTGCGCAGGGCAACGAAATGCTGCGACAAGTGGCTACTACAGGTGGGCGGTAGTCTCTTGATAACTGACCGTCACCCACTTCCGTTTATGCCCCCCTCCCAGCACCCATCCTCGTCCCGTGGACACACTCGCCAATTCTCATCTGGTTCTCGTCTCCGTGAGGCTAGCTTCCGCCGTTCATTCAGCATCGACCTCGATTCAGCCAGGATACGTACTCCCACTAGGCCCAACATGAAGAAAGAAATGGATGGTCTATCAGAATACCCAGCAGAAGTCGAGCCCTTAATACACGAACCCGAGCAGGGTCAGGATCACTACTTAGATAAGAGCGAGAACGCTGCGTTGGCGCTCGAAATCGATGACTTCGAGGCGATAGAGCCTGCGAAGAAGACTGCAAATGTCGCTGGCGTCATTTGCGTCTTGCTGCTCGGTTAGTCGCATTTCGTTTGCGTGATATTTTCTGGATTGCTAAGCCGGGGGTGCCTTATAGGTGTGTTCATTGCGAACGCAGACAGCTCCCTCGTACTTGCTACGTACGGCAAGATATCCTCCGAGTTTGGACAGCTCGAGAACTCCAGTTGGCTACTAACAACTTACAACCTCGCCATGTGTGCATTTCAGCCCATAGTGAGTCTTATCTGGCTTCCTACAGTCCGTCTTGACTGTCGCCGTAGAGTGGCAAAATGAGTGACATCTATGGACGTAAGAGTGTCCTTTTGGTCTCTTACCTTCTGTTCGGCTTGGGAGCTGTACTATGGTGCGTTCATGACCGTAATGGTATCTGAGCCTCCCTCCTCACGTGCATTACAGTGGCGCCGGTCAGTCCATGCAGACCGTACTTATTGGGCGCGTCATTTCAGGGATCGGCGGTTCTGGCATGAGTTCACTCGTCTCTATCCTCATCACCGGTGTGTACATTCTTTCTCGGCGCGACGTGCGGTCCTGTTTACTTACTGCGTATTAGATCTCGTGCCATTGATCGAAGTCGCCGCATGGCGGAGTTATGTCAACGTCGTTGCCACTGCAGGACGTAGTCTTGGCGGTCCGCTCGGTGGTATTCTTGCAGACACTTTGAGCTGGCGATGGTCTTTTATTGGCCAAGGTCCCATCATTGGTATCGCTATTGCTCTCGTTGCTGCGAAGCTGTATGTACCCGCGCCGACGTATGAGCCAGGGGCGCTTAGGAAGTCCTCACGTTTGGCACGCATTGATTTTGTTGGTGCGTTCCTCGTCGCGTCCACGATTGTCGCATTCCTTCTTGCCCTCGACCTTGGTGGGCAGAAGCTTCCCTGGACACACCCACTCATCATCTTCATGATTGTTGCCGCAATTGTGCTTGGTGCGCTCTTTGTGATCTACGAAGACCGCGTAGCGCGTGATCCCATCTTTCCCCCGCGACTGCTGATGATGCGCGATGTAATAACGGCGTACCTCGTCATGGCCCTACAGACGGCGGCGCAGTTGGGTGTCATGTACGCAATCCCACTCTACTTCCAAATCACGCAGGGTGCCAACTCAACCGAGGCTGGGGCACACCTCTTACCTGCTGTGGTTGGCAACACAGTCGGTGGACTGTTAGCGGGTATGCTCATCAAAAAGTAGATCAAGAATTTTCTTCCGTTTTCGTTGCTTGATGAATTCATTTTTATGTAGGTCTGGCAAATATAAAGACATTACGGTTGGCGCAACCGTGATTGGCGCCATTGGATACATTCTACTCCTCACACGATGGCATGGCGACACGAGCGTCCTTGAATCGATGTACGTCATTCCTGGTGGCTTCTCTGTCGGCGTCGTTGCGGCATCCAGTTTCATGGCCCTCACGTCGAGCGTCGCCCACGAAGACATGGCTGTCGCGACGTCAGGCATGTATCTCAGCGCGAACATCGGTGTCGTGTCCGGTATCAGTCTTGCCAGCGCGGTCTGCCAGACCGCCCTTGGTATTCTACTGCGTAATCGGTTGACCATGGATGGTGCGGACGAGGTGAGTATTCTTTTCTGGCGGTCGCCCTGATTTGTGAGTTTTCTTGGCGAACCAATACTTAAACTCTCTTGTAGATTATTTTCAAATCGATCTCAGACGCGAATTACATTGCCACATTGCCGGAAGACGTGAAACTGATTGTTCAGCGGTGTTATGTTATTGCTTTGGAATATACCTATGGTACGTGTCTCCTGCCTCATTCATCTTTTGCGCACAGCTTGATTGCTATTGCAGCTGTGCCATTAACACTGTCCGTTATTGCAACCGCCCTCTCACTGACCATACGCGAAAATCCACTACGGTAAAGCGCCACTGACGACAACTGCCAATCCGTCACCCTACGCGACTCCCGACAACTCTGTTACGAAGGGCGAACACTGTTATCAACGAACCCACCACAACTAGGCATTTTCGACGTCGTACCCATACAATGCTATCCCTACTAATTTGTTCCATTGCCGGACCTTCTTGTTGTCAATTCTAACCTATACTTACCAGATTTGCAAAGTCGCCGCGTGCCTCGCCCAATGTAAATGATACACCATAGTAGGCTTCACATGCATCTTACAATTTCACGTTCCTTTTTTTTCGATACAAATTTTTGCTGGCGACACCGGCAAACGACAACTGCTGAGTCTCTGTTCTTTCCTTCCGTATGGTGTTTTTACCGTGTGTGGTAACTGCCGGAGCGTCGGAGCGTTGGCATGATGGAATGTGCCCTGTGGTTGTGCAACTTGTGTAGCGGCATACGATTGTCATGGTCATTACTCTGCGCGCAGTGGCCAGAAGTTGGACATGATTCGCCGATTTCGTAAAGATTCTGGGTATAAATCCAACGATGGTGCGACTGCGCGTTTCCTGCTGTGTTCCTTTGCGTTCATTACCGCGTCGTGGCCTATGCCAAAAGACGATGTCGGCCAAGATATTATCGTCATTGAGCGCCGCGTCGAAAAGATATATACAACGTGATGATGTGATGTTCACCCACTTCTCCGATACTCGCATCTTCAACCTCCAGCGGGTTATATACCGTGGTCATGGAGGGGGTATGCTTAACCAGAAGATCGAGTTCTTGAGGCGAACCAGAACTTGAGGATGCATGAGAGCCTCCCGCGGATTTTATGATGACGTCTGGTTTGCTGGAGGTTGCTGCAAACAAGACGGTTCTCGCTGAGTTTGAGTATCATCTTCCGCTGCTCGCGCTTGCCATCGGCGTCAGGGAATCTTATTCTATCTAGGTTCACATCAACCTGTTTCCTTTTTTTTAAGTTCAAAACCAGACGATTTAATTACATATCTCGTTGCGGCTTGGGGAACTCTTTTTTCATGATTATAGGCTCCTTCCTCACCTTTCCTGTAATATTGTGAGAGCACGTTACATATGTCAATATATTACAACGTGATTTTTTTTTCTTTTGTTTGACTTCCTGTGAATTCACAGATTAAGTATATGAGCGATTCATGCGGTTCCACCACCTATTTCCCGTTACGGAAGGTGTGGAAGGGTTTGTCCCGGATGGCCCGGACCGGCGTGCCGCTACTCTTGCCATTTGGCAGTGCAGGTCATCCATCGTTTGTTGTTTGTCCATCCTCGTAAAGATGTAGGTCATCAGTGACCTTAGCAGTGGTTCCATGAGCTGATGTCCAACTTGTAGTGGGCATGGATCCATGTTATTGCGCATATCCAGGTCCATACCCATCTCACGGCCTCTGACCTGCCGTTTCCTGAGCCTAAGCAGAGTGGCACACGATGACCCAGGTCGCAATGCACCGCGAGAGCGGGAAAACCGACTCTTTTCAAACGAGACATTATTACATCTGGTTCAACAGCGCCAGTTTGGCTCTGCTCACCGCGTCCTCGCGAACATGAGCACGCGACGTGTTCCCGTCAAACCGCACATGGACTTCCAACGCGCCGCCCTCGCCGCTCTGCACGCAACATCGCAGCACAAGACACGCATGGAGACGTTCAGAACATGGCTTGCGCTCCTCCCCGTGCGCTTGCCCGCCGATCCCGCTCCAGAGCCGCGTACGTTCGTCGAGATCCGCTATAGCCTGTTTCGGGCGGGAAACCCGCGGAATAATGTGCCCTTGATCTCTTGCTTCGTGACGACGATGATCGAGAAGGGTTATGGCGACCTTATATGGCCCGACGTGCATGCGTTGATGAGCGCGCACCCGTCGCAAGACCTGGTCATGCAATTCCTGGTAGACTGCGAAGAAGCATGGCGCGCATACGGGCGAGAACGTGGTGGCTCGGATGCAGAGTTGGAGTATCTCGGCCATGCACGAGTAATGTCCTTGGAGGTCTGTCTTGACGCAGGTTGGCATGATCAACTCAGCTTCTTGTACAAACGCTCAGAGGGCATGAATATTCCTCCCCGCGTTGTTCAAAGAATTAAAAGTGTCTTGGTGGCTTACGACGTACTGAGCCCTGCTGAACCTTAAATTCGCTCCTACGACTATGACATGCACTGACGAGAGCAAAGCAAACATCTTTTGTGATATACTCAGTACTGCGCCACTAATAATACAAAGAATACAGAAAATCAACTGTAAACACAATCACAGCAACTGAGGCAAGGTCTATTTCATGCACCGCTTTTCATTCAACGGCACTGCATCCCAAGACTAAAAAAAACGTGCTCATTTAGAAAGCGGTGTTCTCTTCCAGGTGGCGGCTATAGCGATAGCAAAAGCGAGAACTAGCCACTTGTACCGTCGGCGCCACGTACCAGAGTTGCTCTTGGCTAGCGTAGGTGGGGGGCCAGATGGGCGCCGCGGAAGCTTCGTAGAAAGGATAGCCCACACCGCCTTCAGCTTGAAGGGCTGAAGGCGAAAGAAAGGATATGAACAATGTTAATGAGGGACAGATAGATGCACCACTTGCGCGTACCGTATAAGGCGGGTATCGTATGGACAGAATCTTATCGACGCTGCAATGAGAGACGTCCAGTCAACCGGCCCTGTTCAAGAAATAACGAGAGAGAAGACGTACAAAGCGGGCTGGTCCATCGTTCCGCGCATGTGTGTGAACTCGTCGAACCCGTACTGCATCAGAGGTAATTAAGTGGGCGCGTTCGCGGAGGAATAAGACGCATATACCTTGAAGGAATGACGTCCATCTACAGAGACGAACAAAAGGTGTATCAGAACGAATCATGATCATATATAAAACACTTACATCCACTGGCACCAATACCGCCAAACGGTATACCCGCTGGGCGAGTGGGTTTCAGTATCAAAAGACATGCTAGGCGAAGAGAACCAACGACACACATTCAAGATGAAGCATCACCTCGTTCACGACGATCGCGCCGCTCTGCGTGTTCTCGATCACTGAATAATAATGCCGTCCGGTCAGTCAGACAGAATCCAAAGTTATCATAGTCGAATACCTTTCTTCTTGAAAGAGGAATCGTCGGAAAACACGTAGATCACCAACGGGTGATCTCTGTGTTATCAGACCAGTACATGAGCGACTTCAATCACCTCGGCGGTCGGAATATGCTTACCCAGCATTCACCAGCCTGATGCCCGCATCCACGTCGTCGACGGGCACGATGGGGAGGATCGGGCCGAAAAGCTCCCTGCGTCACACACATGGAGTCAAGCACTGTAGACAGTAACTGTGTGTTAGACTCACTCCTTCATCAGCGAGTCTTCGGGCATAACGTCCTTGACAACGGTAGGTTCGATGTATCTCCTGCTCTCATCGGTGTTCCCGCCGAATACGATAGTGCCCTTCGTCGCTTTGAGCAGACCATCGACACGCTTGAATGCCTGCGGCGATACGAGTCGCGAGTACACGCCGTCGTCCAACGTCTTGAAGTCGTCGGTATAGAAGGAGCGGTATCTGAGCAGAGTTGCGAGCATTGAATCAAGCCCGGTACGAGAATCAAGAGTTGAGAAGCGTACGTTGCTTTCAGGGCGCTCACAAGCGGCTCCTGGAACGAGCGCGGCACAAGCACGTAGTCCGGCGCAACGCACGTCTGGCCGGCGTTGACGATCTTGCCCCACAGAAGTTTTCGCGCGGCCAGTTGCACGTTGCACTTGGGGTCAACGAAGGCAGGCGATTTGCCTGTTTAGCGGATTCGTCAGGATGTTCAACCCAACTGATGCTGTCGTACCTCCAAGCTTCTCATGCAAAGCAGGTAATCATTGGGCCGCCAAAAGTAGATGAGTACATTTATTATTCGAAAAGTGATCAGCTCCGGCGAAGTGAAGATGCCGGAACACCGACCTCGAGTGTGCAAGGCGTCAGATGCTTGGCAGCGGCAATCGCTACCACGCGTCCAACGCTGGTACTGCCTATTCAAGGTATAAATACATGGCTCACACAGGAAAATAGGATGCGCACCAGTGAAGAAGACTAGAAGATCCAAGTGCCGCATTGAGCAAAGTATTGGAAGCAAGAAAGCAACTGCATACTATGATCCCATTTACATTCGAGCAGCTGATGAAACGACACGTTGAGTGGATTGTAAGTATGGTCGGATAGCAACTCACGCGCGTCGTCTCTGAAACGGAACCATTCACGACACGAATGCACGCAGGATCCATGTACTTCGCAATTAATTCCGTGAGCAGACTAGCCATAACGGGACACCGCTCTGAGGGCTTGAACACGACGACATTGCCCGCCGCAATGGCACTAGCCTGTGATGCAAGTTAGCGTACTTATCCTTAGCAAATAAGCAAAAACTCACAATTGGACCAACGAGTGACCATAAAGGGTAATTGAAGGGACCTATAATTAGAACGACGCCCTTGGGGGTCTTCAAAATCTTTGGGCGTGCAAGCGCGAAGTTCAGGGTGAATGGGGCTGTCAGTGGGCGTTTGTGTGGGCCATTCGTTGGTACCACGAAACATTGAAAACAGACCGGATTCAGGGCGTGCCCACTTTTCGACATTTTTGTACGTGTGTAGGCATTTTCCAATGCAGGGGAGGATCTCCAGGCTAGTGAGACCTGTCAGGGACAAAGAGAAAAAGTTTGGGGATGGAAGGGCGCACAAGTCGGCTTCAAGGGTAGGCCTGCCCAAATCTTGAGCCAAAGCACTCTCGAAGCGGGATGTGTGGTCCTGCAGCAGATATGCAAACTGCAACAGCTGGTGTTTGCGATATTCTAGCGACTTGGTGAGGCCGGAAAGAAAGCTGGTGCGGAGTTGCGCATTGATCTGCAGTAGACGTTGAAACGAGGATCAAGCAGACTACTGGGGCTTACCTGGTCGATCTCCTCGAGCGAAGTGTAACTCAGTGTTGCGGCCATCTGGAAAGATAGTTGGCTGTTGTCTGCAAGGCTTGAGCTTGAGCCGCAGGAATTCAAGGTTTAAATTCAAGGTTTTATAGTCTTTACTCAGAGTTGCTGCATTATTCGGCCGCGGCCACATGATACATCATCTGCCCTGCCCATGTGATCGATTCACTGAAATTGAGTTGTCATGGATAATGTACATACGTACCGAAGAAATTGAATAAAAAAGGTGAATATTTTTGCTAGATACATGTCCCATACCCGCTACCCGCCGCCGAAAAGCCGCGATCGTGTGTTCAACGACGCCCGCCTGTTCGAGGGTCAGAGATCTGAGTATCGTTCGACGCGCAAAGAAATATCTCTTGCCGTTTGAACTTTCTACAGCGCATCTCGGACGCCAAACACGAGACTGACTGACAGACAATGACACTGCTGATCAAGAAGACTCTGGCACAGCCACATCAATGGGTTGCTAACGCCGCACGGATACGTGGTCTAGTGCCGGTCAACATAGTGATTTATTTCATATCCAATATTTCTCAAGATGAACAACAGTACACACGTTGTTACACTGTTTCCTCAAGAACCCATGCACCAACAACTACGCGTCAACAAGCAGCGTCGTAAACACGCCGTTTCTCACTCCCTGAACGACATTGATCGGTCAGATGCCGGCTTGACTTCAATTGAGGGTAAGAAATTTGGGTTCGGTTTCCCGCCTCGTTCTGTGCTCAAGTCAGCGACAATAACAGGTGCTCAGTCGGTAATACAAGAGATTTCCAAGAGACACAAGTTCACTGGTCTTATCCTCGGCCACAACAAGCTGGGCGACGCAGGATGTACTGCCCTCTTTGATTATCTGTCTTCACCCGATGGTCAAAAGCATCCCATTCGCCAGGTCAGCTTGAACTCGAACAGCGTCGGGAACGACGGACTGTATGCCATTGCTAGTTACCTCGAAGGGAATAGGCACACACAAGAACTGTTTCTGCAAAACGTATAATGATTTCCTGATCGTCGTGATCATTCTGACGACTTCCTCAACAGAATAACTTCTCAGTCACTGAGGGAGACGGCCTAGGGACCATACTTGCCCGTGCAGTAAATCGCTCGCACCTACAAATACTGTCCCTAACCATGAATCCCGGCCTGGGGGATCCATTTCTGAGTGCTTTTCTTGCGGACCTAGATTCCCCATTTCTGCGCGAGCTCCACTTGTCAGCGATGAATCTATCTTCGGCCTGCCTTCCCGCGATATCCACATTCATCTCGTCCGACCGTTGTCATTTGCAGACGCTCAAATGCAACGGAAATTACCTTGGTCTGCGTGTCGTGCGGTCCATTGTCCAAACGGTAGAGCGACATAACTTCTCGCTTCTGACCGTAGAAATGCATTCCAACCAACTAGCCGGTTCTGCTACGGACGCAGAGGATGGCCAGGGTACGTGGACGGATGCTGAGCGCCTTTTGCGCTCAGTTCTCTTGCGCAACGATTTCTTGCAGCGACAAGTGCAGCATGACGCACTCCGTCTTCTCTACTACAGCCGTTCATTGCTTTGCGCGTCGAAACGTACACGCTCCTCGAGTGCGTCTGACACTCCATGCGATGCATGTTCATCCTCTTCTTCCTCATCTGCCCCGACATCCCCACCTCCCCTCCCTCTCGAGATCCTCCAACACATTCTCTCTTATTTTGCACCTACGCTATCGACAGCTCAGCGGCTACGGGTCTTTCGCTTCGCTACTGATCCCAGCACTCTTCCTCCACTGCGGGATTGTGTGCAGTGCGTACCGGACCCCATGAGCTACGGCAGTCCAATGGGACTCGATCCCATGGGCTTCGGGGAGGCCTTGACGCCGCCGCGAGCGAGTCATGTGAACGGAAAGCTTGGGGAGGCGTCGCTGCGCACACGGGCGGGGTCGGCACAGCGCATCATACATCCGTCGCAGGAGCCGAAAGCAGGCCCTGCGCAACAACAACAACATGGCGATCCACTCCGCCACGGAGACCCGATGATAGCCGCACTGCCACGCAAGAACGTGTGGGTGTTGTCGGACAGCGGTAACGTGAATGGAAGGGGGTGCACAAGTGGTAAATGCATGGGCGGCGCGAATAGCATCGTTTGTCACAGAGAAAGGGAACGCGTAAGCTGGCTTGCGCGTGTGGGATGTGAGCGTTACGAGTGCAAGCAGCTGTAGGCATTCTGCAGGCGTGTTAAACCAGAATTTGACCCGCGTCGGACAAGACGAGCATAGCAATACACATTGAACGGGGGAAGGTTCTATTCGCGGAGCAGTTAACGGGTGTGCCGTGTATAAGAAATACTACCCACGATACTGACTACTATGCAAGTGGACGCCTATTCACGAACGGGCCAGCTTTAAAGGAGAAAGAAATTTCTCCCCATTTAGTGTAGGCAAATGTAAATATAGAAATGACGGTGAGCAAGCCAGGAAATATCCAGAAGATTGTTGTACTTGGAAGCGTCGGTTTCACCGACAGAGACCTACCTGTGGATGGATGCAAATGACAGTGTGTGTGTGTAAGCATGCGTAAGAAATTGATATCATAATTTTAGTACAAGGAGAACATGATTTACATATAATTGTAAACTAAAAAATACAAATACAAATGAGTAGTCCAACCAACGACTACATAGTGCAAGAAACGAGCTATGACTTGGTCATCATCACTGGTCCAGGGTCTAGACATTAAGGCCGTTAGTTATACGAAAAGAAGAGAGGGAAAAAACGAGATGAACCTAAACAACAGTCCACCAGTCAAAGCACCCGTCTGCACCGACAACCAACCCATAGATAATAGAAGGGGCGTAGAAGAAGGAGAATTCGCAGAAGCAAAAGGAACCAGACGGCTCCACCTCTCACCGCCTCGCCAGTGTCCCCGATGTCGTTCTGGTCAATGTCGCGGTGCCTAGGCCATGACCGGGTGGAGGTGGGCGTCGGGAAACCCGTTGGCCTTGATACGCGACCAGAGCCAGAAGAAGGGCGTCGCGTACGTAATGTCCAACTCCTCCTCACCGGCCTCCGTATTGCCGGCACCGCCGGTGAGGAGGCCGCCGAAACGTCCGCGGCCGTCAACGATGATAGAGCCGGAGTCGCCGGGGGCGGAGAAGGCGCCGGACTTGTAGTCGTAGGGGAGTATAGCCCATTCCATCGACGTCTGGTGAGTGCCGTCGTTGAGGTACTCCCGGACGTAGGAGAAGACGCCAGTAGCACAGCCAATGGTCACGTCGGTGGTGTTGCCGCTTTTGATTACCAAGAGGCACTCTTCGCCGTTATGATCGAGTACATTCGGGTGGTGCATCTCTTCTTCCTTGATGTAATCCTCAAGTTTGAGGAGGCGGTCAAGCGGATACTCGAAGGTCATGGGGGCGTCGCTGGGGGCGCGCATCCTCCAGCCAAACTCCCCGACCGGAATCTTCGTGCCTGGATATAACAGTCAGGGTAGACGGCCTTAGTGAGATAGATCGAAACGTACCGAGATCGATCACGTTGCCCCTAAAGGCGCTCTTGTCGATCTTGGAGCTGTCGAGCTCGACAATAGCGTAGTCCTCGGTGTAACCTTCAGTGTCGGTGCCGGCACCGAGGGTGATGGGAGGGGAGCGTACGACGTGGCCCAAGATGCGCTGGCTCTCGTGGCTCCAGTACTTCGTGACTTCGTCGTGGAACTTGTCAAGGGCATCCATCGCCTCGCTCGCCTCATCCGACAGGCTCTGAAGCTTCTTCCGCTCCCCCCTAGTATCCTCGACGTCGTCCTTGTCCTCGCCGGACCCTCTCTTCTTCAATGCCTCAAGCTGCCGCTGCTTGCAGCGACCCATGATACTGTGACGTGCAATCCTGACCTTGATGGATGTGACAAAGTTGTTGAACGCCGTGGTGCCGAGGAGGAGGACTCTGCGACGAGGCGTGCTGGTGTTTGGGTAGACGTAGTTGTCGTTAGACCCTGCATTCAGTGGGAAGACAACGTGGCGAGCGGTGACGACGAAGACCTTGTTGCTGTCGCCGCCTTCGGAGATGTAGAAACCTCCGGTGCCCTCAGTGTAAGGTGTGTCCAGGGCAGCGATTGGCAGGCCGAGCGCGGGAGTAAGAGGACCGCGAACGTCGACGGTTGGGTGCAGGTCGCAGACAGGTTTGAGGAGCTTTGGGCCGGTCGACCGGGTGTAGATGGACTCCCGGAACTCGACGTCGACGTCGGTGATGTCGAACTCCCTGAGAAGGGCCAGGCAACCGTGCCCTGCGGTGTGGGCATCCTCGCCAGAGAGAGACTTGGGAATCACCCCAATCCAGAGCACGACAGGGCCGGCCTTTCCTTCCGAGTCTCTGACCTTGGCGAAGCGAACGCAGTCGATGCTTGTGAACAGGACATTTACGGAATCCAAGTAGGCGACGACCTTGGGGCCCAAGCGCTTCCAAGCGGCGATGATCTTGTGACCGAAGACTGGCCTGAGCTCCCTCAGCTCGCGGTACGCCTCGGGGCCGGTGGGCTTCTTCCACGGCGTTGTGCCGGTACGGTAAACTAAGCGGGGTTGGACGGCAGCCCTGCGAAGTACCACATCGCCTCCAGCTCGGAGACGGGCGTGAATTCATCGACGGTGGTGGTAGGGAAGATAGTGGATCCTTTGCTAGCCTCCCACCTGGCGATGTTAATGCACGCATCGATAAAGTCCTGAGAAATCACTGGAAGAAGGGAACAACGAGAAGGTGAGTACGGGAAGAGAGCAAAAAGCTGAGGGACTGACTTGCGATAATGGATTGAGAGCGAGTGAGATCTTGAGATCGTTAATCCAGCCGAAATGTGACGTCACCAGCGGAAGCAAAAAATGATGCTTTGATTTCCACCGACTCCGAGTCTGTAGGCGGTGTACTGGTTAGTCTCCCGAAGCCAGACGGAAACAGAGAGACCCCCACCCTAGGTCTCTCTTAGGTACTGGTACCACGTTCGTGCGTCTGGTGAGCACGTCGATATCCCCAGCTCTTTCTCGTTTGCCAGACAAACAACACCGCTCGGCTCGATGATTCCACCCCATCCCTTTGCAGAACGCGAACTTGAAGAGATGCCGTCTGATCAGGAGGAGGAACCACGCATAGTGCGTTATGATACCTTTTTTTATGAGATTACAAAGCGCAATTATTCATCCATGTACAGCTGGCAGAACAGCGAATGAACGCGCTTTCTTGGTCCATACGACGCAAGCCGAATTGGGAGACTAAGCTCAAGGATCCAACCATATTAGCGAAA
Source organism: Fistulina hepatica ATCC 64428 (assembly GCA_000934395.1). Taxonomy (NCBI): domain Eukaryota; kingdom Fungi; phylum Basidiomycota; class Agaricomycetes; order Agaricales; family Fistulinaceae; genus Fistulina; species Fistulina hepatica. The sequence continues at coordinate 201,020 of KN881914.1, forward strand.
TGGCGCAGTGACGCGTTCGACGCACAGAAGAGCCTAAAGCGAGAAGAGAAGATGACCGAGAATATGGCACGTAAATACCACATTTCGGAGACTTGAACTACTGAGTCGACCGAGCGTTCAGATCAATTATGTCTTCGCCGAACTCGAAGCGTATGCACGTCTTATTGTTCCAGAGAGCGGTATTAAGGTATTTTCAAGAGAACACAGCCTCTCTGGCGCTACGAATCTAAACTCGTCGCCAGCACGCGTGCGATGATGCCATTTTTTGGGCCGACAAGTTGGTATCCCAGAAGCTTACCGACGATCTCCGTCGCGAAGTGGCCAAGCTTGAGGATGTCCCAGAGTCTGAAAAGGATTGGCATCCCGGATCCAATCATCAAGTCCTGGACCTCGTCCATCCGCCGCTTTATTGCATCGTTTATGGCGTGACTCGCGCTCGCGAGTTCGACAAGTCAGGTCCATCGAAAGTTGTTGCGGTGCCTGGCAAGTGCAAGCGCGAAGAGGCCCGGTTCATGTCACGGAAGTTGGCCTGGCTTCCATCTGACTTTGCAGTCTCCAACAAAAGCGCTGTATCACTGGCCTCTCCATATATCAACAACGTGCATCCATCAAATAAAGGTCTCATTTCCGCCATAGAGGGTGTCTTGGGCAAGTTCATACCCATGTTTGAACGCGTCCTGGGCGCTGTGGATCGTGAAGACAAACTTCGTTATTATGGGAAAGAGGCAACGCATGCGCGTATCCATCACGACGCTTGTCTCTGGGAAAAGCATGGTGAACAAGATTATCTCGATGACAATTATGAAGACTACGCTGCGTATCCTGGTGAGGACGCGGACGAGCAACGTCTCAATTGGTATCGCACTATGGACGACCTTGTTCTGCCGGATGCCCTCCCTCAATATAATAGCGCTCTGGAGAATCGCTTCCGCCTTGCCAGGATCAGTGGGGATACGATCCAAGTCATCGTCAAGCTGGGAAACATCCATTTGACTCCGGAGAATCCTGAGTATGCCGGGGGAAGTTGGCACGTTGAAGGTGATTCCAGTAGTCATTTTGCTTTCAAGTGTGCTAATTCTTGCGTAGGGATGTTGAACGAACGCATCGTGGCGATCGGAATATATGTGAGTTACCCACAACTTTTCAGGTTCACCGATTCACCGATTTCAAACCTGCAGTACTACGATTCGGAAAATATTACAGAGTCACAGCTCCAGTTTCGTGTGCCCGTCAGTGTTCCGTCCTACCATATGTCACCAGACGACACTGTGTGCCTGTCCTGGATTTACGGCATAACCCAGGACATGCCGCTCGTGCAAGATATCGGCGCGGTGCCCACCTCCGTTGGAACATCGTTGGCATTCCCGAATATCTACCAGCACCGCGTTTCACCCTTCAAGCTGGCGGATCCGACAAAGCCGGGCCACCGCAAGATACTTGCGTTCTTCTTGGTTGACCCGACGAAGCGTGTACTGTCTGCGACAGAAGTCCTGCCACAGCAGCGAAAGTGGATCAGAGACGAGATAGCGCTGGGTCCTGCATCCCAGTCACGCCTCGGCAGGCTTCCGCCCGAATTGCGTGACATGATACTCGATCATACGGATGGGCTCATGACCCGTGAGGATGCCGAAGAGTACCGCGCAGAGCTGATAGAGGAACGAAGTCAGTTCGCGAAAACTTACAACGACGAAATTGTGCAGTGTGAATTCATTATGTGCGAACACATGCGTGAACCTTTTTGCGATCAACGTGACAAATCTACTGACACTCGTTCATTAGTGACTGCTAACACAGACATTCGGGAACCTCCAATGGAATGTATACGTCGTGGCCGAAAAGTCTCCGTCCCGCAAGTTCGTGCCTAACCCAAGTGGCGGCGCAATGGAGCTCTGGGACGCGAGGAACGAGCTGCCCCAGACAGTCTCGATGACTGTGCCGTTGAGATTGATGGGGGGAGGGAGTGTTAGAGGAGCAAAAAGTACGCATTTTATAGACATAAGTACTTGTCTGGTTTGAATATTTCCAAGCAGATACATTTTCTGTTCGCCTTTTCACATATCAGACTAGTATCTATCATCAACCCTTCTGGGATCGTAATGTTTTGAAGGCCAGGCTCAAGTTCAACAGTAGTGGACTCCGAAGAATTGTATCTGCATGCCCTATGAGAACAACTGGGTCTTCCGTGGGAGCGTCTCCTTTCTCTTACGGTAACGACCTAGCTCATCAGTTAGGTAACATGTCGAATTTGAACTGCCTAAATAGGAAGTCGGGCCATTAATCAGTTCTGGCCTGTCGGAACGTGTGGCTCTTGAACGGCCTCGCGCGAGGCCCCACTCGCAATCGCGCCGATCGCACAATATGTCTATAAGATATAAACCGTAGTTACGTCAATGTACTGGGGAGGGTACTGGACGGCCTAGAAAAAAGTCAACATAATCAGAGGACGTATCAATCGTAAACAAAAGAGCTTGCATATACTTACATCGATGTCTACAGGGAACTGCCCGCCGGGGAAAGAGAACTGCAGTATGCCCTTCGTATACTCGCCGTCAGCACATGTATAATTCTTCGCCTGCCCAAAAAAGTGGAAGGTGAAGCCTTACTTTTATCATGTTATCATTTGTGCGCCGCTGTGTATTTCATACTTGATGGCGTTTATCTCCTCTGTGATGTTATTCTCGCAAGCCTCAATGTCCCTCAATTCATCCTGAATCCCTTCCAGCCCAGCGTTGGCGTTGGCAGCCCTTGGCCGCGTTCTCCCCGCAGGCATGCATTATTGCTTCTATATTGGGGCGGACTGGACCTCGTATCTCAGAACAAAACGCCAGTCTGAGGTAAAAAGAGAGCTTGAGACGTCGAGCGCAGAATGGCACTAGTTACTTGTCATCTTGCTCGTCTGCGGGGAAATGTTAAATAGTTAAATATAGTCAAGTGCCAAGTATGTAGTAGACGCGTACATATAAACTCGTAAATACAACAAGGAGATATAGAGATACACGTGCAACTTCGGGTTTACAAAAAAAAACTCATAGATCAACTGAAAAAAAAGGAATCCATACAACCGTTAGCGAACCCTCTCTAGCGCCGCTGATCATTCGTCTCCATCCTCATCACCCTCATCCTCCCCCTCCGGCAGGAGAGCCCGCCCGAGGCCGTATCCGAACGTCGCACTCTGTTCCGCCACATCCATATCCTTCTCTAGGTCAATCGTGTCACCTGGTGACGGATCCACGCCAGGAAAATCGCGAAGTCGACGAATCTCTTTGCGTAAGAGCGCGATTTCGTCATCGCGGCGACGTATACGCTCCTGAAGAAGTCGTATATACTCGTTACCGCACATGAGCAACTGCAACTTGCTGACACCCTTATTGGGACCTTCGCCACCTGCTTTTGGAGGACCGCGGGGAGGGAGGGCACCGGGTGGCATGGGAGGACGCGCTTCGCCAGCATCTCCCGGAAGTGGGATCGGCGGAAGCAGACCCCGAAGATCGTCAAACGTCGACTTCATACTATCTCGTCGCTTCTGCTCGGCGTCCTTATGCGAAGACTTACGCACCACCGGCTGTGGGCCCTGCAGCTGAATGGTTGACGTCGACGGACCACCGGCTACTGGGGATGTTAGGCAATGAAGTAAATTACAACAGACACGGCTTACCTGGCAAGATGGCCTTCAAGCTCGTACTAGACTGCGAGGAGGCTTTTTTACGTGAATTTCGCGTGCTACGTGACGAGGTTGACGTAGGCACAGCGGAAGGAAGGGTGGAGTCGTCAGGGGGTGACGGTTCTTTGGTAGGGGATGTCGAATTACTACGTATCGTTGCTGGCGGCGGCGGCAGGACCTGATAACGTGGTAAATTCATAAGGCTGGCAGGGGTAATCGGCGTCAAGTTTGGCGACGGGCCACTCGACGAGCTTGGTGGAAGGGCGGGAGGTGGCATCGATAAATCGACCGGTGAAGGAGTGTCGTTTGTAGCCTCCGCTAGAAACAGTGGCGTTGAATTTGTTGACCTGGACCCACATTGGTTGGCCGCCGCGCGTTTTACGGCAGGCGGCATTTTTTTTCGCGATGGCTTCCCCATCGCCACATCGTCAACATCGTTTGCAATCGAGGTTCGACGTTTCCTCGACGACACATTCGGTACCGCTCGATGGTGTGAAGCGCCCAGCCATGGACTTGTCAGGGGCGACACGTCGAAGTCAAGATCGGAGGCCATAGAGAACGCGATATGCGCTGGGGCTGAGGTGGAGCCTCGTGGAGCCTGCGATGGCATCTCTGGAGGATGCGCGACAAGAGGGCTATCGTGATACGAACGCGGCAGGGATACTTCGTTGTAGTCGCCGAGTATCATGGGCGAGACGAAATGGTCGGATTGCTGTGCCCTGAGTTCAGCGGACGGTCCCGGGGTTGGGAGTCCCTCAAATTGTGAGGTCTCTCGGAGACCATCAATAGGTGGGTCTGAAGCCATAGGTGTAGATAAGGCCTGTCCGCTGAGTAGTGCCATCTACGGAAGCCATTGTCACTTGTAAATCAAGAAGAAAACAGGCGAATATCAAGGAAACAAGGAAGGGAAAGCGAGTCTACGTAGATACATCGAAAGGCAGTATTCGAAGACAGACGACTTCAGCCACTGCGATGCGGAAGCGAGATAAACGGTGTCATTGCAAGCGAAAACTCACTTGTTGCTGGAATATCTGATTCTGAAGCTGCTGCAGTTGCTGCAGCTGCGACAGCTTGAGCTGTTGCTCAAGCAACACCTGGGGGTTGTAGGCATTCGTGACCGGTGGCTGCATGCCCTGAAATATGTTGTCTAGTCCTCTGGTAGTAGATATCGCGTTGACAAGGAGCTGCTGGGACATCGATTGCACGGATTGCATGCCGTTAACGTTGGAACCGTTCATGGGGACTTCGGAGCCCTGGAAGGAGTGCATAGGCACTGAGCTTTGCTGCTGCATTGCACCAACGGGTGGAATCTGAGGTTGCCGATTCATATTGGTCTGATTCGAGTCCGAAGAGATCGGTGACCGCTGCTCCATTGAGGATTGAGCGAATAGAGAAGCAAAGATATCCTTTTGGACGTCGTTTTGGAACGCTTGGTGGTCCTCGGCCGTGAGATCCATAGCCAAAAAGCACTAACTTCGATAAAGACAAATGGATCCTTCCTACTCTGATTGGAAACTCCACCCCTAGTCATAACCAATTTTGCCGACGTTCGGCGAACACTAATTAGCATTTAATTTCGAAAGAAACAGACAAACAAACAACAGTCTAGATCTAAGCAAGAAAACACGCGGGGAAACCAGCTACGCAAGATGCTGTGAACAACAAACGACAAACGACAGCTTTTCAATTTCAGCGATTGCTGTCTTCGAATCATATCGCCGGTGGCCTCGATCGCCCATCAATATACTTTTATTAAGTTTTAAGCATCCACCGTTACCAGACAACCAGGACGCCATCACTGAGGGCGATGTCAATGAGCGTGGTCTTTCCGGCAGTCAGGCGTTGGCAGGACGTCGGCCGCGAGGTACCAGGGTCCACATGACGACCAGGGTGACCATCAATGAAACCAGCCTGTAATATTTGCGTTAGAAGGCATGCATACAAACAAGAGATGTCCGTGTTGAGGGGATACACAAGTACTGCTGGAGTGAATGATACACTCACAATGGTTGCAGAGAGCTAATACCGTACTTCGATGCGATGACACCCGTTATGAACGGTATCGCCGCCGATCCAGCCATACCGATGCCACCGATCAGTCCGACGCTAGCCGTGAGTAAAGCTCTGGGAAGGACCCGCGTCGCATGCGAGACGATAATAGGGAATATGGGACCCAGAAGAAGGCCGATCAAGGATACCTGCATAAAGTAGTAATAGTTCATCCGAACCTCTAGTTACGAAAACGTAAGGAGACTCACGGCCAGCGCATTTTCAATGATTGAGGGCACGAACCATACCGTAAGTTCCAACGCGATGGACACGATCGCATACAGATAAATGACACGGTATTCTCCAACCTGTCAAAACAGTGCTTCGGCATGAGCAGCGAGAAATACAGCTATCGCAACGAACTGAATGCATACCAATTTGTTTAAGCCCAACAAAACTATTCGGCCGAGGGTCAAACCTAAACGGACACAAAGGTTAGAAAATATACCCTTGAGGTGCAACAAAGCAGACGTACCGCCGAAAAATCCAGAGGAGATATAGCCAGAGTTTTTACCGCCCTGTCGCTCGTCGATAATAAAAGTGACGATCCAACCTCAATAAAATCCGTCACAATCCTGCATATTACACGTGCGAGTACACCGCATTACCTCCTAGCGTCACTTCCGTGCCGATACTGCAGAAACATGCACGTGTCAGAAACGAAGTCGCAACAGGAAATCTTCGAGAACCCACTAGATCAATGCAAACATAGCCAACAGTGGTACAGCCCGGATGGACATGATCTGGCGGTACATGCTGTGGTCGTTGTTCGCCGTGCGTGCTTCCGGTTCGTTTGTCTGCTGGCCCGCTTCCGCCATGAGTTCTATGCATCGGGTAAGAAGATAGAAGGCGCGTTGAGAAGCTTTAACGATCAGTTAGAGAGGAGGTATACACACGATCCTGTCTTTTCCCCCGGAAGACAAGGAGTAGAGCCAGACAATTGGTAAAAGCAAGCCCGATGGAAATGATCCAGTGGTAGGACCAGTGCTTAGACTCTGAAAAATGTCTTTCGAAAGCATCAGCAGATCAAGACGTTCTTTGTGAGCGACAAGCTCACGTTGCGGCAAAGGGGGAACAAAAAGCACCGAAGCCTGACCACAGAGGTTCGCCATAAGACATTGTATAGAACCATACGCACACGCACCGTATGCAGCATGCATGATCCCAAGTTTTGTGGTCATGTTAGTTTTGAGGCTACCCACGAAACCATTCGCTTGGGCGTTCTGAATACAAAGACAAAATATTCAATTTTATCCCTGGATATGTTAATCAGTTTGCGAACCTGCAACGACATGCCGAATCCAACAAAGCAATAGGCCAAGCAGTAAACAGGAAAAGGCGGGCATGGCGCCATCATAATGTACGCGCAGAGTTGCACAACGGCACCCATGAGCATGACCTGTGTTCGACGGGAATGATTCATTGCAGGCTTGGCGAAAACAAGTCGAAATGTATACCTTGCCAATGCCTAGTTTGGAGTCCAGCCAAACGTTACAAAGAGCTCCCGAAACGAAACCCTGAGGGCATGTGGTTCTATTCGATACGAACTCAATACATAAGATATTTCACTCACCGCACAGTTCACAACGAAAAGGAGAGCAACAATAATATATCCAATCTAGATAATTGAATGATGAGATACGGGCCCGAAGACTTTTCTATGGATTAACAGAACTGTATCAACTCACATGAAAATACGATTCCATGACAGGGAGAAGCGGCCCAAGTGTGCCATCGTTCCATCCCTCCAAATACAACGACCAACAGACTGCCATGAAGTGGATGTTACCTGTCTGACGTTGCTTCGATGTTGCAGCATCTGGCAGAGACAGAGTAGGAAGAGTGTCCTCCGTGAGCGTATCAGCCCTACTCAAAGGCTCAATAGGCGAGGCAGCGACATTGGGATCCTTATACGTCGCCAAGGTATCTTGAGTGTCGTGACGAATCGCGGACGGACGTCTCATCTGCGAAGACATGGGATGCAATTGAATATCGGCATTCTCATCTAGAGACTCGATCTCCAGCGCAGAGTCGTCGAAGACGACTGTCTTGCCTTTATCCTCCGCGAGAAGTACAGCTCGCGGAGGCGAATCCGACGGTCGTTCAATGGTCGGGCGGGTCGCAATAGAAAACGACATGGTGGTCCAGGAAAATGTAGTGGTGGGGTATGGGGTATGTGGGACTCGGAGCTTATAAACCGCTTTAGTGCTTCTAGCTACTGGAATCAGGAGGGTCTATGCTCCGCACGTGCGAAATGAGGACTTTTAGGTCACAGAAAGACCAGAAAGCGACTGCGTCGTCAAAAATCGGACCAACCAGGGGAAGGGTCGCGATCGATAAGCCAGCGCTCTACATTGGTCCTGGAGGAATGCATTTGCAAGGGTAAGACAGCCATTAGTATTACGAAGCGACCGGAAAAATTCAAGATTGAATTACGTCTTTAGGTCGAGTACATATATCGGACAGAATCCATTCTCATCACAACGTGGACCTTGAACGTAAATCTTGCGCAAGTTCCGAGTGTCAGCTGGGAATTGATGCCTTTTTCGGTGCTCTGCATATACCCAAGGATGCCCACATGCCAGTAAATCAAATAACGGATTGCACTTGCTGATGAAAATGCGACTAGAGCTGACAAACGGTCGTGCCAGGAGATAAGCAAATCGTCGGAGTCATGATCATTCAGGGCAGATGACCGTGATCGCCGTTAGTTGGCGTTTAGTTTGCCGCACGGCGACCGCTATTTCTTGATAAGGACTCAACGCTGGCCTGGCTGGTGAGTCATTCAATGAAAGGCTTAGTGTGGTGTGTGGCGATCTCTTCGCTTTGGAACTCTCTGAAAAAGCCCGCATCGATCCAGCCTGATAATTAACACTACACATCGGCGTATCTCTGTCGATTCAAGGGATCGGAAATGCAGGCGCAATACAAACAACGTCCATCCCAAACTCGTATCAACCATTATCACGGTGCTAAGCACCAAGTAGTGGGACAAGCACCGATTGCCCCGGCATGGCGACCTCAGCGCGGGCAAAATGCGTCATCAAACAGCCTGGATCAGCGGGGAAGCAGAATGTTCATAAGCAGGCTGCCGATGGATGTGAAGGAAGAGGACATAGAGGTGCACATCCCATCCCCACTTAAGTCGCTCATTGCTTATACCCTCTGGCCACAGGAGCTTTTTCGAAAAACAGTAGGGCCTCTAAAAGAGTCCTTCATAGTGTACAACTCGCATGGAAAATCGAAAGGCATGGCCGTCGTGCACTTCTTTCGACCAACCGACGCGGCCGTCGCGCGGGAGAAGTACAATGGCAAAGTCGTTGATGGCAGTGCGTAATTTGTCCTTCAACTAGGCGTCCATTTGTTGAAACAAACCTGTGATTTAGAGCGGCCTATCAAGATCGAGATCATGTCTGACGAACCACCTGCTGAGCAAAGCTCAATCCAGAGACAATCTTTGTTCTCTCGAATCCAAGGGGCTGCTATTCCCGCACCGGCAACGTATGTAGCAGTTATTCACTTCGAAACCATCGATAACACCTGTGTAGCAACGGTACTGCGAAAGCAACCCAATATGGCCAAATACTTCCACCACGGCAGATTCGCCAACGCAAGGGGCCGCGGCGGCTCAACAAACGCGTAATACCTTACAAGAAGACAGCTGCTGAACTAGATAAAGAAATGGACGACTATCGTGCCGCCATCGACGACTGACTTCTTCGATAAAGCTATTGCTCGTCGCTTTCATCTTCATCATACCACCTAGTCTTTCGTGGTCTCATGGTTTTTTTCTTTTCTTTTCTTAGTTATTGCTTCAAATCCTACCTTACGCAATCCCATGTCAGGTACATCCGTGTAATTTAACATAGTAATGATACGTACTTACTACTACGAGGTTTGAATTGCAGGTTCAGCGAAATGTCTACAACCGTTGAACACCTAGCGACAGGGGTACAGAAATACCATTGTTAGTGAAAAACCGTCGGAATTTTTGGGCTGGTTGATAACTCTTCCCAAAAACGCGCGTTGACGGTGCCTTCCTTGCAGTGTGTGGATCCGTTGTTGAAGTCGGACAACGTAACGCATGATGCAGACTTCGTTGCTGGTCGTCGAATTAGCATAACGCGTCTCGGCAAAATCGCCGTTGTTACCATACATGCCAGTACAGTAGGTGTATACATCATCTGAAATAGTCTATAAAATATAATTCAGCCGAAAAATCTATTTGGGATCCAGTACATCCAATGCCGATTCCAAAATTACCTTCGGCTGCAACAGTAATCGTTGCTCGATAGATCCTGTGTCATTAACAGCACTTTTTCTGGTGGTGCACTTGAGCCCGAGCTCGGTGGTGGCGAGAATTTGGCCCCTAGAGGTGCCATACTCTCCGAAGACGTCCGTCATAGTGCGCGGGTTGAAGGTGTCCCCGTATCCAGCGGACACGATGTCGAAGTTGGTAGACATAGTTTCCTCTTTCATGACCACCTCCAAACGTTCAACGCCCCTCGAAATGCGCCGAATTTGTTCGCCAAAGCGCGAGCGTAGCCCATCTCGCGTCGATACGACGTCGCTACTCGTACTGCCCGCGATGGCAAAGATGTCGCACGTCCATCGTATGATCGTCTCGGACAGCTCGTTGACTGAATAGTCAGTCAACGTTGGGTACATCGAATGTATATATCGATGGGTCAGCGACCGCCACTTCGAGCTCGTCGGCTGCGGTTCTGTGGCGCGCATTTTCGACATGGGTGATGAGCCGATATAGAAGACAAATTCAGCTTACCAGCAACATAGATGTGGGAATACAACTGTGAAAGCACAGCATCAGCCTTTCGAGGGAAACCGATGCAAAATGAAGATAAAGCACGAATCGCGCAAGTGGCGACGCATCCTTGCACTGCAAGTTGCACAAGGATGGGATCCTGAGAATGGTTCTGTGTCGAGAGAATGCGACACAATGTGGCACCGAGGCGAGAGGACGTGTCGCGGATGGCGGATGCTGTGACATGGGACGATGAGGCCGACGGGTGCTCGAACGTACAGAGCTCTGTCGCGCTCGCTGCGAACTGCAGAATCTCCGAATTCAAGTCGTGCACGGCCTGGAGAATCTGAGCGCCTGACCAGACGTCTATACGAGTCATGAAGACTTCCGTACTACGCTGCACGGCTTCCGCTTCAGAGGAGAAAGACTCGTCGTGCTTACAGGCCGACGAGGCTCGCGAGCTCGGACGCTTTGTAGGAACACGTGTTGACGCAGCAGCCGCTTCTTGTGAAGAATGCTTCAGGGCAGCAATCTCGGCGTCCCTCGCGCGAATGAGGTCGCGCGCATCTTTGAGATTCTTCTCCAGCGCTCGACAACGTTCTTCAAGATGCGCAATTTCGGACTGGGAACGTGAAAGATCGTGCTTTAGAGCATCATACTCAGGGCGCATGGAATGGACAGAGTGCCGAGAGCTTCTGCGCGCCAGCGTAGACGACAGAGTTTTGGTGTGAGATGGAAATGTAGACGGGATGGTCGCAGAGCGAGATCTGGAAAGGTTGACGTTGCGGCTACCGTGATTGAACGCGGTCGCCACCGGGTTTTCCGACGTGTCAAGAGAAGCGTAGTCCAGCTTTTCCCTCAGGGCAGCACACTCGCGTGTCAAAAGACCAATGGGGTCGAGCACAGGCGTCAACCTATCGACCAACGCTGGCGACGGCGGTGGGTTTGAGCCGGAGCGCGACCTCGTATCCCGAGGCAAGCTAGTCCCTCTGAAAGCAGACGCGGTTGGGCTCCGCAAAGCGAAAAATTCAATGGTGGTGTCGTAGAGTTCTTTGAGATTAGGAAGGTTAGTTACAGACAACATGAGGCAAGCCGGAGATAAGATATGTATGTGGCAAGGTGTTTCCGATGATGAGCTATGTGCTCGTATCTGCGTCACGCACGATTTTTTGGGAGAACAAGATAACAACCTTGCGCTCTCCACGGGTGCCGCTGATAAGAGCACTTTATAAGTAGAACTGTTTACAGCTCACGACGGAACGGCTCAAAGTGACTGGAGCGAACGTTACGGCACGCTGCAGACACGCGACTTCCGTCCGGCACCCCCACTGCAGAAAGTACGGACTTACACTAGCTTGTTCCGCTGTCGTTGGGGCAACAGACAAAAAGAAGGAAAAGATTCACAAAAATGGGACACGAGAAGTGAAGCTTGAAGTGTGGTGCTGGCGAAACCTGTGTAAGGTGACACACACGACGAGAGGACTATCATCTGATGCCAGATGGCCATGGACAGCTGGAATTGAAAGATTGTCACAGATAATTCGACGTATACTACAATTATATGACGACAAAACAGAGTGTGAGCTATACGAGCAGTGATAGAAAGTTCACTAGTTGGCAGTAACGAGTAGAAGTTTTTTTGAGCCAGCGCAAGTCCTTATAGCGAAGGCATATTGAAGCAACGAGGAGCACCAGAAGTAACGACAATCGGGACCCCTGGGACAGACCGCTGACAAAAAAAGCACGGACAGTAGGTCCAGACAGAGGCACCAGGTAGTGTAATCCTGAACACTAGCGCTTGGTTGTTCACGTTCTCGCTCGCATTGTATGTCACGCCTACAGACATGCCATCGGTGGTCATGAAATCATTGTCAGCCTGTCAAATGGAATGAGAGTCAAGTCATTCATGGGAGGAAAAAACAAGAAAAAATTGGGTGACAAGGGGGGACAAGAGCAAGGCACAAGGATGTGTCCGAGATGAACATGGTTACACGATCGAAGATGCACTGACAGTGCGCAACTCCGCAGGAGAGAAATATATTTCTGGCACAAGTGGACGCACCAGTGAAAACAGGAAATAATCGTCCGGGTACTCTTCTTCACCGACTGGAGCCAGGGCAAGGCTCTCCCACTTTGAGTCAATGAGGGTGTCGTCGTCGTCGCCACCTGCATCCGAGGTGTAAGTGGAAATTCAGACCTTCAGAAGACATTAAAAACCACCATTGTGCAACCCGAAGATGGTCAACTGGTCCTCGTCGATGAAGTTCACAAATCCTACGTATTCTGCGGGGGTGATGGCGCCATTGAGCAGGCCGCCAACAGCAACGGGGTACGCAGGGTCGTCAAAATCAGTGTCATGGATGTCTGTCGCGTTGGTGACGGAGAACAAATCTGCTTGCCTGTATGACGTTGGTAAAATCGAAAAAAAAGACAACCTAATGTTTCCGCTCACTTGTACTTCGATTCAGTGTCGTCGCCGCCCTTGCCTTTGGAGTCGCGAGACAATGCCAGGAACACGTCAACGCCCAGAGCGTGGATCTCACTACATCCGCGTGTCTTGTTCTTCGAGCTCACCGGAAGCGGAACAACACACTCGCCCGTAAGAACGGGATCATAACCGGAGACATCGAACGCGAACAAGCGCGTGTAGCGCGACGTCGTCTCTTCACCTCCTCCGTCCTGGATCGTTGCCGTCTGCAACATAGCATACAAGATGCCTGTTTCGGAGTCAACCGTGAGGCCTTCAAAGCCTGAATATTATGGTCAGCCACGTACGCGTACCAAATTTGCATGTCAACAATATCGACCTTGGTTGTCCGTCCGTCTCGTGGCGGGTTCGGTCCCAGACGTAAAGTTTAGTTTGCCATTTGCGTCCATCGGCAAAATGGCGGCAGGCGGTTGGACCACCCGGATGAGCGCGACTGCCTCGCTGAACAAGTAGATATACGGTCCGTACTCGTCCGAGATCCAGTACCTGATACGTAGCGTTAAGCACAATGAACAACAGTCAATATTCATCCTCACGTGCGTGGAATCATTGTTGAGAACAATTCCTTCAATGTCGACACTGAGATGAGGGTATGACTTGTTTGCGATAGGCATAGCAGGATCGTCGTAAGTGCGGGGGACGACAGGGGCGCGCACAGAGAGCGCATCCAGACCCGTCGTCTTCGTCTTATTCCGCTCTTATTCCAAGATCGTGTCTACGTAAAACAACTGCAGGGTCTCCGTAGCGTCGTCCAGCGTCGTCGTGCCGTAATAGGGCGTCAACAAGAAATCGATGTTGTGACGACGTGACTGGTAATCGACTGTGCCTTCTCTGAAAATTTATTAGCAGCCTTGCGCTTGTGACACCGGATGTACTTACACATTGTATCCACAATCAGGATGGACGACGAGTGTGCCGCTGTAGCTGCCGTTGGTAATGTTGGTCCACGTGCCCAGCTTGAAGGCGGCGGCGCTTCCAAAGCCACCAAGTGTGTCGCCCGTAGAGTCACGGAAGTCGGCGGGAATATAGCCGTACGCAACAATACCCTGTACGGAAAGTGAGATGCGCTCAGTGTTATATATCACCCTACAAACCAACCTTGTTCACGTATGTAACACCGTTGAGTTCGACATCAGTGTCAGATCGCGCCTGGAAGCGGTGAACCGGGGTAGCTCGCGTACTTTCGAGGATACCACAAAGCAGAAGAAGAGTCGCCGAGTACATCTTCGACACGTACTTGAGCCGGGGGGGGGGGATGAGGGGACCGCACAGCGGTGAATAAATGGGATGGAGAAAGACGGTCAGCTGTTTGTAGTGCCAAGAAAATACGTAACTTCAATGCATTGGCAGGCATATGCATCGTGACAAACCGACATCGCACACTCCAACTAACCGAGAATTTTCGAACAACGTGCACGAACTATCACTGGTCCAAGTATGCCATACCACAGACACGACTAGGCGAGGCACAGAAGCACACGACGGATGAACGATCGCCAGAGTCAAGCAAATGGGCACGCGGCGGCCTGCGGTATGATGACCATATGCGTGCGTGGTTATATGTCGAGGCCCTCAGTTTCTGATCATAGCAAGAGTATGCGCTGAAGCTGCAGATCTGCGGACGATCATATGCCCAGGGAGAACACGGGTGAACACACGACAGTTGATTCGCCATATATGGCACGCCCTGCCATGCCCAATACAATTCAAAGTTCGACTGGGGGCGTCATCAATAAGTCGTATAGTCTAGGGTGAGGGCCAATTGAGTCGGCGTACATACCCGTACAGTAAGACTGTCAATTGCAACGTCATCTTAGAAGAAGACGAATTAACCGCGATCATCAGAAAAATGGAGACACTGACCAGGAAAAACCTCAGAAAAGTATCGCGAGTCCTATAAGAAACGAGAAGTCTGCTCATAGCCGCAGAAAAGAGTTCCCATTCTTGCAAGCACTGAGAAAAGGCCTGCAGCGAAATAATCTGGCATCCTAGCACAGTAGAAGTGAGAATCACCCTGTTAGTCCCAATTAAAAGACTCACCCACTCATATAAGTTTAGCAACAAGCAGACACAGTCGGACTGCTCGCGTTAAAGAACAGTCTATGTTACTAGTAACGTAGTATGTACATCTAGATATATATTTACAACTATAAACAATTTGAACGCCGCCGACGATCGCGCATACAAGGTCGTAAACACATAAGTACTTCCTGGATAATTTGCTCAGGACATCGGTGGCCCTACAGCAGGAGTCCCTTGTAAGGCCTACGTGTAACTGGATATTTAGAGAAAAGCAGCATAATATATCGCGAGGTCCATTCCTGTCCATGCTAGTTACGAGGGAGAGGATACATCTTCAGGCATCCGAAGAAAAAAATCAACGATTGTTTACAAGCCGTATACCGCCCTGCGGCAAAGGATCGTCACCATCGCCTTCATCATCCCGGCGATTGAATAGCCCAATACTTTCTTCTCTATCATCTTCGGCGGTGCCACGAGGATACTTTCTTGTTGACCTTCCTCTGTGGCCACTATCGGGAGAGTGTTGAGATTCCTGAACGAGGGAAGAGTCACATTGAACGAATGGAAAGCAAGGAATAAAAACTCACAGGTGAGTCCGGCAGATTCTGTTCTTGAGGGTCCCAACCCACAGACTGGCTGAGCGCTGAGTCGGTGATGGACGGGAACGACAGCAAGCTTGGATCAAAGGGGTCGTCTTCCGGCTTTACAAACGCATCGCGCACGTCGGTGCGCACATGTGGGTCGCGCTCGGGCTGCGGCTTAAAGGAACCGTGCTTGGCAGGTGGAGGATTCGCAACACCCCCACGTTCATGGGACGGTGACGATAAGTTGCGTGGACTCCCCCCTCCAGACTGCGATGGGGTCGAGCCGGGCGTAGATCCGCCCAATAAATTTGTCCGGCTGCTGTCTACGAGTGAGAGCGCAGGCTCAACAGACACTCGCGGACCGCGCATGGGCTGCAGAGGATAGCCATCGTCGCGGGGCCCAGACTGCCCGCCGACCTGCCCTTCGACCGAGTGGTCATGCAATAATGACAGTACGCGCTCGCTGCTTCGCGGTGACGCCAGGGCGGGTCGATACTCACGGATTTCCTGACTTGCACCAAGCAATGTCGGGTTGTACTGATGCACAACGTCCTCAGTGTCAAACTTGATTGTCGGCCGCTTGCTTGTAAATGTAGACGAGCCTGCCAAGGGGGTTTGATCCCCATTGGGCTCTGGTGCAGAAGGTACGGGAGCGTCGTACAATTGATGACGCGTCATGCCGCCGAAGGTGCCAACGCGCGCAGCTTGCAGGTGGGCTTTTGATGATGAACCTACCCACGCATCGTACGATGCCGCGACGCTCGACGTCCGGGGAAGGGAACTACCACGGCTGCTTTGGCTCATTGTCCGAACACTGCGTGCCCGTATAATACTTCCGATAGTACCAAACGACCCACGGAGAGCGTCGATACCAGGTTCCTCGATACCTTCAATCTCCTTCTCTTCCGCGCGTTCCGTTTGGTGGCGCGCTGCTTGCAAGAGCATCGTGGATCGTCTATCGAGCTTCTTGAAGTGCTCTGGGTCGACTTTGGACATTTGAAGGATGGTAATCCCAAGACAGATGACGATGAACGCCAATACCACCGTAATAATTTGGCTGACAGTCGCGCTGAGTCCTTGATAAAGTATCTGGAAACCTGTTGGACATCGAACACAACCAGCTGCCCCTGAAACTCACCACAGACGTGACCATAGAGAAAAATGTGACTAGAAAGAAATTAATGCGACATTTCGCTGCTGTTCTGGAGAAACCCACATATAACATAGTACGTGGGCGTTACTGGAAAGCACGATCAGTCATAAACATCCGACGTACTGAACGTAACACATACCCATTGCTATAGAAAGACATCCGTCAGTTAGTGGCAATCTTTCGATGGAATAGACTGACCGGTGTTAAACAATGCCAGAGCTACATTGAGATAGTACACCTCCGTTACTAGGCCAACATCAGTACTGCAACAATCGTACAAAGTAGGTGATTAACCCACCAAGAGTTGTGATAACAAAGACAGCCAGGAAATAGATAAACCAATAGTCAAACTGGTTTTGTCCTTGAGCCGTGAGGACAATGGCGGCGCCGAGGCCGGTCGTCACACTGACACTAATCCCACCAATCATACTGCAAACCATGATGTACCACAGCATGTGTTTTTTGCCATACCTGCGCATTGTCAATTCATCTAAACGGGCCCCCAAGACCGCATAACGCAAGGCACTCTCACCTCGGTCCAAAGTAGAATATGATTGATAATGCCGATGCGATGAGAACACCGCCGTATGCAAGAAAACCTGGCGCAAGGAACAACTTCTGGAATTTCCGGATATTCCCCACTGAGTTTTCTGAAGGACCATTCAAGGCAATAATGATAGAACCCAGCTGTACATGATCAATGGAATTTAATCAGATCAAGACAAACCCGCTTACTATACACAGAGCACAACCCATCCAACCAAAGAAGCTGAGCTTCTCTTTGAGGAATATTGACGAAAGGATAGCGCAGACAACGACGGAAAGTGCCCCTAGCGGCGTCTGGATTCGGTGAGCGTTGTCCAGACTAGGTCAAAACGTTTGACGTACAACGATCAATGCCTCTATGAATGCATACGCTAAGAATCGGGAAGGCTTGACGTTAGCGCGGCTGGACAGAGACAAGTAATCCGTACGTACCGGCAAAGTTGCATAGCTCGCCCATAATCATCACTGGCAGAACCATCGATACGCCTGCACGCTCAGAAAGGTGATGGGTCACTCACTTGTCATGCCTAACCACCATAATACCTGGTAACGGGATGCAAAGGGTGTGCTTCGTGGGCAACCAGATCGATACGTCGTATAGGGAGGGAGACTCACCGACTTCAAGTACGCAACGCCTTCACCGGCAGTGTGGCCAGCCTGTGCACGCAGGAGACCCTTCTTCTTGAACACGAAGCTTGACCCTATGAGGAGGCCACTGACGACAGCGAGGATGATGCCCACGACCTACACGGAAACGGCTGGCAGTTAGCTGCGGATTCGAGAGGCACAAGCATACGGAACAGGCGTACTTTGAGATTCGAACCTACGGAAATCGTACCAGACGCTGCCGAGGTTGAAGATGCAGACGCTGAGGCCGTCACTGTTGCCGTCGATGATGACGACGACGCCATGTAAAACTCTGCCGTGGGATGACGGATGAACGTTGTTAGTCTGCGACGGATGCTAGGCGGATTTGATGGCGTCCGTCGAAAATCAAATTGAGCGCCTCTGATGACGACGCACGACTTTTCCTTGAAGTTGACCGCCTATTTATTTAAATTGCTTGCCAATCGCACCACTCTGTAGGCCTCGTCGCTGCTGGGTTGCAGGCAGTCTCCGATGAAAATGTGGGATAGATGATTGGAAGTTCTGGCTATGTGTCGATGTCACCTGTTACC
The DNA here is from genome assembly GCA_000934395.1 of Fistulina hepatica ATCC 64428. NCBI lineage: Eukaryota > Fungi > Basidiomycota > Agaricomycetes > Agaricales > Fistulinaceae > Fistulina > Fistulina hepatica. The sequence goes on from KN881914.1 coordinate 219,463, forward strand.
GAGCAGGTTGACTGTGCACAGCTTCTGCGTGTCGGCATTTTTCTGGCACCTGGGCCTGAAATTTGAAGGCTCGCGTCATAATGCTATGGCTCTTACTGGAGCTATAAAGAGGGTGGGGTGGTCTCTTCTAACGTCTGACGACGGGAGACTAACTGGAGGCTGTCCGACACAAAGCACCGACTAGGGTTTGCTTTCGTGGTCGCTGGCGAGTTACGACAAACCACAGGCTCGAATTTGTGAGGCAGATCGCGGCAGTGTTACGAAGGGAGGTAATTGGTGGCCTCAGGCTCTGGCCCGAGTGTAGTCTGCGGACAGACACCTGGCTGAAGATCTGCTAAGTCCGCCTTTGAAGCTACCCAGAGGCCCCGCGGTGCTATCTGCTGGGCTATTCCTACGTTATGTTCTGATTCTCCAATGCTACGGTGTCATCATGATTTCCCCCCCTGCACACAGACAGTACTCGTCGACGAATTTTCATGTTATAATCGCCCCCAGCCGTCACACGCCTGCCAATTCAACAACGGCAGCTTCTTGATTCCGCAGATCATGTATGTGCGTTCACTGCGGTCGCATTCCCACGATTATTCGGCGATTTGGGTAGCATGCGACGCGATCTGTGCGTTTTGGGGTCTAGCTTTTCGATATGTCAACGAGAGGTGCGTGTCCTTCAACTGCGTGTTGTGTTCAATGAATAACAGCATCATCTTCTATGGCAGGTGAGCACTGGCAGTAACATGATGTAGCATAGGACGATAGATGGGGCTATAAGCTGCCGTATGCGGAGTCGGGCCCACTACAACTTGCCCCGAATGTCGCCATGCGGTCATGCGTGGCAGGTCAGTTACATTAGTGCCCGATATCATCGCTCCTCCTTGGTTGTATTCAGCTGGTGGGGTTAGGTAGGGCCGACAAGGGAATCTTTCAGTGATGATCGTATCCCGCACTGTCGTGAGCGTTCTTAAATAAGTGCTCGGCTGCCGTCTACTTCATAAGTACTCCAGAAGGAACGTGTCGTCTTCGCAATCAGAAGCTACGAACGAACGATACTCTTCACATTGCCCGTGCTCGTCCGAGTATAGGCCGCTCGTTACTGTGGCGAGATGGCTCCAACTGGCACGAATTACACGATTTTGAATCCCGACACACCGCTCGCGTACCTGGCGCCTGATGTCGGCGTTGAGCTCGAGGTTTCCCGGTATATCTACATGGCTACGCTCGGCGTAAGTTCTCTGAAGTTGTATGTTCTTACGTCGTCTCATTAACGGGCCTGTCGCGACGATACTGTTAGGCATATATCTGGGACATTCTGGTCTGCATCCCTCAGGATTACAGACTACTTTTCAAGTTCGACTTCACCGCTGTGACTTTCGCATATTTCACCTCTCGGTGCGTTCAGTTTCAGAACAGATATCTCGACTGAGGCGAGTATCTGACATCTGCTACGTTCTTTTTTTTTTCAATTTTGGCGCACACACGACAGGGTCTCAGCGTTGTTGTATATCCTCATCAACGCGCTTTTTCAAGGTAAGCGAGAAGACAGTTCCTGGTATTATCTCTCTCATTCGGTCATACTACCCTCAAACCCTACACACGCTTCCTCGCGCACGCCCAGTCAGCGCAGTGCCAAACTGTAACGTCCTGCAGGCCGTCATCGGCGTCTTCTACGTGTTCACCGTCTCCTCGTCCTCATTCCTCTTCTTCCTGCGCGTGCGCGCAATATTCAACGGAAACTCCGTCATCATCGCGTTTTTCGCGCTCTCGTGGCTCTCGACGCTCGCGGGGTCCGTGCTTGTGCCGATCGGCATCCGCGGCGCGCACATCGCGTCGACACAGTACTGCGTGAACAGCCGCGTGCCGTGGTGGACGTGCTTCGCGGTCATCTTCCCCTTGTGCAATGACGCCTTCATCTTCACGGCCATATCGTGGCGCATCATCGTGTCGGTCTCGCAGGAGCAGAATTGGAAAAGGCGACTACGTGTGTTTTTTGGTCGCAGCCGTCTCCCAGCCATCTCCCGCGCCGTGTTGCAGACAGGCCAGCAGTATTATGTGTGAGTGTCACTTCATTTCCTCATGCCAACGCTCTTATATGCGTCATTTTCCTCTCCACGCACTCCAGCATGACCCTCGGCGGCAACATCGTCTGTGTTGTGCTCATACTGACGCCGTCGCTCCCCGCGATCTACCACGCAATGATGACGATTCCGAACATCGCGATCCTGAGTTCGATGGCGTGCCGCGTCTACCGCCAGATCAAGCTCGGCATCCTCGACGAGTCCACGATCACGACGTCCCTCACACTCACGAGCTTCAACACCCCACATCAGCCGAGTGGTGGTGGTAGTGGCCGTGAAGGTCGTGGAGGTGGCGGACGCGGTCGATTTGAGGATAGTAGTATTGTTTTCATGCCGATGCGTGGTCGCCGCAGCAGACGCGGCATGTCGTACTCGGACTCGCGGTTCACTGGCATGCAGTCGGACTCGGGCTTCAGCGATGGGAGGAGTTTCCCGATGATGCCTCTGCACACGTACGATGGTGTCAAAGTGACGATCGCGACTGAGCAGATGGGTGACGACGACCGCCCTAGGATGACACCGCGCGCGGCAGCAGCAGCGAGCGCGATGGACGACTTGAAAGTCGCGAGTGTCGTGGTGGATGACGATGAGCTGTTTGTACCCGAGAAGAAGAGCGAGCAGTCGCTGCGCGATGATGATGGTGTGAGGAACAATGGTGGTGATGTGAGGAGCGATGGTGGTGGTGTGAGAAATGACCATGATACCTCGGCGACGACGAAATCTGTTGGATACGCATGATACGTATGATGTTTGATGCTTCTTCGATGCACCTAGGCCTGGGCGGGACGTTATATGTGGATTTAAATTATACCAGGAGCAAAAATGTACTTAGGAATTTTACTTTGGGTGTGTTTTTTTTTTTACTGTGATCGCTCGGATTGTATGTATGTATGTATGTATGTATGTATATATGTATGCATTGTTGAACTTTTAGTATCGGCATACAGTCATCGATTCTATCCACCACCAGATGAGACACCCAACTTATTGAGACAGGGCTCGGGTTCAACACAGACATAGAATTTCGCCTTCGGAGTAGGAGTAGTAGCTTTTAGATAGTACATCAGCGAATTCGGGCAATCCTCAAATAGCCCCATGAGACCAATATGGGGGGTATATTTTGATGTGGGGGGCATAATCAGGTAAAATCCTGCGGGAAATCACATAATGTCTCAGAGCGTCTCGAAGCGGTCTATCACTTACGACTGTCGAGACCTGTTTCATGAGATAGTCATAATATTATTGTAATTTCGAGAATTATGCAACCCCATATACAGATGTGCATAACCATAATCCATCATATACACAAATCTCGGACATATGAAAAACATCCATTTCTTGATGTACACTACTACATACAGCATACAAACATGATAAACAATACAAAAGACATACTAATAAACTGCTAGCACAAATCGAACGGTATCTCAAACAATATCTCGACGAAGCCAAAGACTATATATGAGTCACACTGACAGCCAGCAGCACGCAACTCCATACGGTCACGTGATTTTGGTTGAGCTCAATGACAAAGCCCTAATGATTGACATAAGGCAAAGGTCGGCTCCACGACGTAGTGAGCGATACATGCCCACCACACCATTCTATCCTGTGACCACGACGAACTTGCACGTCAGATCACAGGCAGCACATAAACTGCCTATGCATTGTAACCAGAGGTGTGAACATCACCTAAGGTTGCAAATGCGCAGTCTAAAGGTGCAACATCTCCCAAAGTACACATAAACTGCCGACGCATTGTAACCAAAGGTGTGGATATCACCGGAGGTTGCAAACGCGCGGTCTAAAGGTGCAATATGTCCCAGATGCAACTCAAGCATGCATAGACTGCCTAAGCATTATAACCAAAGGTGTGGAAATATTCACCTAAGGTTACTAATGTGCAGTGACACGTCCCGAACACAGCTCGAGTATGAATAGAAAAAAGTGGATAGAAAACATACCTTTCCCAGCAGATACTGCGAGAGACAGCGTGGATGCGAATGAACAACTGCTGGTGATGCGCCAAGTAGGTAAATGAAGAGGGAACAAGTTGAGAGGGAACAAGTTACAAATGCTTGTGAATGGCGCCAACAAAACTGCGTCTCGGCAATTGCCGATTCATTCAACCTCCGCTAGCCGTGCGCAATCAATGAATTATCGGGATGTCTGCTTCCATAATAAGACTGGTATTAAGTAGCTCACATGACTTTTATGACTATAAGAGGAATATACAATTTTACAAGAATGGTGAAATAGTTTTGTAGTCTCATATTGTCATAGATTGTCACATAATAGCTCGGAGTTTCAGCTTGATTTGATAATTGATGTGTGACTATATGCGAAGTTCCCGAATCTGCTGATGACTACCGTTGAAATGGGTTTGTACTATGCCATCAATGAAATTTTCGTTTGAAAGTGAGCATCCGAGGCTGCATCATTCGAAATGGCGTCTGAAGGCAAAGACCACCTACAGTACATACCATTTTCAGAATTTTACATGGCTCCGAAGTAGGTGCCAAGCCATTTTTATCTTATACAATTCTAAATTCATTTTGGCCTTCTCAAGCATATATACAGCTACTGCACAATGTCAGAACCACGGAATGTGCCCAGGGTTGGACACAAGGTACTTTAGGTATGTATATTTATTTCAGCAACAAGTCCGAGGTGTAAATACAAAGGACAGGATGTGTTTCAGTCGACTGTCTCATCTGGTGGTGGGGAATGCAGAAATGGAAGTTACGACAACAAAAAAAAACCAAGTACATCGAAGCAAAGACACTTGAACCTTGTTTTCCCACAGCCGACTACAACTGACCTTGTCACTATATCTACGTACAGATATCATATGTACAACTAGTAACGCGCTTCACCGAGTCAGGCCCAGGTAGCGGGAACAACAGCTGTGTCGGGGTAGTACCACATAGCATGTCAAATGAGCGGGGACGGTGCTGAAAGATGTTGCAGGGCGAACTGCGATTGGGGATGACACACGGCGGGAGTGGTAGACCGAAGGTCTAAGAACGCGACAGATCACAATACGGTCGCGAGACGCACACACATAAATATACTGGGTACATATTACTCCTTTCCCCTCCAAAACACCCAACACGTGCAGCACGCCAAAAAAGCCATTATATATATGCATAGATACACTCTCCTTTTCCCTTGCCTTATATTGATCCACTGGCACTCTCAGATCCACGACCAACACGAAAGATTAAGTATCGCAACGAAGCCGCGCGACTCACGCCTGCCTCGGGATCAAGTTCAACGTCGTCTGCCACCAGAGGACCATACCGAGACCCAAGAGGCCGTGCACGGTGCCGGACACGGTTTCTGGGGTGATTTTGTATCTGCGATCGATAGGTCAGCACAGCGTTGAGAGGAAACATGAGTAAAGATGAAAGGGATGACACGGAGTACGTAAAGGACACCAGGAGCGAACAGTAACCGACGCCGAAAACAGAGCAATAGGGCGATAACGCAAAAGCAAAAGCACTCACGCCTCAGCGAGCGCGCCGAAGGACACGGGGACGACGCGCGGTGCCTGGTAGAGCACGGTGGAAAGTGTGGTGTGGTATATGCAGAGTCCGATCGCGAACGCGCGTTTCCCAGGGAGGAATTCTATGCGTTTTTTTGGAGTTGAGGTATGCACGGTTGGGGTTTAGTGGATTGGTGCGGAAGGGTGAGGAAGGGAAAGGCGAGAGTGGGGAATGTGGAATGCGAGATGCCAGTTTGTTGTTTGGTTGGTTGTGGCAAAAGCGAGTCAAGGAAACGAGCACAAGGAGATCGGAACGCCACATTGGGTCAAAAGGAAGAAAAAGCTCGTCAGTACACCGTCACACAGAAAAGAACACAAGAAATACCAGGCAGGCCCCAACAAAGCAGACTGGTGACGCAGGTGCCGAGGAGGAGAGCAGCGTAGAGCTTGAGGATGAGGAGGGTCGTGTTCGTGAGCTGAATGAGGGGGAGGCTGGCGGGGGACCAGATTGCTGCGGCAGCGAGTGGACCCTCGAACACGACGTGCAAGAGGAATACGATTGACCTGCGAGAGGGGACAGAATGAGGGTGGTGTAAGTATCGATGAAAATTGTTGCTCACAAAGGATGGCGGGGGGGCATGGGGGTCGACATCGTGTGCACTGGCAAGGTGGAATGCGACGACCCAAGCTTAAGCGATAAAGCAAGGGATAGCGGTCATGATAAGGCACGGCGATCACGGGAACCATCACGGCGACCATATCCGCCATCGTTTCTTCTCCCGATATGTCGACTCACCACTTTGTCGCGCTCGTGCGGACATCGGACAACACAGCGGACTCGAGTCGACGCCCCCACACCGCCCCTCTTCAAGGTGAGCATACGTTCTGTTGTTCCTGACCATTGGACGAGTGTTCGACTGCACAGTGGTGATCTGGATTCGAGCGTGGAAGTGTGGATTGCAGTGCGGCACGTTGGAAGGCGTCGCATATGCATTCGCGTGGTTGATCGTCTTTCATCCTGCCTTGAACTGACCTCGATTACCAGACACACACTGAAAGATGCCGACACACCTCTCCAAGACCCGCAAGCACCGCGGCCACGTTTCCGCAGGTCACGGCCGTGTCGGCAAGCATCGCAAGCACCCCGGTGGTCGCGGTCTCGCTGGTGGCCAGCACCACCACCGCACCAACTTCGACAAGTACCACCCTGGTTACTTTGGTAAAGTCGGTATGCGCCGCTTCCACCTCACAAGGAATATGTCAGTCTCTTCACGCTGCGTGCGAATCTACGACTGATTATATGCATCCAGGCAATGGCGCCCGACCATCAATGTCGATAAACTCTGGACACTCGTCCCTGCAGAGCAGCACGAGCTCAGCGGCGATCTCGCTCCTGTTGTCGACACCCTCCAGGCTGGTTACGGCAAGGTCCTCGGCAACGGCCTCCTTCCCAACCGCCCTATCATCGTCAAGGCTCGCTTCGTCAGCTCAAAGGCAGAGTGAGTCTCGCTATTTTCTATCCTGGTTCTCCCTTTATTCTGCCCTGTGTGTCGTCCTTATACTCTTTTTTCGCAGGAAAAAAATCAAAGAGGCCGGTGGTGTCGTCCAGCTCATCGCATAAATGTGTATTCCTTGTCTTCTACCTGTCTTGTCATATTTCCGCCAGGCCGGGCCACACCGCGCCCATCATGTCGCAGCTCTATGCATTACTTATCCACATGTATATGCAATATCGTATGTCCTTCCAAGACATCACAAAAGGCACATGTGAACGCTTGTGTTAGCATTCTGGCAGAAGTTACCGAGCTGCGAGAAATACCATCAAGTATGAAGTAGGCGATGCGGTGACGGGCAGGAATAGCCAACCTGGCGCTGGCGACGGCAGTCCGACAGCTGCCGGTGACATCTGTCCTCGCGATCGTGTCTGACTACTTCAAATGCCATGCAGCTGGTTCTCATGCACTTGTGGTCAGTTTTGTGTCTCTACAGGAAAGCCTTGTATCTCTGCGGAACTGTTTCTGTCGCTCTCCGACTTTTATGGTGCCGCTCACCTAGACACTGCTTCGTTTGTATTGCGCTCAAGCGGTCAGCCATAGCCGAGAATCCCGCCATAAGCAGTGAGAGCAGCACATTGCGCGCTCAAGCGCTCATGTTGTAGCTCGACACATTCGGTAAAAAAAATAATATAATAGCAAACAGTAAATAGATGTAAGTACACTGTCAGCGGACCATTGAAGGTGAAGCTTGTAAAGACTCCGAGAGGATATGTATCCGCTTTTGCTGCTGCCCTTCTACTTACCACCACTGATCCCTATACTTAGAAATGGGTCGCAAAAAGAAAGCTGTTTTGCGTCAACTTGCTGCTGCTCGGGCGGCACGATGGCACAAGAGGAAGAACACCACTCCTCCTCCTCCGAATGATCTGCATCTTGAAGTCTGCGAGTCGGCGCACTGTGACGACGAGATTGAAATCTTGGCGCCTCCTCCACCTCGTACGGGGCCCGCGGAGACCGACCTTTGTGAACGGGATGGAGGAGGCATCAGTGCGAGTCGAGAGGCGGCCTTGAATGAGCTGCCCCCGACGTCGCAAGAATCAACGGAGCCAACGGCGTATGAAAAGATCAGCATGTCATTTGAGGCTGGCAAAGAGACGTGGAAAAGGGCAGAAAAAAAGCGCGGTCTTGGGGGCTACACCGGACGTGCGGAGAGCACACGACGGCATCGACGCGCTCAGGCAAGGCAAAGGGCGGTTGAAGACGAGCGGCTGCGGCAAACGTATGTTGAGTACATACCAGTATCATGACTTGAACAGCAATGATTGAAATATGTTCTTTACAGGAAGGGCGCAGAGATTATGCGGCAGTTTGTACTTGCGGGTCGAGCACAGGCTACTGTCTCTGCTCGAATACAATTGAGCGCTGCAAGCCGCACACCACTGGCAACTTCTGCAGACGATGAGCCAGGTCCGCCACTAGCTCAATAGGGCTCCTGCGCACTCTTCCACACAAGACAGTTCAATCAATCAACCTGCTATGTACCCTACTGCTCGATAGCGACAACTGTATGTTCACAGGCTACAAGTCTGATATTTGAGTATCTTTTGAACAACTTAGACCACGATGGCGGTGAGCCTGCCGTAAATAGCGTGCGTGGTCGTTGATACTGAATGATCGAGTTCTCAAATACTTACCATTATACAGCAGTCCGTACATACTGGCGAGGCCATGCGCGTTGCCCGTACGTGTGGGCTGTAAATCTATGTAAAAAATCAAACATCTGCGGTGAGCTCGAGTCTCTATGTGTGAGGCGTCAATGTATGTTTTCCCCCTCAAAAGAGGGGTTTTCTGCGAAGGGCGAAGGCGGAGTGTGGTCAACTTGGGCACCGCAAGCATAAGCCTCTTGGTGCCACTAAAGGGAAAAGAGGGAGGGATGTTGTAAGGACTAGGTGCTGGCGGGAGGGATGAAAACCCATCCTGCCACGCTGGCAGTTATAAACGGTGCGATGTACTTGTAAATGGGGGGGGGTTAAAGGGAATGCATGTGCGCAATTCCTGAGCTCGTCGTACTGGCGTGCAGCGCTGGAAGAGTGATTCAGCCAATGGCCATGACCATCAGACACAAGTGTGCTCTGTCTTGGACAGTATGATACTGCAAGCCCGAGACACAGACATTTCTGGTCTTGAGGATAAAGTTCGCAGCGTTACATGACGCCAACGATTGGGCGGAGTGCATACTCATGCAGTTGATGTAGAAGCGACTAGCGACGATGCAGAGACAGACAATGAGAAGAGGAGACTCTTGAGTACTGAAAACTGGGAAAAGGTGTGCATTGATGTTTCCTTTTATAATGCTATCAGTATGACGCTAGGAGCACTGCAGATATCAAAAAGTGCTACGGTGGGACTCGGGAGCACATCAATTGAAGTCAGGGAATGAGAAGGATATCACAAATGGTTGGATCAGCAACGTTTCAACAATATGAAAAATTCAGACATCATGTAGAGTATATTTAGAGTAAAACGTAGACGTACGCACGGACAAATAACTTGGCCTGATACGATATAGCTTGCGATTTGGGATGTCGGCAGAGTGTGCATGCAGAATCTGGAAAAGGCCCGCAAAAAAATGGACAGTGGTTCGAGCACCAGCCATTCCAAGGTACTCCATGTCAGATTTCAGCGATGGAACGGCTAGAGCAAGGAAAAGAGCCTTCAAGCTTGGCCCCACAGATACCAGTGACATAGTCGATGAACGCAAGGATGGCAGGTTCAGCGACTGGCCTCCCTACAAGTCTCCAATCACATAAAGAACGCAAATTTGCAATTGTCGTGAAATATCTGATTTCTGCTTGCACAGCATGAACGTAGAGGATACGTACGAGTAAGTACGTGGCGTTGTAGAATACCGCCTCTGCAATGTGACTCATAGCGGTGAGTCCGTATCGTTCCAAAAATGGAAATCCGTATGCGATTCCAATTATTTGGCCGACGTGGCGCTTGAACTTGTAAAATCTGCTCGCGACTTTCCATGGCATCTCCAACGCAGCAACTACCACCAGGATGGGTGGCTGAATGGTGATGCATTTGTTTGTGAATTGGTTTTGTGTCTGACGCGCGGAGCAGGGACGCAAACAATCAACGATATCTCTTCATTGGTACCGTGTATTCCACACTTTTCTCCACTGAACGCGCCTGATTTTTTTCGCCGTTTCGCAGAAACGACGAGCGGACACACACAATGGGAGTCTCCGTTGGCGGTGCCGATACCCCCAGCAGAAGCTGGGACACCGCCGCCGATGCACCATGCCAAACGCCGCCAGTACGCGCCCGGCCAGACGCAGGCGTACTATGGCACCGCCGAGACATTCGTCGACCCATCTGCCGGATATCCACAAGCCCAGCCTCCTGCTCAGCCGCCCGCTGGTCCTCAGGTCTTCACACCAGGCGATCCCGCACAGTCGTATTACCAACAACCAGTTCAACAAGAACAACCTGCATACCCCCAGCAACCCGCGTACCCCCAACAGCCGGGGTACATCCAGCAGGCCCCAGGCATCGCTGCCGTGACTGAGCAATTTAGTCAGATGGGATTTACCAGTGGACAGAAGTCCTTCCAGCTGTATACTACGAATCTGCTTACGACTCCACCCGACCCGCTCGACTTGCAGCGACCACCGCCTGAAATCCGTCTCTCTCCAGGGGCCTGCATTGCGCCTGTCTACACGAACGCGGACCCGTCCTATCAGCGTTGCACGTTGAATGCGATCCCCAACTCGCCTTCGCTGCTCTCCAAGTGCAAGATTCCCCTTGGACTCGTGATCACGCCGTATCGTTCAGTAAAGGAAGACGAGGCAGTTCCGGTCGTCACTGATACTGTTATAACGCGTTGCAGACGTTGTCGAACATATATGAACCCCTACGTGCAGTTCATCGATGGCGGCAATCGTTGGCGGTGCTGCATGTGTACCCTCTCGAACGAGGTACCACAGCTGTTCGACTGGGACACGGCACGCAACCAGCCAGGCGACCGGTGGCAACGACCAGAGGTCAGTGTCTGCTTTGCTTTGTTGACCGTCATGTCTCAACAATCGCATAGTTGAACAGCGCGGTCGTCGAATTCATTGCACCAGCGGATTATATGTTACGTCCGCCACAGCCAACCATGTACGCTTTCTTGATTGATGTCAGCCATCCCGCCGTGCAGTCAGGTATGGTCGCTACGGCAACGCGCACAATCTTAGAAAACCTCGATCGCATACCAGACGAAGACGGACGCTCGAAAGTCGCGGTCATCTGCTACGACGCGTCGCTGTACTTCTTTTCCATGCCTTCCGGCACGACAGAGTCTTCTATGCTCGTTGTGTCGGACACGGATGACGTTTTCTTGCCCAAGCCGACGGATTTGCTTGTGAACCTGTCGGAGGCACGCGCGTCACTGGAGGCCCTGCTTGCGCGTATTCCAGACATCTTCGCAGAGAACACCAGCATTGGGAGTGCCATGGGACCCGGTCTGCAGGCCGCGTTCAAACTGATCTCGTCGATTGGCGGCAAGATTATTGTATTATCCGCCAGCTTGCCCAACATCGGCGAGGGCGCTCTGAAGAACCGGGAAGACCCCAAGTTACTGGGCACCGCGAAGGAGTCGGGCCTGCTGCAGGCAGCATCACCGTTCTACAAGCAGTTCGCGATCGAGTGCTCGCGTGCTCAAGTGACAGTCGACATGTTCCTGTTCAGCGCTGCGTACCAGGACGTCGCGTCGCTCTCGTGCCTGCCGCATTATACGACGGGTTCGACGTTCTATTACCCCGCATTCAACGCTGCGCGTGCGGAGGACGCGGTCAAATTCGCGCACGAGTTCGGCGAGGTGCTTGCGATGCCGATTATGCTCGAGGCGATCACACGTGTGCGCGCGTCGCGCGGCCTGCGTATGTCGAGCTTCCACGGGAACTTCTTTGTGCGTAGCACGGACTTGCTCGCGATGCCAACGGTCCCACAAGACCAATCGTACGCGATCGAGGTGCAGATCGAGGAGTCAATCACCGCGCCGTTTGTCGTCTTCCAGACGGCTGTGCTGCACACGACTTGTTATGGTATGTCGCCGTGATTTTTTCTCCCCCAACTTTTTCCACTACTTGATTGTTGCCCTTCTTTTCCACGCCGCGTCCTCTTGTGAGATGAATGTGTTGCTGATGACGTGTTATCTGTCGCCCAACAGGCGAGCGTCGCATCCGCGTGATCACGCAGGCTCTCCCGACAACGTCAAATCTGACCGAGGTATTCGCGAGCGTCGACCAGATCGCGCTCGCGACGCTCTTTGCGAACAAGGCTGTTGAGCGCACGATTACGAACAAGCTCGAGGACGCGCGGGAAATGCTCGTGCAGAGGCTCACCGAGATCCTCGTCGCGTATAAAACGAGTATGGGCTCCGGCGGTGCGGGCGCCGCGGCGCAGCTCGCGATCGCGGACAACATGAAGACGCTTCCTGTGCTGATTCTGGGATTGTTGAAGAATGTGCGTTTCGTGTCCCTATTTTTTTTCCTTCTTTGTTTCCACGTCTCGCGTGTCCTTGGTGCACCTGTCTGGCGCTTTGGCCCTGCTTGCACCCGTTTTTGGCTATGCTCGTCGATACATGGAATGCGTGTTTTGTGATTTGATTGCTGATGGATGATATCTTTTTTTTTCTTCCAGGTCGGTATCCGGCAAAGTGCGCAGATCCCGCCCGATTTGCGCGCGTACGCGCAGACGCTGCTCACGTCGTTACCGGCGCAGTCGCTCATCCCGTACATATACCCGTCGTTCTTCTCGTTGCATAATATGGCACCTGAGGTATGTTTCATCGTCTCTTTGCAATGCGCATATATCAGTCTTTTCCCATCTTCGTGTGCGAACTTTTCTTCCTGCTCTTATGCCGTTTTAGAATCCTTCATCTTTTTTTTGTTCGAATTCTTTCGTTTTATTGATCTTCTTCGTAACCTTAATTTGCTTCAAAATCGTGTGACTGACCTGCATTTGAAAACAGGCTGGAACCGTCGGTGAGGCTGGCGTGCTCATCATGCCGCAACCGCTACCCTTGACGTCGGAGCGGCTAGAGAGGCACGGTCTATATCTGATTGAAGGCGAGTACTGTATATATGTTTTCTTTCTTCGTTTGGTCGTTTTCTCTGTTCCGCGTTTACTACACTGTTCCTGTTCCCTGCTTTGTTCCCTGCGTCATCTCCCTACGTTCGTTGGCAGGACAACGATTTGTTCACTGACAACATATTGGCATTTTACTGACACGGCGTTGGCCGATCTTGCAGATGGCCAGACGATGTTCCTTTGGGTCGGACGCGACTCCGTGCCGCAGCTCGTCATGGATGTGTTCAATCTGCCAAACTACGAGACGTTGCGCGGTGGGAAGGTGAGCTCTCCGCCATTTCTTCCTTCCTCCCACTACCCCATTTCTGCCGCCACTTATTCCGATCGACAATGTTACCCAATTAAATATCATTCAGACACTTACTAACTCCCTTATTCTCACGCAACGCAGACAACCCTCCCTGCGCTCGATAACCCCTTCTCTCAGCGCGTGCGCGCGATCGTGCAAAAGGTACGCGAATCGCGGCGCGGCGTGTACTTCCCGCACCTGTACGTCGTCAAGGAGGACGGCGAGCCGCCGCTGCGCCTGTGGGCCCTCAGTATGCTCATCCAGGACCGCACAGACGTCCTGCCGAGTTACCAGCAGTTCGTCACCAGCTTGAAAGAGAAGGTTGGGTTTTAGTCGGAAGAGAGTCATTGTACAGGGAAGAGGGGGGGGAGTTGGCCTTTGGATCAGAGGACCAGTTGTGGATGGTGGAGGCACTCAAAATCGCGGCGTCCGCGTCGACGTTGCGACCCACGCAGGATGCGTCCTTCGCTTACAGTGATGATGATTAGGTAAAGGCGTATGATAACTACGCATTGCAATGGGGTGTTTTTTGTTGCTTTTGAACGAACTTTTGTCGTTGTCGTCTTCGTTTCTTTTCTTTCTTTGTTCTGCAGCCCTACCATGGGCTTTCATATATAATTCACAAGATTTCGACTGATGTGTGTGGGTCTGATTGCATATTGAGTGTGTACCACCATATCTTGCGCCAACCTGAGGCAAAAACTGAAAGAGCAGGCCCGCGACATCGGAGAATTCGAATTGTAAAAGCATAGATGATGTTGTGTGCAGTGTCAGTCGGCGACGACGTCGTCAGTATAACCTCTGAGGCTAATTGGGCGGAGGGGACGGAGGGGCCAGAGGTGGAGGGGTGCAGTCATCGGGGTGGCCCGCAAAGGAAGAGAAGATGACTTATGTTGTGAGATGGGGGAACAAATCCACAGACTTTCAAACTCGGCGTGGACCACAAATCTATTCGGAGGCAGATAAATTGGAACACCTGAGGGGATATGACGCCCCACCGCGCGCCACATGATGCCTGCACATTTATTCAAGCCCTTCTGCTTGTAGCTTTCTACCCGACACTTTGGTCGCACAAAATCCTGTTATGAAGTTGGCAGGCCACATGTATGGCGGTCCTTATCGGACAAAAATCAAAATGGTCAAAATTTGATGAGTTGAGTCGGTGTACACCGGTTATTGGCACCGAGTCCCACTGATTCACTGCCATCACTGCAGTTATCATCGGTTTTGCCCTAACTTAGGGTTTGGACATGAACCGATGATTCCCCTTCGTGACAGTCACATTACGATTATGGTTCAAAACCCAAAAGTGACAACTGCCAAATAACCGGTGGCGAACAAACCGAATAGTTTGCTCTCATTGGCTCTCACCGATGGTTGGAAAATTAATGGATGGCATACACTGGTTTTAACATTTCATGAATTTCAATCCCACCGGTTTAAACATTGATTGATTTCATGAATTTTAATCCCACCGGTTTAAAAATTGATTAAAGCATCAGTCATTGTCTACACCGGTTTTTGATCAGTTTTGTCATTTCATTGTTTTCCATTCACGATGGTCATCGGTGAATGATCAAGTGACAGAAATGAGTAATGTTGATTACCTAATTTGGTAAATTTCGCATGTAGGCTCATCATACATGGTTTTTGATGCAGATTTCAAATTCAGTGCACAGAGCAATGTTGACTGCCTAATTTGGTAATTTTTGTGTGTAGGCTCATCATACATGGTTTTTAATGTTGACTCCAGATTTAGTGACACAGAGTGACACTAACTGCCTAATTTGGTAGTTTTTGTGTAAAGGCTCATCATATATGGTTTTTGATGCAGATTTCAAATTCAGTGATACTGAGTGATGTTGACTGCCTAATTTGGTAATTTTTGTATATAGGTTCATTAGATATGATTTTTGACATCAATTTTAATTCAATAATATAGAATGATGTTGAATGTCTAATTTGGTAATGCTCAATGCAACTAAAGACTATTCATGCAACATAAACACTATTCAATTGAACAGTCGACTGATGAAGAGTTGATGGCTGACAGTCGACTGGGGGACAGTCGACTGAGGGTCGACTCGACAGTCGACTGAGGGTCGACTCGACAGTCGACTGAGGGTCGACTCGACAGTCGACTGAGGGTCGACTCGACAGTCGACTGAGGGCAGGCAACGCCCATTTCGACCAACAGAACCCTGTCGACGTCATTCACGGACATCGGATACATAAGTGGGGGAAGGAGAGGGGTGGACGTCTGCTGCGTCTTTCATTGTCCACCAGTTTTCATTGCTGGAACATCGTGCTGCCTATTCTTTTCAGTCAAATCCCCCCTTCCCTGAGCTCAGGGAAATGAACATGTATTGTTCACCTTCGCCTCTCGACATCCCAGATCTGGCATTTGAGATTGTTGCATTTCTGAGCACGCAAGATGACGCTGAAACATCCCTCCGCAATTGCGCCCTCACGAGCAAGTCACTACTCCCTATCTGCCAGAGCTTCCTATTCCGCTCTGTTCGCCTCACCGAAACAAGAACATATGAGCGGTTTCTGGCCCTCTTCGGTGTAGCTGGCCATGTCACAGAATATGTCCGCGAACTGCATGTGCTAATTCTTCTCGATTGGTCGACTGGCCACGCTCTTCCACATGTGGAAACCTTTCTACGCTGTGGTCTTCCACGGCTCGCATGCCTCAGCTCGTTGACACTGGCTTCTCCCCCGAGCTCGTTTTCTTGGGCCCGTCTGCCGGAGATGGCGCGACGTTCAGTTAGCGCCGCCTTGCAATTTCCCCTGCTTCAACGCTTGCTTCTGCAGGGAATCCACGATTTCCCCTTGGCGTCCATCGAGAAATCCACTCATCTCCATGAGCTTAGGTTGCGCGATACGCACTTCGTTGGTGGAGGCGCTCGCTCAAAGTCACGTGCGCCGGCGTCGGTACAGCGTTCCAAGTCACGTGCGCCGACACGATCGAAGTCGCGTGTCGCGAGGTCGAAATCGCGCGCACCAACGCGGTCCAAGTCCCGAGCACGTTCACGCAATCCACGTTCTCAGCTGCATGTGCTTGCAGTCGATGTTGCATCTCCACGGCACGGTAAGCGTGTACATGCGGTCCAGATGCTCGCGCGCATGTGTGACGTGTCCGGGGTGCGGCATCTCGTTGTACGTATGCGATCACACGATCATTCACCGATAGCGCGTCTTCTCGATGCATGCGTCGGCATTGAGGTGCTTGAGCTGATCGTCATTGGTGCGGCACAAGGTCTGTACTCGAGTAATCTAACGTTATTCGTCTAACTCTGCACTTTTCCTGCTGGTCTCTAAGCAGGTACCTCTGGCCGTTCGGCGGCGAGATGGTATGGTGACCGTCTGAATCTACGACCCTGTACCCAGATGCAGACCCTCATCGTAACTGGGATGCGCGTTCGTGACGGGATGAACCCATTCACATGGCTCGCAGACCTGGTTGGGAGTGTGCCTCGGGAGAACACACTGAGGCGCATAGTGTTTGCTGATTTCCATGTCCAAGCCGTCACGCTACCGGATTTCTGGGTGCTCGGGTTGAACGCGTTGGATGTCTTGTTCGCGTCCCCGCGCCTGTCGAGTCTTGGGGAGATCGAGGTTATGTTGAAAGATACGTGGGTTCAGACTGATATGAGCGCTACCGACATGTTCGCGCACGCGATGCCATATACCCACGATCGACTCAAGATCACAGCATGTTAGATAACAACCCACCCTCTGCGTGCAATAAATGTACTCTTCATTGTGCGTTTTGATTCTCTCGGTACCAGAAATCCGGAAGTTCCTGACGTGAGATTGATGACCAGAACTAGAAAAGTCACACTGGTACGTCTGGCGCAGATGTACAATTTCGATAGAAAATACATTTGAATCAGAGGTACACGAGCGAGGGAAACGAGAACAGCAAAGATATATGTGCGTATCTCCGTTCAGAGGATGGTACCATTTTTGTCAGTGCACCATTCGGGTGTCGCACTACCAGCACCAACAAGTATGGGCGGTCAGAAGCGATAGAACCAGTCCAGCTAGAGAGCGTCGAGACTTACCAAGGCGGAAGAGTGCCTTCGGGTTCATCACCCACATCTTTAAGCAACAACGCAACAACGCCATGCGAATTAACATTGACCGTCATATTGCGATATACGGTCCCGTTGTCCGTGTGAGTCCACAGGTCCTACAGGCATGAGTCCGCCGCGCACATGCGTGTCCATGCGAGTCAAAAAAAAAAAAAAAGAAACTTGATGCAGGAGAGCACACTCACGCGCACGGAATACATACGTCCTGTCCGAACCCACGGCGACTCGTTCAGCGTAAACGTCATATTGACCGCCGTGTCCAATGAGTTCAGCTGGAAGTGTGTGTGCTATACAATAGCTGTCTTGAACTCGGAAAATAATGCAACGCACCAGCATGAAAACGGTACCGTTCTCGCTCTCGCCCGACCAAAGTGCAGCCGGATGAGCGTCGTCGTAGGTCCAATCAGGCTATCAATTGTTTGGTAAACATATTCCTTTTCTTGATGAAGCAGAGCAAACACGGGTTGGATCAGTTAAATCGAAACTTACATTGACAAGCCAACGAAATGGCGTAATCCCAGTCCCAATGACAGGGTCTTGATGGATGGCGATGAGCTCCTCGTTCTTGAGAATGCTAAGAGTCTCGTCCGTGATGCGCGAGAGCTATTGTGATTTCGTGAAATTTGCCGGTCCAGGGCATTGAATAGGTGAGAACAGAAAGGAACCTACATCTGTCCCCTGTCCGTACAGTCCAGTCAGGGTGTGTTTCTTCAAACAGCTATGAGGGGAGGGGGGCTCACGATAAGTAACGGACTCTTCATGAGCGCCCACGCAGTGAAATGTGTCTTTGCTTCGTCATATGTCAAGCCCCCGTTTCCGCTGTACAGAGCGTCAAGCCCCTGCAGACGCTTGAACGGCGAGACGGCGACGACTCACACCTCAAGCTGCACAAACAAAAAGAACATAAGAGAACGATCGTGACTTCAGATCACGAAACAGACACCCACTATATCCCTGTGCACTAATGAATGAACGGGATGAGAATGGTGTTGATGAGGATACCACTTACATATCATTGTGTCCATAAAAGTCGGTCGCCCAGGATATAAACGAGTTTCTGGATAGGTTACCAGGATCGACGACTGCTCTTCTGAAAAAGGGTGGAAAAACGTGATGCATACTGGTTGATGATGCTCGTTACACTGGCCCACGAGTCGTCTGATACATGTCGGTCAATAGCTTGCTGCTAATATGCAGCTCATCAGCACTGACTGATGTCGTCCGTCGTCCGCCATGTCTGGCTGATGCGCCGCGCCCAAAGCCAGGGCTGTGCCTAGTTATGGATTGATATGTTCACTAATGTTCAAAGCATAGAGATAAAGGAAGGCATACACGACCCCATTGGCATAAGGAATATAACATGGATGGCTTTCCAGTCGAATTTGCCAGAGCCGAGAGAGCGTTAGACATGCGGGAAAATCCTATTGCAGATTCATCAATGATCGTCGAGCATATAAAGAACATATCAAGAACGTACGACCGACCATGCTGTCCCGTAGTATTTCGTCATATGGAACTGGATTATTTGGTCAAGATTGGCATCAACACAATTTCGAGTTTTGAAGAACACGTACCGGCGCAGTTGTCGTACCTATCACATAGTGCCCCAAGTCAGAAAGCGAATAACAATTCGAGAAAGAGAAAAGCTCACTTTAGTAGATCGAATCCCCAGTCCTCTTGGAACAACTTTGCATCTCTGAAAGTTCGTGTGGGGACATAAGCAGTAATAAGAGTATGTCCACCTACCGTTCCTCGTTGTTGAAAGAGCCGGGGTACATCTGACAGGTATACCAACCAGCACAGCTGTAAATACCCGCTTTACTGGAATCCCAGCAATCAGAATTCAACTGACGACCGAAAAAGACGGCTCGACATGCTTACAGTCCCAGACTATGAATCTCATCGGTGACGGCTCGCATTCCAGATGGAAAACGCCCATGGTCTGTTCTAGGAGTCAGATTTGCCCAACGGCTCAATCGCACTGGCAATAGAAAAACTAATATGGAGGGTCACGCACGGGCAACGATATCACCCTCCTCGTTCCTCTCTTTCTCTGAGTAACAATCGTCTATGTTCATGTACTTATAACCAACATCCTAGATTGAAGGCTGTGAGATGGCGAGCAGGTCATACTCTGTGAAGAAGTATGCATACTGCAAGACCAAGAGAAACCATAAGTCTAGCATTCTCAAGAACGACGGTCTCGTTTATATCGCACTGTGTGGGGTGCGAGATAAAACAGTAAGGCTCGATTGTTAGATGCTAGTTCCAAAGTACCCACATGATATGCATTCCACGCTGGACAGCAGAAATGCTTAGAATGCAGTCGAAACAATATGAAGCACTAAAATACATACTATTATACCCCATGACTGTAGAAGTGAATTAGAGGGAGCTCGAGCACTTCCTCAGAATGAAATGCAAAGTCACATACACGGAAGACGTCCCACGAGATGATGATCCACTTCAGAGCTATTACACGCAGAAAGAGCTCCATAAGAAGAGCTTTTATGAGAGACGTATGGAAACGCCAGAGAAAGAGACAGTAGGATAATGAGAAGAACATGTGTTCTGGTCCAAAGGTGCTTCAAGTTGGCGTACGGCGAAGCTTCATGGCCGGCCCCAGGTCCAATTGCCTTCGCATTCACGTCGGTTGGCGTTTCCTTCATGTTGTACATTGTTTTTTCCCGCAAAATAAGACGATATATGTGGTGGACGTATACAAGTAAACTGCTGCTCGTGGTGATTCAGCTGTAGTGAAGCCAACTCAGAGACAATGAGCGCCGACATTATGATAGACGGCGATCAAATAGAAACTCTAGCCGATGATGCGAACAATTTGTTGGTACATACAATCGTTCAGACAACGAATCTTTTAAGGAATGGTTATTACTGAAAGTTCATGAACCACTATGATAAGCATACTAACAGAACACGGAGCACAGGTAAGTACCAATGGTCGTGTCAATGCTGTGTCAGTTACTGGGCGGCAGGACTAGTAGCGTTTTGTCGCTGTGCGGCTGCTAATTGTTTTGCAACCTCTTCGCGCCTCGGATCGTTTTGCCACCTATTCAACAGCACGCCGGTACAAATTTCGAGGGCCCTTACTTCCTCTTCAAGGGGGTCTGCGCCAGCTGCCCACCGGATTTTGAGGTTTTCGTCAATGAGGTAGACGTATACCACTTTGCTCGTATCGCGACCGAGAGGTTCGCGATAATATTCCATATTCTCTTTGCTAATGATATAGAGGTGATGGCGATTGGGATCAATTGTCCTTTTAATCGAGCTGGCGAAGAGCGTTACGATCCAGGACTTCATTGAGCTATCTTGCAGGTTGATCTGCAAATGTTGGTATAAGGGATTGCCCGCGTATCGCTCGTTTGTCGGCATCACAAAGCCGGTAGACTGAAGCTCAGAGACCTTTGTGCTGATGAGGGACAAGACCGTTATCTTCCCGAAGCACAACGTGGTCGTGTGGGTTGTCTGCCCGTTGAGGTCTTTGCCGGATATGTCAGGCAGGTACAGGGCTTTCTAGTCGATCGTGTCATCATGACGAGCACAAAAAGCAAAGACATTCACATACATCCTCACGAATGAGTTGTTTGGGTGCTATCCATGTCTTGCCGCCATGATGCCTGAGCATCTGGATATCATGGAAGTTACTTCTAGTCACCTCCTTGACCCTACACTGACGCGTCACGAGTCACGAAACCAGCGTCTAACAGAACGGCCACACGTACAAATGTCTCCTTTCTTCAATGAGACCCTCTCTATCGACGTAGATTTGACGAAATCTATCCATTCGACTTTGTCGTTCAATGTCAGGACGGTCTCGTACTCCCAGCGGCCGACTCAGCAGGGGTAAACTATCGGAGTCCTTCGAATCCGAGGAGTAGGTTGCATTATTGGACTTATTCCGTGTTGGAAACGACGTGTGTAAGGCCTGTGCACGAAGCGTGCGTTGAATACTGGAGGAGCAAAGTCGTGAGAGGTGCGAGTTCATGGCCGTTCCGTAAAGACAGACTCGGTCCGCGCAGACATTAGCGACACGGACACGGCCATCACATTGTTTGATCCGGACACCGTGTCCGACTCCGTGGGCCATTGGTTGTGACCTCGAGGTCACAACTGCAAGTTTGAACCTTAAAACTCTCGTTATACTCCCGCTGTCGTCTTTGACAAGAAAAACTTGGGAAGACATCAAAATAGACCACAATAGATCTTTTCTGCCGCCTGCATCTATTGTGACTGAATACCACACGCGTGGAGTTGCACCAGTAAGTGCTTGTTCTCGACTATTCGCGGCTCGCGACGCGTTTGAAGGTCGAGCTTCACTATAGTATCCTGACGTTGAGCTCTTAGCTATCGACCAGTCTGGTCCGGAGAAAGTGAACCATGTCGTCCTCAGCGCACATCTCGCAGAGCCAGAGCCATATGCAAGTGGTAAGTCTCTTTGCACTGCTCGTTATACTTACGACTTGTTGACATTTAGAGTCTATTTACAGGATGGGCAAAGCTCCAATCTTCAAAGCTCCAATCTTGAAGGAAATCTTCGCACCAACTACATAGACTACTTTGAACGCGATGCCAGATTCGCCTTTTACTCGCCCCGACCACAAACCATCAGACAGCGACGCGCGCTGCTGTCCGGCACCCTGCTGTTTGATACATTATTGTTCACAGGAGGGATCACAGATCCTGCATCGCTTTATCCTCCAAAAGATCTTTCAGCCTTGCGTCGTCTTGTAGCAGCCATTCAAGATTCTTCGCGGTTCGACCAAATTAAACGCGACAGCGCCATTTATTATTTGCTGAAGTGGCATGAAACTGACGACCGTGCGAGGTCGTTTGCCTCGTCTATGGGCGTTCACCCACAGTTTACTGCGCTCACCGACGCGTACTGGTATTTGGACCAAGGTGTACATATCAGAGTACGTTTCTTGTATCACTCGTTCAGGTTATATGTTCACAGACCATCATGAGTAAAGAAAGCCATTGCTTTACTTTCCGACTGCCGCGTTGCGCGCGACTGGACATCTAAAATCATGCAAATTATCTCATTAGCCCCGCATTCAGAGGCGTCCGATATGATTGTGCAGTATGTGCGCACAGTCCGGCCTCTTCTTATCGAGGCTGAGGACATCGAGCTGTACCTCACCGCGCTGGCCGAGAAATCTATCCTTGACGCGTGGCGCTTCATAAGTACATTCGATGACTATGACATGCGCCATCGCCTCCTCCAGTTGATTCTGCATTGGTCCGTGCAGCGTGCGTATATCCGCTGTTCCATATATCGTACTTAGGTTGACGATGCGTTCCGCGTAGCTCATCCGAAAAGTAAAGCCTTACAGATGTTGCTCCATCTACCGTTTGAGCGACGGGACGAAGTATTCTTCCACAAACATCTAATGGACCCCCCAGAGGTGCTTGAACTCGACACAGACGCCATACACATATTGCAAGAGCTTGCGTGCACCCGTCTCATCCAGGTCGGCCGCCACGCGGAGGCAATCCGCCTCGACGCCGCTTTTTGTGCGGTACCGAACGCCCAGATCGACGAGCAACGACAGCACGTGATTCATAATCTCGTACAGGCCCTTCCTGCTGCTGAGCGCGCTCTGTTGGATGTCAACATTGCCATGGCGCCACAGATTGCGGTGCTAGATGTCAGCATGAGTTGGGAAGATTTGCGTCGCTCTGCCATGGGCCCCCAGTCCAATTCGCAACCACGATTAAATTCTTCACAGTCGCGTCTGAATCAGTCCCAGTCGCGACTGAGCTCGTCCTTGAATACACCTGTGAAACTCAACGCGTCACAATCACAGTCAAAGCCGACCGCGCCCGCCAGCTCTTCACGTGTGGTGCCCTTCACACCTTCCCTCAAAAGCCCCTCAACCCTCCAGGGCTTATCTGGTGCTCTACCGCCGCCATCGCTACGGTCTACGCGCCGTGATCCTCTTCCACAAGTGTCCGCGTCGACGCCGAAGGAGGTGCCTAAATTCGAGTCAGCACGCAATAAAGTGAATGCTTTCTATAAACCACCGCCCGGCGTTCCACAGCCACCATCTTCGCTCTCGAATGGCGCGGCTGTGGTTACATTAGACGACAGTATGACGGTTGACGACGCATCGCCAAGTGCTGAACGCAGGAAATCCGTTCACTTAGGCGGTATCACCGACTCGCCCATGCAGGCAGACAATGCCTTTGATGTGTCTATTTTCAGCGAAAAGCCTCTGGAGCCTGCGGCAATGGATGTGGACGTGCCACCTGGAGAAGCCGTCAGTTCGAAGAGAGCCGAGCCGAATGGGACAGGTTCAATATCTGCACCGAAAACGAGTCGGTCAACGAAAAAGTCAGGCAATGCGAAGGGTTCCACGGCCGAGTTGAGCCAACGCAAGATTATGCCAGGAAGTCTTTTCGCAGAGGCAGACCATGTGGAGGACGAAGATGGCAATGAAAAAATGCGCTTAGAAGAGCTTGGGCCTATGAGCGACCAGAACACGAACGCGAAGCCCCCATCGCCAGCACCTGCCGAGCTTCCAGTGTCCACGAAGACGCACACCACCCGAAAAAAGTCCTCGAAGGCGGGAGGGCAGTCGACCGGCTCTGCAACGCGGTCCTCGAAACGCCTATCAGCTTCGCGCCAACAGTCTGCCAGTTCCGCGCCCCGCAAAGCACACAAGACACGGAATGGCGGTACTGCTGCGACGGGGGAATCCTTGAGCACCGCTTTCCCTCCCACGAACGGGACGATGCCTGCAGGGCCAGTGTTCGTCCCCAGAACGCCCATGCCGAGGGCGAAGCGGGCGGTTCGGACGACGAAGACGCTGCCTGGCGCATTCGAGGACGGGTCCGACGGGGAGACCGTGATCTATGACAAACAAGAGGACAAAGTTTCTGATCTACCTAACGTTAAAGGCAAGGCGCCTGCAAAACCACCACGTCGGCGATCGTCGGTTGTATCGGAGTCGGCGGACAGCGTCGGCACTAGACGGTCTTCGCGACTGAATGCCAAACACAAATAATATGCAGTACATATATATTCGTCACACCCATCATACCCTGGATAATTCGTCGATAGGATAAGTATGTCTTCACGTCCTGACTCTCGCAAAAGTTACAATTGGGCTTCTGGCCTCCATGCTTCCATCGTGATTAGCTGTTGTTGTAAGCCTTGTTTTCCAATGTAGTTTGGCATCGCATGAGCATAAACCATACATCCATATGTACATGTCGTGCTTTCATCGCTAGAGCGGTCGTCGTCCACATAAATAATACATAAGTTACCCTACGGTGTATATAGATGAAAGGCGTGAGCACCTAACCGGGACGGGCTATAGGAAAGGTGAGAAAAGGGGACATCATAAGAGGAACTGGCACAGGGCTCACTTGCTGCCTGTTGACTTGCAGAACGCGAACGCTTGACCGGCTGAGAAGGTTCCATGAGAGAAGCTGAGTTGATCCGCTTCCCGTTCGCATTGGTCACGCAAGACAGGGGATCAGACGGCGTTTGGGCTGCTGGTGCTGTTCTCGACGACGACGCGCGTGCCATTCGCCTATTCGCCGAGCTGGCAACTGCCGGTTGGGTTGGAGCCGTTGTGCTACGTCGCCCAGCCGTCGTCGTCGATTCGTTCACTGCCTTGACGTTCCTGAACACGGCACTATCTCCTTTATTCGATGGCACGCTCGACGTTGTCCTATCAACAGGAGCGGAGACATTCACACCCTCAGGCTTAGGAGTGGGCGAAGCACTTGGAAGTTTGGATCTTGAGCGAACCGGAGCGGCACGATTGCCTTGGGGAGCAGGGAGCTGAGACGTCGGAAGAGATGCAGTGGCAGCGGGTGCATGCTGGCAAGGCGGTACTTTGGGACTGCTTTGAGGATTCTCAGGTACGACGGAAGTCTTCTGGGGCTGACGCCTGTCGCCAACAACAGGCCCAAAGGAAACTCGCCTCCCTGGCTTAGAAGGCGCATTCGGGGGAACAGGCGTTCCAATGGACGCATTCTGCGGCTGCCGTAGTTTCTGGGCATCACCAGCCTGTGGCCTTAAACGAGGATCTTTTGATGTTTGGGCCGCCGGCTGAGATGGAGCTTCTGGGACTTTGTTACGGTATATCAACGTTACTCTTTGAAAGCGACCAGTGAAACTTACCTGGCGAGCAACTCGAGCAACCCGCAATACGAGGATGAACGGCTTTATTCTCCATTTGCAAGGATGGATCTGCATTCAATAGACGCCAGAGTTCCCGGGCGAAGCAAGCATGGTAATGAGCGAACAAGCGGGCTTTCTGCTGACAGGATTCAAGTGGAAAGTGTTTCATGATCTTCTGCGTCTTCTGCATCCTCTCTTCATCAAGGATGGTCTGCAGAATGAACTGCGTGCGCTGGCTGAAATTTCCGTCCTTGGCGAGAAAGCCCGAGGAAGAGAGAACGTCCTGTAAGAGACCTGACGGATGGGCACCACCATCTGGCTGACGAAACCCAAAACCCCGCGGCAAACCCTTCTGGTCGCGCGGGCGAAGCAGAACGAGCTCCTGTTTTGTATCCTCAAGCTCCTTGGTGCGACTGCGCAAGAGAGCCTGAGTGCGCTCCAGTTCCTCGTGAGAGTGGCGCAAGGCCTCTTTGTATCGAGCAGTCACGTCCTTGTCCCGGTGTGCTGCGCATAACTGTTCCTGCAGCTCCTCAATCTTCTTTCTCGAGCACGGCGCGGAGCTCTGTGCCACCTCGAGCGCCGCACGCACCTCCTTGAGCTGATCGACCGTCTCACCGTGTTCCGCGCGCACCTTGGTTAAGTCCTCGAGCGCCTGGCTGAGTTCGGCTCGCGTAGTCACGTGAGCGTCGCGCTCGTTGTTGAGCGACTGCTCCGTTGCGCTGAGCTCATTCTCGACGGTCACGAGAGCTTGCTTGGTTTCCTGAAGGTCACGCTCCTTCTCTTCAAGCTTACGGCCCGCCTTCATGAGCTCCTGATTCGTGGAGGCGAGTTTGACGGTGAATTCCTGAATCGTGGAAGTAAGCAATCGGTCCTTATCGGCGAGCGCGTCATTCTTCTCTCGAAGACTGTCTTCCAAAGATCCAATCTTCTTCGACATTTCCTCCAGAACACTGTCCTTCTCGATCAATAACGCATCTTTGTCGGCAAAGGCGTGCTCGCGCGCGTCAAGCAACGTCGCCAAGCGAGAAACCTCGGCCTTCAGATCAGATGAGAGCTTGTCTTTGTCATAGAGTTGTTTCCGGAGACGATTGAGCGTCGATTTGTTGCGACGCAGTATCTCGTCCTTCCTGTGAGCAAACCCGGCGGTGGCGAGCTTCTTAGCTTTCACTTTGCACTCGCTGCGGCTGGCATCAAGCTGTGCCTTGACCTCGTCCAGCTGCTTGTCTTTACGAAAGATTTCCTCGTTCTGCGTCTCGCATTTCTCACTCGCAAGATGGCATTCTTGTGCAGCGCGGTCGCGCGCCTCCGTTGCCTCGTCAAGTTGCTGCGACACGCGAGAGACCTCTTGGTTGAGATGCTGCACGTCGTGGTCCAAGGCGGTAACTCGCTTCGTTGCTTCCTACACTGCCGTCAGGCTAAAAAATATATAAAATAGGATTTACAAAATAGTACTTCGAGCTGACGCTCCAAAAGCGCGATCTTCTCAGCCCTCTCATTGGCAATGGTTTGAGTTTGCCGGAGGTCTTCTGTTTCCTCCGTGCGGCAGAATTCCTGATATTGCGCATATGTATTTGAGAACACGGAGCGAGCGATCAAAGACAACACGTACTTCCTTGGAAGTAGCCCGGCGACACAACTCGCGAGCGACGATGCTCAAAGCATTACCATTGCGTGTGAGACGCTCAACGGCGCTGAAAAGCTCCTTCTCTCTCCTGCGTGCAATATCAAGCTCGCCGTCGCGGTGGGCAACCTGGCTCAAAAGCCGAGTCTCCTGTTCCTGTAGGGAAGCGGCGGCCCCCTTTTCCCATATTACACGGGCAGCCAAGAGGTGAGCGTCACTTTCGCGTTGGATTAGTTGGAGAATAGCGTCTGAGCCAGATATCAAGCTCGGCGAGGTGAATGCGGATAAGGGCATGGTGGTTGACGACAAGGAACGAGTTCGGGATTTAGAGCGAGACAAATTGCATTAAGTTATGATTCAGACTTGTCAGCGATGGCCGTCGGCAACGAAAAACCGAGTTTTGTGGGCGGTGGGCGGGGGGTTCACAAGAAAGAAGGAGAGAACGAACGCATTGGAGTACACCCCGAGCGCAACGAGGCTGGAATGAATGTTCTTTGAACACGCAACGCTCTGGACAAACATGCATCGACGACGGGCTTGATTGTCGACTTTGATCGGTGTGGGCGTTGCATTTGACGGGCAACGACAGAGACCACGAACAACATCGAAAAATTGCATTACTTAGGATAGCTCGCCACGTTCGGCGCGCAACGGCGTCAGGTGTTGGCAAACCATGATGCGTGATGTCCAGATGGTTATAACGCTGGCGATTACCGTGACTGTGGACCGGGCCTGCAAAGTTGGTGCTACCTATGAGTATAAGCTACTGTCTTCATGACGATACGGAACCATACCATGAGTACGTGCTCCCCTCTTCGACATCTGGTCGTCCATGTAGCTGAAGGGAGGTCGTCTTCCGAGTTTGGCTCGTTTTGCAGAAGGCATTGAGCCGCTGCATAGAAACCTATGGTCATCTTATCTCCGTTGGGTGGTCTGTCGACCTCGCACGCACGCCGACAAGCTAAAGACGAAACGATATGTGGGGCACTACATACGCATACGCCCATTCTAAAACGCTTCTGCGCTTACATATTACATGGTGCCACTAGTACGGATCGTTGTCTGCCAGCGATCCCGCAGTTTGCTAATCCACAGCTTGTCAGGTCGATGTCCCACAGCGGTTTAGCCGGGCGTTAGTTTGCGATCCTTCGGTCTACAGTGTCGCCGTACAAAGATAATACATCTCAACATGTGCCCGGTGTCCCTTCTGAATGGAATCTCCAGCCATATTCTAGACAAGTATCAATACTAGTGCCTAGTCTGCAGACCTTGGGCTTACTCATGAGACCCACCAGGACCCACCCGACTGTCGCCGCCCTCTCTTAAGGCTAGTCCGCATTTGTTCTATAAAAAAACTTGGTGAATGTGCTTGTTTAGTGGCACTTGTTCGAAGAAGACCACATCCACAGTGACACGACTTTACGATCTTCCTCTGAGGCTCTGCCGTATACGCGTCCATGTTTACCAAAAAGCCTTCTCCCCTTCGCCAGCTTGCAGACCTCATATCTACCTCGGTCGATAAGATTGATGCAACCTTCGAGGAAAAAGGTCTCGAGTATCCCGACCTGTTCACACCCATCGATCCGACGTCCGCATCCGAGGCAGCCGCTCGCGACCCAGGCGTACTTCAGGCGGTGGCACTTGCCATTGCTGCGTGCTCGCAGCTGGGCGCAACGCTCCATGAGCCATCCATTACCCTCAACCAGTTAGCGATGTCGGTAAGCTGATGTCATTGTCGATGGGCAGCAATAATATTTATTATTATCTAGTATCATATCCCGTCTGCGCTTCGTTTCGTTATCGAGACCAACTGCGCCGAAATCCTGCGCGGGCAGTCACAGGGCTTACATGTCAAAGATATAGCCGCCCCAAACGGTGTTGATGCATCGCGACTTGGTAGGCAAAGATGCATGGACGTGAACTTTTCGCTGTGTCTGATCTGATTGCACTTGTCTGGCCAGCACGTTGCCTGCGCTTACTGGCAGGGAATCACACTTTCAAGGAAGTTCGTCAATTCTCAGTTTCTGTGGCAAGAAAGAGTCTTTAAAAAAAAAACAGGTGTCACCTGATGTCTTCGCGAACAACCGGTTGTCCTCCGTGTTAGACACCGGCGAAACTGTCGATGAGCTGAAGTCTCGGTAACCGCGTTGTTTTCCTGTATGTCGCTCTATCATGTCTAATCATTCCTGCTCTCTAGCTCGAAGGAGGACAAGTACACGGGCACGACCGGCATCGCTGCCTTGTACAATCACATGTGCGTGTACTCGCTTTTCTTTCCCCGAGTATATATTAGTCAAGCGTATGCTCACGCAAACGAGCGACAAACAGCACAGATGAAACGTTCAAGATGTCCGAAAAAAAAAAAAAAAAAAAAAAAAAGGTATGAGTTCAGGCGCAGAGAACGTTGCATGCCTTCTAGGGCATCGCTGGCCTGCGCCTCACGAAGGGACCATTCAATCTCCATGAGCCTTTCAGCACACTCACCACGTTTGCAGACGCGCGACGGCATCCAGATCTTCAGATCGTACGGCGGTGGTACCTGCGCGTTCTCAGGAGCAGCCTCGGCATCAACCTCTGCCAAAGAAGGGATGCACGGCAAGTGCACTTCAGCATTTCTGGTCCACCGGCTGATGCGGCCTTGTAACAATGTTCCAAATTCCACGGTCTTCGCCTTTTGAAGGCTAGTTGCATGCTGTCCAAGGGCGTGAACATCACGGCGCAGTTTACGCCTGGGGCCAATGTTAACAATTTGGGCAGAGTATTAAAAATCATAGAAGCTTACTGTAGCTCCTCTAACTCAAGCCCCTGTAACAAGAGCTTTTGAGCGGTCAGCTTGCTTCGGATATGACCTAGTGCAGCCGCGCGAGTTGCCTCTGCCTTTTCCTCTTCAGCGAGGCGGAGTCGGACATCTCTCTGCGTCAGAGCTGCATGGAAGCCATGAGCTTCACAGACAACACAGTCAAATGTCGTACTTACGTTTCAATTTGGGCTCATATGGGTTTGGTTGTGAATGGTCGCTCTCCCACGCCTCAACCTCGGCGGTCCACGCTGCAATCTCCGCTGCATTGAGCGACATTTCGAAATCCTTCAGAAGTTCAAGATGGGCTGCTTGCATTGGAATTGCAGCTTTGAATTTCTGTAAGATATGCTCGCCTACATCAATAGCAATGTTTGATCTCAGGGAGAAAGCTGCTAACTTACCTCCTCGGGCCTTTTTTTTGTAATTGCGGTCGCCTAGATGGTACTCAAGACCATCGAGGCAATTCAGCCGGGGCCCATTTCCTTCGTTTGGGAGGCAAGGGGATTGAGCGATCCCCAATTACGTTCAGGCGCCTCGCCTTCCGTGCGACCAACGCCACGCTCGAAGTTGAACGAAAAATTGAGCCGACATTTGAGCACGTGAGCGATTAAGTGAAACTTTGGCACAAGCCAGTTCCAGGTAACCTGAGCCGTATCGATGAACCATGCACCTGGAAACTTTGTGTTCATTCGCTGGAAAAAATTCTTGGAATACTGGCACATAATGTCATACGACCCAAAGATTCATCAAATACGTGAATTATGGAGCGTGCTGTGAAGAATGTAATCCACATTAACGTATCTATTCACGAACTGAATCAGCTGCTGGATGCGCCGGACGCTATCCTAAAAGGCAAGCGTGCTAATGTGCAAATCCGCTTGCGAACCAGTAATATGAATAGAACGTCCATACTTACAGGCTTCCCATGGAATGATCTCCCGCCGAAGTCGCGCGTGGTGGACGTCGGCGGCGGCCTAGGACATATCACGATGACCATCGCCCGCCAATATCCTGAACTTCAATACGTGGTACAGGATCGCCATGCTGTCATTCCCGATACGGAAAAGGTTGACTGATTTTTCCGTGTGACTCCCAAGATGCCCTCGTAGTAATGCTAAACCTTAGTATTGGAGAACCAACTTCCCACAGGCCTTGGACAGCGGCCTGGTGACACTGCAGAGTGCGTAGCTCGCATGAATTACGCACTAGTTTACTTAATCTCAACCTACGCCTCTTCCAGAGCACGACATCACGAACCCACAGCCGATTCACGATGCTGCCGTCTTTTTCCTGCGCGTCGTCATTCACGTCTTCGGGCGTACCAGCGCTATACACATCCTGTCAAACTTACGCGCGTCGGCTACACCGGACACCAAGCTGGTCTTGATTGAACAGGTTTGTCTTCCTCTATATCGATCAGTCAATCAAGAAAGCCTTTTCTCGTTCTCGCCTTAAAATCAATTGGCACATCTCACAACTTTCCTGCGTCAGATCATTCCATATGCGTGTCCCTACAACGACGTCTCGGGCCACCCCGTTGCAGGTACAAAGGACCTCTTTCCGTCTCCGCCGCCGCCGCTCGTCAATTTCGGTCGCTTCACGTCGTTGGGATACTTGCTTGACTTACAAGTGCGTCGATCTGTTTCTTTGTTGCTGTGTTCTTTTTGCATTTTTGGTTCTCTCATTGTTCTTGGTTTCTCGTCTCTTCCTATGTTTCCGATGTTCTATTCTTTTATCTTGATCTTTTCTTTCTTCATCACGGAAAATGCTTACCCGCACGTCGTGCCGCGTGCCGCGTACAGATGGCCTGCGCCTTGAATGCGGAGGAGCGAACGTTCGGCACGTGGGTGGAGCTGTGTCGCGCCGGCGGCTGGAATATCACGCAAGTGTACCCCATCCCCGGATCACGGTTCAGCCACATCGTCGCTGTGCCTCTTCAAGATTGAGACTGAAATGAACAAAAAAAAGAGACTGAATGTTATGTGAATGCATATTTATCGCCATCGATGATGTTACTGTGATTATTCATGCGTAGTTCCAAGAGAAGCCATTGTATCGTCGAATAAATCCACCACAATTGTTATGATGAACCACTGTAGATATATGCCCATAGGTGCGCATTTCTGTCGCCTCGAAAGCCCTGTCAGAAAAATGGTGGTGTTTCCGTCAAACAGTATATGCAAACTTGAAACTGTGGAAGATCAAGAAATAGAGACCGGCTGCGACTTCCCCGACAAATGAGAGGAAGAAGATGAGCGTCGCCGAAGCTGCTTCATAAAATGGTGGGGTCGATGTCCTGCAAGCAAGTTGCGCATAGCTGACGCGCTCGTACCTCGCGTCATGTGCAACACATCATTACTGATACCCGCGAAGGTCAAATTTTCAAACTGCATTTTTTGCTCTATAAATCAGAAGGTTGGACAGCCTTCAAAAATGTCATTACAATGGTATATAAGTCATTATTTTACATAGTCGTTTACAGTAGCTACAGGGGGCAGAGCATTTTGGAAGATCAAATTGGAAGACTGACTTGGAGGATACAAAAATCGAGTGGTTTCAGCCGTTTGATCTGTTTGATCGCGGCCGCCAACTTTTGGGTAAACAGCAATAAAAGGATAGTACTTCGAGCTGACGCTCCAAAAGTGCGATCTTCTCAGCCCTTTCATTTGCGATAGTCTGAGTTTGCCGGAAGTCCTCAAAAAGGGCTTCCACTTCCTCCGTGTGGCGGTATTCCTAATATTGCGCATATGTATTTGAGAACACGGACTCAACGATCAAAGACAATATGTATGTACTTCCTCGGAAGTAGCCCGGCGACACAACTCGCGGGCGACAATGCTCAAAGCATTGCCATTGCGCGTGAGACGCTCAACGGTGCTGAAAAGCTCCTTCTCTCTCCTGCGTGCAATATCGAGCTCGCCGTCGCGTTGAACGACCTGGCTCAACAGTCGAGTCTCCTGCTCCTGTAGGGAAGCGGCGGCCTCCTTTTCCCATATTACACGGGCAGCCAAGAGGTGAGCGTCACTTTCACGTTGGATTAGTTGGAGAATAGCGTCTGAGCCAGATATCAAGCTCGGCGAGGTGAATACGGATAAGGGCACGGTGGTTGACGACAAGGAATGAGTTCGAGATTTGTTGCCACAGCGAGACAAATTGCAATAAGTAATGATTCAGACTTCCTGTCGGCAGCGAAAAACCGAGTTTTGTGGGTGGTGGGCGGGGGGTTCACAAGAAAGAAGGAGAGAACGAACGTATCCCTGAGCGCAAAGAGGCTAGAATGAATGTTCTTTGAACACGCAACGCGGCTCTGGACAAACATGCATCGATGCCACCCGATCCGTCAAACGGGCTTGATTGTCGACTTTGATCGGTGTGGCGCATTGACCGCCATAACCTCGTCTTTGAGTAACAACAGAGACCACGAACAACATCGAAAATTGCATTACTTGGAATAATTCGCCACGTTCGGCGCGCAGCGACGTCAGATGCTTATAAAGCTGGCGGTTACCGTGACTGTGGACCGGGCCTACAAAGTTGGTGCTAGCTCTGAGTATAAGCTACTGTGCCAGTACGTCCTTGTCTTCATGACTTCCAGACGATACGGATACCATGAGTACGTGCTCTCCTCTTCAACATCTGGTTGTTCATGTGGCTGAAGGGAGGTCGTTTTCCGGGTTTGGCTCATTTTGCAAGAGGGTTTCATTGAGCCACTGCATAGAAATACTATATGGTCATCTTATGTCCGCTGCTCATACACCGGTGGTCTGCAGATCCCCGTGCGAGCTTAAGACGAAACGATATTCGGGGCACTACATACGCACGCCTATTCCAAAACGTTTCGGCACTTGCGACTCATTACCTGGTGCCACCATGTATACTATTGAATGAGCTAGCCTCTGACACCCGCAGTTTGCTAATCCACAGCTTGTGCAGCTTCAGGTCGATGTCCCGCAGTGATTTATCCGAGCGTTGTTGGTCTCCATTGTCGCCATACAAACGTGCATATATAATACACCTCAACATGGGGTGTCCCGTTCTACTCACGATTGAAGAGCCTGCAAGAACTCTTGAGCTACGTCTGAGCGCTAGAACTCCCTGCGTGTGGCCCAGCTCCATTTCTCGCCGAGTATCGCTCGGCCTTTCACTGCATCCGACACAGAAGGCACTGAATGGAATCTCCAGCCATATTCCAGATATCAATATTTCAATACTAGTCCCTAGTCTGCAGACCTTAATCATGAGACCCCTACCCACCCGACTGTCCCCACCCTCTCTGTATTAAGGCTAGTCCCTGCTCCATGCATTTTTTCTATAAAAAACTTGGTGAATGTACTTATTCAAAGCAGTGGCACTTGAATAAGACCACACCCACACAACTTGACGATCTTTTTCTGAGGCTCTGCCGTATACACGTCCATGTCTACCAAAAAGCCTTCTCCCCTTCGCCAGCTTGCAGACCTCATATCTGCCTCAGTCGATAAGATTGATGCAATCTTCGAGGAAAAAGGTCTCGAGTATCCCGACCTGTTCACACCCATCGATCCGACGTCCGCATCCGAGGTAGCCGCTCGCGACCCAGGCGTACTGCAGGCGGCGGCATTTGCCATTGCTGCGTGTTCGCAGCTGGGGGCAATGCTCCATGCGCCAGCCATCGCACTCAACCAGTTAGCGTTGTCGGTAAGCCGACGTCATTGATTCTGAGTGTCGAT